>JARHVA010002738.1:620000-827500 GCA_037957365.1 Torreya grandis | reverse complement strand
GTATGAAATAAATTGTCTCATTGTTTATTATGTTGGCCACGTATCCTAAATGCTTAGATTTTACTCAATTGAGAACCCTTGGAGTTTCAGGATAGGTTGCCTATAACCTAACCAAGGATTTGTTCATGTTTAATCAACTCTCATAGATGTAAGCTCTTCTTTTTAGGTTGAGTTGTTGGTTCCTTAGGAATACCTTAATGATTATATCCCCATGATCCCGTAACTTTAAGGTTTCCAAGCAAACATCCCTTAAGGTAACTATCTAAGTCAAGTTATCTAGTATTTTGATTCCACTATGGGCCTTCCTCTGAGATTATCAAATCCATAGGTTGTGTGCTTTACAACAAACTTGATAGGTTTTATCCTACATGCCCTAACAAGTGCATTTATGTCAAGGTTGATTTGATAAAAGACTTGAAATAGTCTATTGATATTCAAGTAGGGACTAAATGCTTTTCACATAAATCCACCTACATTAACCTTCCAAACATTTGTCTTTATGTCAATCACCCAACCATAATATTTGACACTACCCTCTCATGGTTCCCTTAAGGTCATTCACCGAGCAAACACCTTAAAACAAAAGGTGGCTGATAAAAATGATGGGTGGACCATTGTGGCTAACAATAAATCTACCCTGGATAATAAAAACCCTAACCCTACTTCCACTCCCCCTGTTATTGAACCCCAATAGTGTGTGTTCAAACAAATGTATAGTGTTATTTATCCTCCACTCATTCCTCATCAATCTCTTAGTGTTCTGATTGCCCCGTAGAGCCTAGTTTCTCAAGAAAATTGCATGTTATTTTTTTCTACTGGTACTAGAACATTCTTTTATAGCATTATCACCACTTAACGTTATGCATTTTGCCTCATGGTAACAGTAAATCCCTAGTGGAAAATATTGGAACTAAGCATCAATCTATATAGTTAGGGTATTTTTTACTACCACACTAGCAACCACTACTAGGTAATAATTTTATAGTGCTTTTCTCAAAGAAGGACATAAAGGATAGATAGGGATAATTACACATGGAGGTTTTTTTCTCTATGAACCTACTCTCATGGAACATTCAAGGTCTGATAGAGTCCTCTCATAAATTGTCTATGTGCACTACTTTTTAATGGTTTGGTGCTCTTTAAATTATGTATTTAAAAGAAGTTAATATTTTAGTGTTTATTATACAAACCTCTTTGAGAAGTATCTTGTTTAACGCATTGCATTTTTTCACTTTTCATAAAGATGGACATGGTGGCTAGTATTTGGTTTCACCAAATATTTCCCCCTTGATTATTGCATTGGGAGAACACCTATGACATTGGGTTATTCAGGTTATGCTTAATATTGATGGGTATTATTTTGGAGTTCTCAATGTTTATGCCCATGACAATGGCCCTGATAGAATGACACTTTGGAGATGGCTCAATGATAATTTGCCTTTTCCATCTAGTTGATTTGTGGTGAGTTTAACATAATTAAGAGTATTAATGATAAATATGGTTCCCTCCCTATGTGGTGGTGTGTTTGGGAACATGAAGATTAGTATTATTTTAAAAACTATTAGGGCTTAGTGGACCCTATCATTTGCTAGCATTCATTAATTAGAAAATCATGTTTTACTTAGTCTAACTATTAAGCTGACACCAATGGAGTTCTGAAATAGTTATACCACGTGATGTTTTCTAAGAAATGTGTATTCTCTTTTTCTATTTACGATGGGAAATTTTCCATTATCATCCTAGTATTTGGCATTTCTAACTATAGTCCCATTACTTACAAACTTGAATAGGGAGGTTTCCTTGATAATATCTATTGAAATCAAATTTTTTTTAAACATGTCACTTCTCAACCACAAGTTCATGATCTGACTCATCACCAAAGTGTGTAATTGGGCTCCATATCTTCCATCTATTCCTAGTTGGGTCGATTGGTGAAATGATATGATCAACTACACCACCACTTTCTTCTGCCACTATGCAAAACAAACTCTGATAGTTTGTAAGTAGGTAGAAGGTGTTGTATATAATTAATACTAGAGGATTTAGTCTTTTCTTTAATAAATCCCCTTTGATTATTTATTATAGTCCATGACTTCAAGTGTTTAAATGTTGTGTCTCACAATTTTAGTGCTTCAACTCAAAAATTATATGGTGTGTATCTTTTTCTTGATGATGTATTTGTTATGATGTAATGCATTGATAATGATAAAATGTCAGTGGTGGATGGATTTATTAGTGAATTTTATAAATCCACTTGGTAATTTGGATCCTAATTTAATTTAGGTTTATAGAGAATCCATGACAATAAATCTTTAGGGGGCATCTTCAATCAAGGAAATATTCATTTTATTCCCAAGACTAAAGAACCTTGAATTTATTGATAGTCGGTGCCTTATCCCATCATTTAATGTTTACTAGAATATCATTTCCAATTAGCACTATCCCTTGGCCATGTCCTCCCTGCAATAATCAAACTAGGAAAAAAAGGATTCATTAAAAATAGGCACATCTTATACAATATTTTAGAAATTTGGAAATAAATTGAGTGGGCTCATATCTATGGATAGAGAACTATATTTCTCAAGCAAGATTTTGAAAATGCTTATGATTGGATTGAAAAGTAATCCATCCTCACCATGGTTAAATCTTTGTGTTTCAGCTATTTCTTCTTTTCATCAATTCAGACTTATTTTTTTGAATTATCAAATTTTATCACCATCAATGGTCACAAATATGATAGTTTTGGGCTCATTTATTCTATAATACAAGACTCCCTTCTTGCCCTAACTTTGCACGTTTTAATTTCTAAAGAGTTTTTTTATATGTCTTCTCACATAACGGACCAGGTCTTATCAAGGAAGTTTCTCGTCCTAATCACTCCTCTTGTATCATTAAGGATAATTTACATATTATTTTTTTCTCACACATGACGAGTAAGAAGGCTTTTAAAGAGGAGATTAAATTGCTTGACATTTTTTTAAAAGCTTATGGGTTGAGCCTATAATGGGATAAAACTCATTTTTATAGACATAACATGAAGCCATTCCCTAAGTGATTACAACACTATCAATGGAAATGGATCCAAAAAGGAGAAACTTTCAAATTTCTTGGTATTAATTTTTATTTTGATAGTTCCTATTCTGTACTCTAGTAATATGTAGTTGATATAATGGAAACATAAATAACCTACTAGATTACTAAGCCTCTTTCTCTTAGAGTTAAGTTTCAAGTTTGAACTAAAATTATTGTAGTGATTCACATCTACTACTCTTTTTATTGGGCCCCATAAAAATCATCATATGAAAAATTAGCCAAGGTGCTTGTATATTTTATATAATTTAAAACTCAAGGTTTCCAAAGAGTAGCTTCAAACATATGTTTCCTTCCTCATGACAAAATAGGAATGGGCATTGTTTATAATTGAAGGCAAAGCACTGCTCTATGTGCTAAGTGGGTTGAAAGGGCAATTGAGAGAAAGGAAGCTTAGTAAATTAATAGAAGGCACTCCATTATTGTATCTACTCCTTATGAAAAGAAATGATGGAAAAAATATTTTGATCACACTCTTTTGATTCCTTGTGTCCTTATCAAGATAGAAGGTTGATTTGTGGATAAGAGCATTTGGAAAGTTTTTATGATAGTGAAACCTTTTCAAAACTGTTGGTGATGGATTTCACACTGGTCTCTTTTTTAATGAACACAATCTCTAGTGGTCCCCACCTATGACCAATTCCAACCTCCCTATAGAAAATATGCCAAGCATAAAATCTCATATGATTTTTTAAAAATGCATTTACAATGTTAGAGATTTGGTTTCTTCTAATGATTGGATCCTAATAAACTCTTTCAAATACAAATATAGGATTCCTAATTTAGACTTGCATTATATTCTATGTATTCATGAATTAATGGCCAATATCATGCTCCTTAAGATGTGTTTGCAATCTCCACTTTCTTAGGGAAAGAATTTTTAGTGAAAATACAATACCACCTTTATAAATTACTCTCCCAATCTACTCTACCAAATCATGAAAGTATTTTATTCAAGTTTTTATAAGCTCGATAGGAGATGATATTTGAACTCTTCACCCATAATGTGGCTTGACTGGCTTAGTAGGATTTGTATTGCCAATATTGATCCCAAAATTACTCATTTTTTCTGGTGTTAAGTTTGTAAATGTCTTCTTCTTGGAGAGTGTCTCATGCACATTAGAATTTCTAACCCCAACTACCATGTTTGCTCCCATCCTAAAATCTTTGAGCATAGTTTTTAGACATGTTTGAGAGATAAAACTACTTGTAAATGGATTCACAGTCTATTCAAGCCTTACAACCAAGAACTAATTTATTAGAGCATGGATTTTTATTAGGGGAAAATCTCATTGCCCTCCATGCATTTCCTTCTCATGGAGTTTTCTAGAGCCATCATTTATTTCATCTATGGAATTATATAATTTTAGTTAATATTAACATTGAATATACTTTCTATGCAATTATTTTTTAATGATTTTAAGTCTCTATGCAATTATGGCACATATTGATCATCAACCTATACATAATATTATGGTTGATAATGGTTCTAGTGAAAATATATTTAACAAGACATTAATCACACATTTGGGATACACACAAGATGATTTATTCCCTTCGACTAAAATGGCCAAATAATTTGATGGGAAGACACAAGAAGGTTTTGGTGAGATTGATTACCTTTACAGGTTGGTCTATCACATGTGACCACAACATTATCAATTATACCACATATGGGTGTCTTTGATATGTTATTGGGATGACCTTGGATTCATAAAATCTTTACAATACCTTAAATAGTGCATGGGTGTATTAAATATATTCATGCCAACAAGGTAATTACAATTTTAGGGATTCAATATGAATATCATTTGTAATAGGAAAAAATTGTTTTATTGAAAGATAATTATACAACCCACTAAGGTTAATCATGCACGAAAGGGTAAGCAATAGGAAATCCCCTTTTCTAGGTGACCATTACTTTATAGGCCATTAAATCAAATATCTATAGTGGACATTTTGAGATCCTTGTTTATACCTCCATAGACTAGCCAGTTATTGATATTAGAGTACTATGTTTTAGAACAGGTTTAAAAACCTAATATTACACCAAATAAATCACAAAGCATTAAATAGTGAGTTCTATGAACCACTGCTCCTACTACCATCTTAAGACCATAGAGTCCTTTGAGGCATATAAATAGTATTATAAATTCTCAAATTATATATTTGGCACATGTATAGGATCCTTGGCAACATGATAAATTTACTATACAATATTTAGAATATAGAGCACCATATAAGCCACCTTTAGATATATATTAGTGGGGCATGCCGTAGAGACATGATTCAACATATATATATATATATATATATATATATATATATATATATAGTTGACATAAATGGTGTAATTTGATTCATCTTACATTATTCAAATATACACTTGGGACAAAGTTTCAGATTTATGATATTTATTATAAACATTTTATAGAGTAGAGGTTACATTTTTATAGATACTTCAACTTTAGACACATTTGAGGTGCATATGCCATGTAAATATGCCAAATCATATATGCATTTCTATATTATACCCATTATTCATGCACCAAAACTACCAAAATACAACGTTTGATATTTTATCTATTGTAGTAGTTTGCTTATTTGATTGGTGCGATCGAGATTTAACACTGTCAATGGACATGACATTATTTAATATTATTATGAGTTGATATGGTTATCCCATTTGACTCAGGCGAGATTGGCTAGATTTTGATACACTAGAGTGGTGAAATTGAGATTATAATCTCTCGATGGACTTGGAAAAACTCACCTTTATAATAGATTAGGGGAATGATCACCCTCCAATTACCATATTCACATCTCCAAAGTTCATTTGTGAATCTCTATCCAATGCTTCATCTAGGAAGCATCATTACTAAAATAAACTATCAAGGGGAAGTATGGTTGTATCGATACATAGGTGTACTCCTTCCTTGCTCTCTTCTCTTACAAGCAAATTTTAATTATTAATTTTCATAATATATGCACTAATTAAACCTATAACATGTCTTAGTTTTAGGTCATACACATATAACAAATTCAAACAGATCTCAAGCAAAGCAAGGTGAGTTATACTCACCACCATATGAATTTCTTTCATTAAAACTAATAATTTCATCATTTTTCATTACTAAATTTAGGGGGGGAATGTAAATGCTTAAATATAGATGTATATGTTAAAATAGTCTTATACTCCTGACAAATACCACTCAAGGCTCTACCATTTAGTTTTTTACCTTATTTACAGCTGATAGGCTCATGTTTGCAATCTCACTGGGCATAAATGCTTATATTTTAGTCTAACCCTATTATTATGATTACCTAGATCACTTGTAGCCCATAATAAACTTAAACTATTATATATCCTTCATTTTCAGTTACGTAGATCCATCAACCTTCTATGATCTTGGATAGTAACATTGGTCGATTATCCAACTCAAGTCTCTTTTCTTTCTAAACACTCAAATTAGAAAATATCTCATTATCTATGGGTTGGCTTATTATGTTACATTAATCCTTCAATGAGGAAATTTTCAAAAAAGTTGGCATAAATACACATTAATACCAACTCATTATTCATCTAGCAATAATAACAAGCAAACACCTACTCAAGCTCATTCAATCAAGTGCATAATTGAGTTCTACTCCCCTATTGTTCTCTATTTATATATCATGCATAGGATCAGTCATATTATAGGTCTAAAGCATTCAAAGAACAATCCATGAGAAATATTTGTCAAGTTACAAGCTAGATCATTGTATGCCCTTACACACACAAACCCACACTTAGTGAAGAAATACATATGTTTGAGGCTCTCTTTGAAGTATTGGCTCTGTAGGCAACACTCATTAATAGAGGGGTCCTCGAGGTAATCTCTACTTTTTGATCCCACTAAGCCATTTTTGGAAAGGTCATAAGACCAAAGAAAATGATATATGGTTTGAGCTATATTATGATATCAAGCGCATTTGCATGTGATTTGAACACACACTGAAAGGTGATACAAAAACTATAAAGACTTAAGTGGACATTTCAATCAACATTCAATATGTCATACATGACAGATGTATTTAAGCATAGATAGTAGCATCGATGCAAGTGTCCACATGGTGATGCAAGTGTATGTGATGACAAAAATATAATTTTTAGAATCTAACGATTAGATCAAAATCTTCATAATCTATTTCTACACATTTATTACTTAGACCTATCTTCACATTAGTGTATAACCTAAGGATAATTTATCCTTCATATTACTATTATTAGAATATCAAATGGTGTACTTTATTTATTTGGCATATGCTTCGATTCAATATTTCTTATCATAATATTAGTAGAATTTAAATTCATTAATTGACATACTTTTTTAACATCTTATTCCTCTTTGATTAAGTTACTCTTCCTTAATTCTAAAACACCAAAAAGGTTTAAATACTCAGGTTCTCTTAAGGCATTTTTCTAAAAATCTAAATCTTCAACTAGTAAACTTTAAAAATAAAATTTACTTTTATATTTTACCAAAATTGATTTGTTCAACTCAAACTAATGGGTGCTCTTCCTATGTAATGTCATGCTTTTATCGTGTTGAAATTATTTGTTTTTTCAGTTTTGACTCAAAATGGAACTTCTCATATATATATATATATATATATATATATATATATATATATATATATATATATATATATATATATATATATATATATATATATATAATTATTTGTTTTTTCAGTTTTGACTCAAAATGGAACTTCTCATATATATATATATATATATATATATATATATATATATATATATATTTTTAAATCACAAAGAAAAACAATGCTTCTACTTTTGTTTTTTGTTTTTTGCTTTAATAAAGCTTCACAATTTAGATCTCTACCTTACAGAAAAAATAACAATGAAAGGTTCTTAAAATAAAAGAATATTTCACTACTTTTGTTGTTTCTTCTTCGCTTTGATGAAGCTTAAATTTTTTGATCTCTAACTTATATAATAAAATAATTAATGAAAACTTATTAAAATAAATTAATGCTTCTCTTTATGGGAATATAAATGAATTAAATAAATAAATATTTATTGTGTTGTGTTGAAGCTTGCACGCGGAGTACCTGATGTTCCTCTCAATTTATTCTTCTCTTTCTTATTTATTCTCTTCTCCACAAATGTTCATAACAACCTCCTATGATACCTCATTTTTATAAAATAAAATATAATTTTATTCACGTTAAAAAATATAATGGAAAAAATAGTTATTTATACAAGTATTAGACTAATAACCACTCGTACGATGTGTTGGGTGAATATTTTGTCAGCCAACTAACTGGTGACCAAAATAGTTCCTATCACCACAGCATAGGGAGATTGGTCATCCAATGTTGTAGGTTTACCACATCCAAAGGGGACAAATCTCTCCTCTCATCAAGGGGAGGTTTCCTATTAAATATGTGGAGGCTATATACTATATATATAAGCAGAAAGTAAGACATGGGGGTGGAATGAACCATCCATCTCTCTTTTTTCAGAGATGATGCTAACAAACAGAGGAGAAATCCTAGGTGATTGGTGAAGGAACTTCTCTTCTTTTAGAAGTAACATTCAACCAAGAGCCAGATCCCTTCCTGGATAGTAGAAATCCTGGTGAAGCAATAGAAGGCACTTCTCTTCTTTCAGAAGTGCTTGTTCTTGAAAATAGTAGGACTCTTTCTGGTAACAAGTGACTGCTAACCGGGTCCAAAGTAAACAACAATTGAAGATGTAGCTCAAAATCTCCACCTTTACTACCCTAGAGTGAGGTACAAAGAACAATGGGGGCACAAAGTCATCCCAAGGTCGTTTCACAGAAATAGAAAAGAAAAACACACACTAAAAACAATTATGTCAACACAAAGTCTGAAAGTAACTGGTTTCAAGACACCTTCCTTATCACTTCCACTAGCTCTGCTTGTTAAATTAAATAAACAAGAACACATTCAAAAGACAGACATAAGAATAATCTTCTAAAATGATACAAGCCAAAATAGCACAAAGTCTGCAAACAACTTGCTTTCTCATTCAATCAAAGAAATATGAACTACAATCTGAGCTCAAAGTCTCAGTAATGCCTTTCAATTTGGGCAGAGTTTCACTTCTAGTAAGGGGAAGATCTCCTTTCAAATGATACAAAATATTACATTATATAGAGGCCTAAGGGAGGCTTGGCACTTAGTTCCATATAATGGCCCATGCTGTGCATTCAATGCCTTGAATGCATTTCCAATTTTGTCAAAGGACTGAATTGAAAATAGGGTGGCTATCTTAACTATGGCATGTCAATTCATCTCTAGTGCCTCCTCTCAAGCCTAAATCACTCATTCCATCACCTGTTTAGCCATGCAACTATCTATTCTGCCTTTATCTCAAAGGGGACAAATAGACAGCACTTTCAATTTTTGCAGGCCCCTAATATCTACCTAGCGAACTGATTCACCTACTAGAATTAACTCATGTTGAGTTTCCCTCTTTGTCTCTTCCTTCTCTTGGTCCTGGCTTAGGGTCTTTTGAATGCATTTAGGTCCACACTTTAAGCCTGCTAAAATCAATAGACACTTCATTGTGATAAATTTGACATTTACGGGCCCATCATTCTTCCTAGCAACTCTCTTGTGTCTTTCTCACTTGCCATGGTCACTTTCTATTGTGATGTGGGTGAGGACACGTGGCAGCATCCATAGCTTTAAAATAGGCTTATCAGAATAAGCTTTGAAACTTTGTTAGCAACTGGAGGTGCAGATGCAGACACGTGATATTTTCCACTACACTAGGATGGGACACGTGGTGAGTTCCATGCTTTGAAGCTTTGTCTAAAACTATGTCTCAGCATGTGACACTTGGCAGCTTCCACTGCACTTTGAGGCTCAAACCTTTCTCAAAGGGAACTTGCCCTTTGGGGTCTTGAAAAAGGTCTATTTTTGAATGTCGAGTGTCCCTCCGCAAAGGTGTCTGCCCTTCAAGATCTTCCAAGTGGCCTTCGGGCTTCAATTCTTCGGTGGGTTGTTGGTCCCTTTGTTTCCTTCAGATGAAATGTCTGAAGGAATTCCTTCAGACAATTTTTCCAAAGGAAACCTTTGGCTTCATGTGTGCCTTTACACTTGAGGGTGCTCCATCCTTTGACACATAGTGCCTTTCACTCTTTTAACTAGAGACATGTGGCATCTTTCGTTGTTGACACTTGGTAGTACCCACCTTTTTGGGCCTTTACGACATTGTAGAAATGTTTGGGGCTCAGTTGGGCTCTCACAAATGATGACACTTGTTGGCCTCCACCGATCTCTTCCAGGGGCACATGGCACGGTCCGCTACTCTTAGAAAAACATAGTGGAGCCTTCTGCGGTTGCCACTTGTTAGCTTCCGCTCGTCCTTTCTTAACCGCTCCTTTCCTTCCTTTTGGTTCGGCTTTCTTCTCGGGTGAATTCCTTCAGACAATTTGTCTGAAGGACTCTACTTTGCCTTTTTCCTTGTTCATTTTGGCTCGTGGGCCTCCACAAGGGCACTTGACTTGATTTGCGGCCCTCTATAGGGGCATTTGTTCCTTCAACTATGGGGCAGCCCCTTGAACCTGTCGATTGAACCAACTGATTGAACCATCATTGGTTCAATGGTTCAATGGTTCAACCTATTCATTCTTCATTATTTGGCTGTCTTTTGATCTCTTTGAACCAAGCGTGTTAAACCAATAGGTCGTTGAACCAACGTGGTTCAAGGTTCAACGGTTCAATTATTCAATGCATCATTTTTCGCTAAGTGTTTTGAAGCCATGGAACTTTGAGGTGGTTAAACTTTGGACCTTTGACAAATGCGCTTAACTCTTATTGATGACATTGAACCTTTGAACCCATTGAACCCATTGAACCAAAATGGTTCAATGGTTCAATGGTTTGATTCTTACTTAGAAGCTTGCCGACGGACGCTTTGGTTGAACCTTGGTGTTGAACCAATCTTGAAAATGACTAAGTGCTAGAAACTTGTTCTTTTGAGAGCTTGCTTCTTTCCTACAGAGTCCATAGAAATCAACCTGTGAAGCCCATAGAACTTGGCCTGTAGAGTCTGTAGATTCAAGCCTACAAAGTCTGTAGATTCAAGCCTGCAGAGTCCGTAGATTCAATCCTGCAAAGTCCGTAGATTTCTAAGGAAGCTTTGAAAAATGAAGAACCTGAATGCTCAGAACAATTTTTTAAAATGGGAAGAGAGGATTTTGGTCTAAAGGACCAAAGATAGCTCCTATGTTGTTCTAAAAATGAGTGACATTTTTGGGGACCAACAGCTAGCTCTTAATGGGGAACTACCTTTAGATGACAACTTGGAATAGTTGAGGGGAGAGAAACTAGAATCTCCAGTGCCTTGAAGTGCGACATTAGGCTATGGAGTCATGCTACTCAAAAAGAAAGGCTCCCAAAGAAACAAATGAAAAACACAAAGCAAAAATAGAAACTATACAAATATACATATGTATAAGTGAATTTATCTGATACTTCAAGAATTGAAGTACTTCAAACGCTGCTCATCATGGGACAATGAAAGGGGATGCCATCCTAGTAAACCAGCAGGAAACCATTTTTCTCCCAGAAACGGTGATGGGTGAATGGAGCTCTCCACCAAGAAACCAATTTTTTGCATCTTCCTCTTGGTCTTTTCTTCTTCTTTCTCCATGGTAGGATGTGGTCTTCAAACTGAAAACCATAACTCCTTGCTCTCCCTGCGAAGAGTTCCTTTTGCTGACTTTGGAATATAGCAGTATGGTCCACCACCATAGCTTGATGTTCTGCTAGTCCAGTCCAGCACATGCTTTGATTGTCAACATCAGACCCCTAACAAACCATCATCTCAGCATCTCCTTTGGTGTGAAGTAGTTTGATCTCTTCATCTTGAGTAGTCTTTAATCTGAGCAATAGATATATGCATCCAGCTGTGGAAGAATTACTGCCATTGGATTCCAGGATCCAAGCATCATCATAAGTTGATCTTCTATCAAATTTATCTTCATCAGAGATGGAAGATCCTTCTTGATTTGTACCGCACCCTACTAATTCTCTTGATGCCTTGTTTGGATCAAATCTTGGATCACCAGCTACAGGACTTTCATCAGCTGAGACATGAGCATCCTCTGTGGTCAAGAAGTAATTACCCCTGCCTAAAGGCTCAAACAAAATTTGAGCTGTAGGGGCTGATGTTTGGGTGACCACAATTTTTGCCTCAGACAGGTCCACACCTAGTTCTCCATCAATGTCTAATTGCTCAAGATTGGCTTATAGGGATTCAAACTCAATTATTTGAATTTTAGATTTCTTGACATGACAAATGACTGGAATGGACTTGAAAGAGAGAGGATGGGATTTCATCCTTTTGGTTTTCGAAAGGGGGAGGACTGGTTTTTGAAGTTGAAGTAGAAGGTGCAGAGATGTTTGATGTACTAACCTTCTTGGCAATCACTGGGTCCTTTGACTGGAGAGGCAGAGTGGTTCCTCACTTAGCAATTAGAATTGCAGGCTAAGTTCATCCCTTTATTCTTTATTTATTAGCTTGCTAGGCTGACCGATTCTCAGATCGAGTGAATACTGCGTATGATCCTTCAAATGCTTCACCTTCACTTCTGGGTTCATCCTGGTAATTCAAGAAACCAATGTGGGAGTTGCCAGCTGATTCTTATAGATCCTCCCTGAAGAGATCGGTGCCATTTTCTTGCTCAAACTCAAGTTGGAAATAGGAAACATGTTCTATTTCTAGATATCCAACTGCTGAGTTGGTTGGAGGTGCTTCAAGGGCAAGGTTCCTCTATGGGGGAGGAAGATGATTTGGTTGCCCTTGACTTTTGGTAGCATTGCCTTGATATGGATAATTGGGGAATGTCCTCCTTGGTACATCTCTATATAGAGGATCAAAAGACATACCTTGTGCCATTTGCCTCTTCAAGACTAGAAATTCTTTTGCCAGCTTTTGTACCATTGGGTCAGTGGTGGATGTGGGTGAGTATTCAAAAGATGAAGAGGGTTTACCTTTGCTAGGACCTCTCCTTATCTTTCCTACCAAGATAAGGTCATCTTCTAGCTCAGTAGCCAAGTCCTAAGTAGCAACAAGGTCTATGTGTCTAGCCCATCTCAGCAAGAAACTCACTTTAGGTAGTTGTGAGTTGATGAAGAAGCATTTGAGGTTTTGAGGTGTCCGCTGGGTGACCATGGGAATCCTATGCCTCAGCTTGTCGAACTTGGCAATGAAGTCCCTCATAGGTTCATGAGGCTCCTTCTTCATCTATGTGAGCTGGGCTAGCAAGGCATGTGCATCTTCTGCAGGCTTGAACCTTGATTTGAACTTGGCTTTAAGTGTGTCCCAGTCAGTCACTGATCTAGCTTGCAGATGGTAAAACCACTCTGTAGCAGCACCTTGTAGGGTCTCCACAAAAATCCTAATTGCCACGTCTTCAAATTCCACCCCTATCACACCACAGGCTATGCTGAAGGCTGCAATGTGTTCATCAGGGTGAACTCTCCCATCTCCAAATAATTTAGGGAAGTTCTTTCTTGAGCTGCGTGGAAGTTCATGCAGAGATGGAGTCAAGTTGAGTGGGCCAAAAGAGTTACCCCAGGGGCCTCAAACTACCATGATTTAATTATGAAAAATAGGGATAATAAATCTAGGTGGAGTGGCCAGATTGTAGAACAAAAATGGAAAAACACTGGCCCTACTTCAGCTTGAGGCTTCAAACTGTGCACTCTTTTCTAGCAGCTCTGGTTTTGTAGACCAGATAAAATAATGGAGATGGAGGAAAATGGTAAGGCTATAATGATAATGGGTAAGACACAGAATGGAGTCACCAGAGTCTATAATGGATAAGGGTAGGGACTACTTCAATCTAAAACTTGAGGCTTCAGACTGCACATTCATCCCTAGTGGAGTCACCAAAAATTATTGTGCGAGGCTGGGGACGAAAAATAAAAAATGGGAAAGCATTGGAGCAGTTCATTCTTCCATAACAGAATGCATGGATAAGGTTATAATGATAATGGGTAAGACACAAGTGATGTTTCAATCTAAAACTTGAGGTTCCAAATTGCACAAAATTACTGTGTCCCTAGCGGAGTCACCAAAAATTGTTGGGTGAATATTTTGTCAGCCAGATAACTAGTGACCAAAATAGTTCCTATCACCACAGCATAGGGAGATTGGTCATCTAATGTTGCAAGTTTACCACATCCAAAGGGGAATAATCTCTCCTCTCATCAAGGGGAGGTTCCCTATTAAATATGCAGAGGCTATATACTATATATATAAGCAAAAAGTAAGACATAGGGGTGGACTGAACCATCCATCTCTCTTTTTTCAGAGATGATGCTAACAAACAGATGAGAAATCATGGGTGATTGGTGAAGGCACTTCTCTTATTTTAGACGTAACATTCATCCAAGAGCCAGATCCCTTCCTGGATAGTAGAAATCTTGGTGAAGCAATAAAAGGCACTTCTCTTCTTTCAGAAGTGCTTGTTCTTGAAAATAGTAGGACTCTTTCTAGTAACAAGTGACTGCTAACTAGGTCCAAAGTAAACAGCAATCAAAGATGTAGCTCAAAGTCTCCACCTTGACTGCCCTAAAGTGAGGTACAAAGAACAATGGGGGCACAAAGTCATCCCAAGGTCCTTTACACAGAAATAGAAAAGAAAAACACACACTGAAAATAATTATGTCAGCACAAAGTCTGAAAGTAACTAATTTCAGGACACCTTCCTTATCACTTCCACTAGCTCTGCTTGTTAAATTAAATAAACAAGAACACATTCAGAAGATACACATAAGAATAATCTTCTAAAATGATACAAGCCAAAATTGCACAAAGTCTGCAAATAACTTGCTTTCTCATTCAATCAAAGAAATATGAACTACAATCTGAGCTCAAAGTCTCAGTAATGCCTTTCAATTTGGGTAGAGTTTTGCTTCTAATAAGGGGAAGATCTCCTTTCAAATGATACAAGAGATTACATTATATAGAGGCCTAAGGGAGGCTTGGCACTTAGTTCCATAGAACGGCCCATGCTGTGCATTCAATGCCTTGAATGCATTTCTAGGTTTGTTAAAGGATTGCATTGAAAATAGGGTAGCTGTCTTAATTGTGGTGTGTCGATTCATCTTTAGTGCCTTTTCCTGAGCCTGAATCACTCATTCCATCACCTGCTTAGCCACGCAACTATCTATTCTACCTTTATCTCAAAGGGGACAAATAGACAGCACTTTCAATGTTTACAGGCCCCTAATGTCTACCCAGTGAACTGCTTCACCTATTATAATTAACTCCTAACTGAGTTTCCCTCTTTGTCTCTTCCTTCTCTTGGTCCTGGCCTTAGGGTCTTTTAAACACATTTAGATCCACGCTTTAAGCCTGCTAAAATCAATGGACACTTCATTGTGACAAATTTGATGTTTGCAAGCTCGTCATTCTTCCTCGTGTCTTTCTTGCTTGCCATGGTCACTTTTTATTGTGACATGGGTGAGGACATGTGGTGGCATCCATAGCTTCGAAAGAGGCTTATCAGAATAATCTTTGAAACTTTGTTAGCAGTTGGAGGCATAGATGCAGACACGTGATAGTTTTTGCTGCACTGGAATGGGACACATGGCAAGTTCCATGCTTTAAAGCTTCATCTGAAACTATGTCTTGACATGTGACACTTGGCAGCTTCCACTGCACTTTGAGGCTCAAACCTTTCTCAAATGTAACTTGCCCTTCGGGGTCTTGAAAAAGGTCCATTTTTGAATGTCGAGTGTCCCTCTGCAAAAGTGTCTGCCCTTCAGGATCTTCCAAGTGGCCTTTGGGCTTCAATTCTTTAGCGGGCTGTTGGTCCCTTTGTTTCCTTCAAATGAAATGTCCAAAGGAATTCCTTCGGACAATTTGTCTAAAGGAAACCTTTCCTTGGCTTTATGTGTGCCTTTGCAGTCGAGGGTGCTCTATCCTTTGACATGTGGTGCCTTTCGCTCTTTTAACTAGAGACATGTGGCATCTTCCGCTATTGACACTTGGTAGCACTCACCTTCTCAGGCCTTCGCGACATCGTAGAAATGTTTGGGGCTCAATCGGGCTCTGATAGATGATGACACTTGTTGGCCTCCACTAATCTCTATGAGGGGCACGTGGCATGGTCCGCTACTCTTAAAAAAACATATTGGAGCCTTCCACGGTTGCCACTTGTTAGTTTTCACTCATCCTTTTCTTAGCCGCTCCTTTCCTTCCTTTCGATCAGGCTTTCTTCTCGGGTGAATTCCTTTAGACAATTTGTTTGAAGGACTCTACTTTGCCTTTTGCCTTGTTCATTTTTTTGAAAGAGTTCACTTTGTTTGATTTGGCTTGCAACCCTCTGCAAGGGCACTTGACTTGATTCACGGCCCTCCACAGGGGCATTTATTCCTTCGGCCATGGGGTAGCCCCTTGAACCTGTCGATTGAACCGACCAATTGAACCATCATTGGTTCAATGGTTCAACCTGTTCATTCTTCATTATTTGGCTATCTTTTGATCTCTTTGAACCAAGCGCATTGAACCAATAGGTCGTTGAACCTGTTGAACCGTTGAACCAACGTGGTTTAAGGTTCAACAGTTCAATGGTTTAATGCATCATTTTTCACTAAGTGTTTTGAAGCCACAGAACTTTGAGGTGGTTGAACTTTGAACCTTTGACAAATGCGCTTAACTCCTGCTGATGACTTTGAACCCAGTGAACCAAAATGGTTCAAGGTTCAATGGTTCAATGGTTCGATTCTTTCTTAGAAGCTTGCCGATGGATGCTTTGGTTGAACCTTGGTGTTGAACCAATCCTAAAATGACTAAGTGCTGGAAACTTGTTCTTTTGAGAGCTTGCTTCTTTCCTACAGAGTCCTAGAAATCAACCTGTGAAGCCCATAGAGCTTGGCCTACAGAGTCCGTAGATTCAAGCCTGCAGAGTCCGTAGATTCAAGCCTACAGAGTCCGTAGATTCAAGCCTGCAAAGTCCATAGATTTTAGAGGAAGCTTTGAAAAATGAAGAACCTGAATGCTCAGAGCAATTTTTTGACATGGGAAGAGAGGATTTGGGTCTGCAGGACGAAAGATAAATCCTATGTTGTTCCAAAAATGAGTGACATTTTTGGGGACCAACACGATGGATACAAAATCTAACAACTCATTATAAATAGTTCTAATTAATCATATTCTATCAAATTTTGTTTACATTTAACAAACTCATAACACTATTCTAAAAATAGAAGCATGGGTTTTGAAAATCTCACTTACATAACTATTCTTTAAGATGAATTAACTATTATTTATTCAAATAATGTAACATAAAATAGAGACGAAAGAAATAATAAATTGAGAAAATTTGATTAAGTAATTTAGTGTTGTCAGAATATTATCCAATTCTAATCACCAAAATCTATATTTGGTAAAGTGAGAACATATGGTGGGTAGTATAAAAGAGAGACTTAAACCCTCAAAATTTCTACTGAAAATGGTACTGGAATGTGTTCCAATACCAAATGTTAGGAACTTGCCTACACACTAATTAATCTAATAAGGGAAATATAATTATTATATGCTAACTAAAATAATATGGAGATATTGTATTAAAACAATAGAAGAAAACCATAACGTATTATGTGATTCTTTAAGGAGGCAACCTCCTTTGATTATGGTTCAATAAAAATACTCAATAGATGTCATTTCCTCTTACACAAACTCTTTATTTAAACTAATCTACTCAAAATAACTAGTACACCCTATACATGTGAAAAAATTACAAAATAAATAATGGAGCAAATTAAAAATCATATATACCCAAATATTTTAATAACAATAATTAATATAAAAGAGATGAGTTATGACGAAAGAGTCCAAACAAAAATTCAAAATTTTTTAAATTTTTGGAAGTTTAACATTTCTTCTAGATTGAATATCTATCTAATCAATATAGGTGACTTAAAATGGAATTAAATATTAAAAATACACATCATGCAAGAACATTATGGCTTGAATAATTTATCATAAATTAATATAGAGTTTGGCTTCAAGAAAATAAATCAATATAAAATTAGCACTTTTAAAATCTAGCATAGTAAACCTTAGAAAAATTTCATAATTTGAGAAAAAACACAATATGTAAACTATCTAAACTTATGGGGTACAAAGAGTGTGCAAGTAAATGCAAGTACACCAAAATATAATAATATGGATAAATGTATTACCAGTGTATGTGAAACACAATCATCTAATTAGAATAATTAAGCTAAGAAAATACATATAAAATAATGAATACAAATTACAAGGCCTAATTAATTAATCTAAATACATAGGTGGGGCATTCACATATGGTTTTGATGCTAAGCATTTAATAATGTGGGATCTAATAACTATCATGTAAAAAAAAAATTATATTGAAGAAATGCAATTTACAAGAAAAATATATAATAAAGCTGTAAAGAGGAGAAAATACAAAGAAATTAAGGTAAAACAACCAACAATTTAGATAGGAAAACATTGTCCAAAATAATAATGTCTAAACATGACACCATCAGTTCACAAAAAAATATTATAGTATAAATAACAACAATGCTATTATGAAATGATACGCTGCTCAGGGCAACTTAGAAACTTTTTCAGTTGTTTTGTGTTCAATGCTCAATCTTTTGCAAGTTGCATAATTTGAGATTTGATTTGCTCGAGTTGATAACCAGACAAGATATTCTTCTTGGATAAGCCCTGTAGGTATGAAAACAAGGAAACAATCTACAAAATGATATCAGAGTAATATGAATATGGAAATGTGTAGTTATAAACGAGAGTGATCTCACTCATAAATCTAAAATTAATTGGCAATGGAGGTATAAAGTGTTAGGGACACATAAGATAGGTACAACGCATTAGGGGCAGTCTAAACACATTAGGGGCAGTCTAGACAAAAAATATAAAGGCCAAAAAATAAATTTACGAATGTATTTTTTTAGTTTATATTTCATGTTTTCTCACTTTGAAAAACAAATTGCGATACCATAATCCCAAAATAAAATATCTATTATTTTCCTTTGAGTGATAACAATATATAAAACTTTATGAAAACAAAGTGAGCTTTTTTATGGGCATATTTTAAGAGTTAGTTGGGGTTTTAAGCAATGTCTAATTATCAAGGCCCCTAAGTTTTGGAGGCTACTTTATAATATATGTTAATAATAAATTGTATAATGGAAAATAATTTTAATTATATACAAATTCATAGGTTGGGTGCCAAAATGATTCCATATTAAATACTAGCTTTATAAAATGATAAATGTTTTAATAATTATTTAATATTTTTAGAATGTATACGAGTGCTCAAAAAAGAGTCTATCAATTTTTAATATTTCTCTATATCGACTAAACTATATTGATTGTGTATTTATAACCGATTGAATTTAAATTAAAATCTTATTAACACCAAATCAATATTGAAATGACAAAAAATAAATAAATAGATAAAAATGACATATACACCATAACTTAACGAAGTCATAAAAGATGGTCAAATAATGTTGAGAATGCTTCAAACAAAACCTAGAAGTGATGGTGGCCCTCAAAAAACTATATCCATAAATTTAAATATAAAATAAAGAGAGAGGAAAGTGATGAGAGGAAAAAGAAGACTCAACAAAAACATAACAAATAAATGAATAATACAATTTAATATAAACTAATTATCAAAAAAATAGACAAACACACTATAATCTTATAATTTAAAAAATTATAAATAAGTAAGAGCTATTTTTAAATGTCATATTAAATTACACCTCATTAACTAGATGAAAAAATGTCATTAATAAAGAACTATTATATTATATTTGTAAAAAGTTACTTATACCACTTAATAAAACCTTTAGAGAAAAGACTAAATAGTAAAGTGGGCAAAATTACATATATCGTACATAAGGAAGTGCGGAATGCACATAAAGTTTTATTAAAACAAAAGTAAAAGGAAACTTTTTTAAAAAAATCCAAGGAAAATTCATTGAAAAACCGCTATTGACATAAGCCCACTCCAAAATGATGATGTCACAAGTCGATTCGCCATCTAGTCTCTACGTGGTTTTCCCTGTCCAGTCACTTCGCTACCAAGCGCCACCACTTTGTGGTCCCAAACTTTATGGGTCTAATTAAATTTGAAAAAAAAAAATCGCTTTGTATTGAGGGTGGATTTAGTTTATTTAAATGATCTATAATCAATTTGTCACAATAAGATCATTCTTATTGATGTTGGTAAGGATGGTATCAAAATGAATTCATAAATTTGTTTCAAAGATTTATGACAAGATACAAATTTTGATAATTCTTATCATTGTTATATTTTTCTACGATTAATTATTGTTGAAAATATTTTTAGATGGTATGAAATAAATTGTCTCATTGTTTATTATGTTGGTCACATATCCTAAATGTTTAGATTTGACTCAATTGAGAACCCTTGGAGTTTCAAGATAGGTTGTCTGTAACCTAACCAAGGATTTGTTCATGTTTTCATAAGCAACTCTCGTAGATGTAAGCTCTTCTTTTTAGGTTGAGTTGTTGGTTCCTTAGGAATACCTTAATGATTATATCCCCATGATCCCGTAACTTTAAGGTTTCCAAGCAAACATCCCTTAAGGTAACTATCTAAGTCAAGTTATCTAGTATTTTGATTCCACTATGGGCCTTCCTCTGAGATTATCAAATCCATAGGTTGTGTGCTTTACAACAAACTTGATAGGTTTTATCCTACATGCCCTAACAAGTGCATTTATGTCAAGGTTGATTTGATAAAAGACTTGAAATAGTCTATTGATATTCAAGTAGGGTCTAAATGCTTTCACATAAATCCACCTACATTAACCTTCCAAACATGTGTCTTTATGTCAATCACCCAACCATAATATTTGGCACTACCCTCTCATGGTTCCCTTAAGGTCATTCACCAAGCAAACACCTTCTTAAAACAAAAGGTGGCTGATAAAAATGATGGGTCGACCATTGTGGCTAATAAGAAATCTACCTTGGATAATAAAAACCCTAACCCTACTTCCACTCCCACTATTAATGAACCCCAACAAGGTGTGTTCAAACAAATGTATAGTGTTATTCATCCTCCACTCATTCCTAATCAATCTCTTAGTGTTATGATTGCCTCGTAGAGCCTAGTTTCTCAAGAGAATCGCATGTTATTTCCTTCCATTGGTACTAGAACATTCTTTGATAGCAATCTCACCACTCAACGTTACGCATTTTGCCTCATGGTAGCACTAACTCCCCAGTGGAAAATATTGGAACTAAGCATCAATTTGTATAGTTGGGGTTTTTTTTACTACCACACCAACAACCACTGCTAGGTAATCATTTTGTAGTGCTTTGCTCAAAGAAGGACATAGAGGATAGATAGGGATAATTACACATGGAGGTTTTTTCTCTATGAATCTGCTCTCATGGAACATTCAAGGTCTGATAGAGTCCTCTCATAAATTATCTATGTACACTACTTGTCAATGGTTTGGTGTTATTTAAATTATGTCTTTAAAAGAAGTTCACATTTTAGGATTTTAAATATCCTCTATAGTTTTGGTAAAACTCGTATTCTACATTTTTATGATTTCAAAGTATCAAATCACTTGAAATAGATATAACTAGTCTTGAGGATTTCAATTCATTGTATGACATTGTGATGGTTTCAAAAGACTCCAAACAAGTTGTGATATAATTATTTGAGTCTTCCCCAAACCATTTGGCCTAAATTAATGTTTAAAAAAATATTCTATATGAAGACCAACTTTTAAAAACTCACCCAAGGTAGGCAATGAAGTTCAAGTATATCGTATATTATTTTAAATTAAATAAGATATTTCAAAGATATTTTGTAATGCAGCTTTTATGAGTGTGTTTTTGCATACAAGAAACATTCATAAATCTCTCCATCCTTTCCAAAAGTTTACAAATAAATATTTTGAGGTTTCCATGTGGCTTTTTCATGGCAAAGTGTGAGCTTTGAAAATTCATTTGAAACAATGTATTCTTGTATCATGTCGTCTTGTATTATCTCTCTCTAATGCCATTATTCTTTCCAAACACACAAAAATAGTTATAATAAAATACAGAGCTAATTTTTCATGGAATTTTAGAGACTTTAAATAGTAGATATGAGTTTCAATTCCAAACCATGTGTCCTTTTTATTCTCATTTTACATACTTTGGATTTCAAAAGCTTATATTACATGCAAAACCCAGTTTTAAAACCTACCATATCAATTATAAACTTCACAAATATTCCTTTTCGACATTCATTATCTATTTTTTATTAAAAAGCACACTTTTATTTATTTAAAATAAAATTTAGAGTACAAATCTAGTCATAAAAAATAAGGTTGCAAAAGTCACACCCTAGAATCCAAACTTAGCTAAGAGAGTCTCGGGAGAAAGCAAAGTCCAATTAAAAAGGCCAAAACTTGGCTGATAATAATAGTTAAATTAAATCAACTGCACATCATTAAAAAAAAAGACAATGAAATATCAAAAACAACAAGGAAAACACTAAGTAATAGCTAAAAAAATAATGATCAAGGGAGGAGGTAGAGGCAAAGGGTCCTAAGACTTCCCTCCCTAACCATCCTAGTCCAGGTGATCTTAATCAACTGGGAGGGGGTCCCAACCATTAACTTGATGGTTAGTTTCAAAATCATGTTGCACCTATGGGGAGGAGAGATGGCTAGCTCCACCCTTGGGAATTTATCCTATGAATGGAATCTCCACCCCACACCACCATTGTCTCTACCTCTATTAGATCCTCTTAGAGGATATGGTCAGTGGGAGTGAGGAAATGATCTTCTCCAACTTTGAGACCTTTAACTATGAGAGTAGTGGTGCCTCCTCTCTCACCCATAACCCCCAAGAGGATAGTGGTGAGGAAGGGGATCAGGTGTCTCATGGTTAAACGCACAAGGAGCATTCACCCAATGGTCTAGGAGGAGTTGCAGATGATGAACCTTGAATAGGAGCTTGTCCATTTGAATCTAAATATAAAGGGTAATATTAGCAATCACAAAAACATTATTAGTTATAATTTTTTTTCCATAATTTCATTATTATAACAAGCTTGATTTCTAGATTTATAAATCTAAAACAAAATGTCAGTATAGAAAATCTACCTTAATCTATTATATCTTTCAAATAATAGGGTGAGTTCCCCAAAAGATCTATTTTTCATGTGAACATTTCAAGCTTGAAGGGTTTGAAAAGGGTATGTATCCATCTCTAGGCTGACTAGGCATGAGGGAAAAAATAAAAGAGATTCTTGATGTTTTATGGGTGATGATAGGATGGGAAAGTGGGACTTAGCACCCCTATGTGTTTGATCCTATTTCCCATGTGCAAACCCTGGTAAACAAGACACTAAAGGAAGTGGGCTTTTTTGGCTCAATACAAGTAGCCAAAATGTTATCAAATATGTGGGCCCAAACTCAATGGAGGGATTAGAGAGACCATCTATGGTTAAAGGCATCTGTGTTGAAAAATTGAGGGGCCAACAAATTATAACCCAACTGAGGAGAGTATCAATAGAATGGCATGGATGTAGGCCAAGACTAGTCCTTCCACCACAACATGAGAGAGGAAAATCCAATATTATGCAAGTACTTGTCAAGTATGGAACTCTACAATTTAGAAATAGATTCTACATCTTCTTTGTTAAGATGGAATTTAGTCTTTAGCATAGTCCAATGAATCCAATCCCTAGAGTTCTTAAAAAATAGATCACCAACCATGAGAATACCTTTGTTAAGTAGAATTAAGATTTTGATCTAGGGGACCATGGAAAAGGGGGCATTGTAAAAGTTCAGCTGAGGAGACCAATTTAAAATCCTAAATGGAATACCTTCATCACTTTTGTAGAGAATACAATTAAAATTAAATGTGTTTTTGGAATAATTAATGCTCTACATGTCCTACTTACTATGTCAGTCACAGGATACTAAGAGATGATCCCAAATATGATGTTCTAATTTCATTAAAGTATCATGACCTTTATAAGTATGAATAAAAGGAGTTTACTTTGCATGAAGAATACAAACAATGAAAGGAACTCTATTGTGACAATGAATTGAAACTTATTATGGAAATAAAAATGAAGGATAAGGAATGTTTTTATTATCCACATAGTATGGGTTTTCAAGTATGTGCTTATCTATAGTTTAAAACTTGTGCCAAGGTATTCTATAATTTGTTAAAGGTCTATCATTAGGTAAGATAGTGAAATCCTAGCTCAATATACATTTGGCCAACTTATTTGCAGTAGGTAGTGTCACAAGTAATTATGCCATTGCACAGGTGTCCCTATGACAATGAAGCTTGCAAGTGATTTAATAAATCACCAAGGACAAATTTATAAAGATAAAACTATAGTATTTATCATTCAATTTGGAGAAACAAAAGATAAATTATTGGCACTAGAATATGATTTTCAAAAATAAGCATTAGGGGTAGGCATTACAATACCATGGGCAATTCAATAGAAAGGCAATTCGACTATGGTGTTTATATCAATGCAGGATGTGAGATTAAGGTGGATAGTAACAAGGTATACACAAGTTAGATACAATTAATTACCATGCTAGACCTGGCTATTTAAGAAGATTTAATATTTAGTTAAGGATGTAGGGAGACCATTTTAGGTGGCCTTTTTTACTTTCCAAGTCAAAAAGTTATTAAAGTTAGATGGTAAAAAGAAGGAACTAAGAAATATTCAGATGGATGAGCAGTTACCACTAATGTTTGTTCTAGGCTATAACTATACCACAATAGTGGAATGTGCTTTTAATGTCAAATTAGCACTTATACATAGTTAATAAATTTTTGCAGGTGAAATGAAGCATGGCCATTTGGCACTAGTTGATGATACACTTTTAATTATTTGGATTGTAACATGATGCTTATTTTAACAAGCAAGGGTTAGAAATATAACATCTTCAGGCATGTAAAAAATTATTGGTTGTGATACGATCAAGGAATAGGCATCCTTTATATTCCAAAATGTTGATGGTCAGGTTATTGAAGTGCCTTGAGTAGAGGGTTTCATTCAGCCTATCATTAATATTGTATCATTGTATCTCCTTGCATATCATCTCACCATTCATCGTGGTTATTATGTGGATCAACATATAAACCAAATAAATTATAAACACACAACAATAAATAGAATGCTACAACATTCACTAATAGAACCAAAGATGGTTTTATTTTATGATTCCTCTTTTATTACTTGCTTGATAGCTTGATGATAAAACAACATACAATTGTCTCAATAAATAAAGGTCTTATTTACTAGTTTTAGAAACCCACTAACTGTGACTCACTAACCAAAATGATGCCCTCCTAAAAATATTAAATTCTAAATTTAAGCACCACAATTATTTAACAGAATGGATAAATTACAAATTCTAACACTATCCCTTAATTTCTACCACTAGTTATTACAATATCTAATACACCTAGATTTTATCTCAAACACTCAAAGTTATACTTCACTAGTGCCTTCATAAAGACATCTGCTATTTGATTTTTAGATCTGTTGAATGCTAATTTGATTTCACCATTTTTAACTAACTCACTTATGAAGTGATATAAAATATGTATATTCCTTCTTCGTTTATGAAATACTAGATTCTTCGTCAAGGATATTGAAGACATATTATAATAATATATGATTATGCCATTTGTTCGTTCCTTCTTCAAATTAGCTAGAACTCTCCTGAGCCAAATAACGTAACTTGCTATTGCATTTTTTACAATAAATTTAGTTTTTGTTATGGAAAGATAAACTATGGGTTAATTCTTGGATGCCCATGAAATGGTTACTAAACCCATGTGAAACACAAAACCCAATGTGTTTTTCCTAACATCTACACTATTTGCCCAATCACTGTCTGTATAGCCAGCTAACTCAAAATCACTTGATGTAGTATAGAGGATGCCATAGTCATTGGTTCCATTAACATACCTCAAAATTATCTCACCTATTTATCAATGTGTATTCTTAGGTGTCTCCATGAATCTAGAAATTAAGCTTACTGCATACACTAGATCAGACCTAGATGTTGTCAAATACATGAGGCTAACTACCATGTTTTTGTATAAAGTTGAATTCACCTCATTGTTACAATCTTCCTTAATCAATTTGAGACCTGTACTAGTTGGTGTTGGTGCAGGCTTGTTGTTCAAAAAATTTAACCTCTTCAAAATTTGTGAACCATACTTAGATTGAGATATGAATATGTCATGATCTAGCTGTTATACTTCTATACCAAGAAAATACCTTAACAAACCCAAGTCTGTCATTTCAAATTACCTTTTCATTGCTTTTTTGAACTCAATAATAGAAGGATCATCATTCCATATAAATATTAGATCATTTACATATAACATAGTAATCAAAATCTTACCATGGATCTCATTGATGTGTGGGATCGCTACTAGTTTTGTTGAAACCATTGGTAGTAAAGTATAAATCAATTCTATTGTTCCAAGTCCTTGGTGCTTTCTTAAGCCCATAGAGTGCTTTCTTGAGCTTATACACCTTATTTTCTTTTCATAGTACTTCATAGCTAGGTGGTTGATCAACATAAATTTTTTCTTTGAGTACACAATTTAGGAAGGAAGACTTCACATAAATTTGATATACCTTCAATTTGTGTTGGGTAGATATTGCTAAGACAACCCAAATGGTTTCCATTTTTGCAATAAGAACATAAGTCTCGTCATAGTCTCTACCAGGTTGTTTGTATCCATTGACAACCAATATTTATTTGTCCTATCAACTTTGCCTTATGTTTTTCTCTTGCCTTGTAGACCCAGTTCACTCCAATCACTTGTTTAACCTTAGGTAAATCAGATAATTCCCATGTTTAGTTTCTTTCTATTGCATCTATCTCCTTATCTATGTTATTGCACCATTTCTCTTCTTTTACTGATTCTTTAAAACATGTAGGTTCATCTTTAGAAAATAAATTAAAATTAAATTTTTCATTAATATCATCATACCATGAATCATCATAGATCTTCCTCAAGCTCCTTGTATTTATAGGCATAAGGGAAGAAAGTGTTGGATATGAATTACTATTGGAGTTGCTTGACTAAGGAGTATGTTGTGAAGATGATGGATGTATTGCCAATGGTTCAGCTTGTTGATCTATGATTGGTTCAATTTGAGTATTATCTTCATTTCCATCATCTATTAGTATCATTTGTGAGATACCCCAGGTAGTGTTAACAGTTCCATCGCATGATTCATTATCAATGAATTTGACATCCCTATTAATCAAAACTTGAGGTTTCCATAGAGTATCTTTGAGCATATGTTGTCTTCCTCATGGAAAAATAGGAAAGGGCACTATTGATATTTGAAGATAAAACATTGATATGTGTGTTAAATTGGTTGTAAGGGAAATTGAGGGAAAGGAGGATTGGAAAATTATTTAAAGGCGCTGCGTTATTGTAGGCTCTACTTATGGAAATATTTTTTGGTAAAAAAATGGATCACACACTCTTTTGATTCCCTATGTCCTTATCAAGATAGAAGGGGTTTTTTTGGCTAGGAGCATCTGAAATTTTTTGAATTAGTGAAACCTTTTCTAAAATTTTGGTGATGGATTTCACATTGGTATCTCTTTTAATGACCGCAATCTCTAGTGGTCCCTGATTATGACCAATTCCAACCTCCCTATGGTAGATATTTTAGGCATAAAATCTCTTGGGATTTTAGAAAATGCATTTGCAATGTTTGATATTTGGTTTCCTTTCATGATTGGATCCTAAGATACTCTTTTAAATCTAAATATAAGCTTATTAATTTAGACTTGCCTTATATTTTATGTATTCAATAATTAATTTATGATATCATGCTCTTTAAGATGTGTTTGCAACCTCTACTTTCATGAGGGAAGGAATTTCAATGAAATTACAATACCACATTTAAAATTTACTCTCCTGGTCTACTCTACCAGGTCATGAATATGTTTTATTCAATTTTGTGTAAGCTCAATAGGATATTAGATTTTAATTACTCACCAAGAATGTGGCTTGCTTGACTTAGTAAGATCTGGAAAGCCAAGTTCAATCCCAAACTTACTAATTTTTATGGTGTCAAGTTTATAAATGTCTTCCTCTTAGAGAGTGTCTCATGCACATTGGGATTTATAACCCCAAGTGTCATGTCTACTCTCATCTTGAAACCTTCAAGCATAGTTTTTGGATATGTCTGAGAGTTGAAACTACTTGGAAATGGATTCACAGTCTATTCAAGCCTTAAAACCAAGAACTGATTAATTGGTGCATGTATTTTTATTAGGGACAAATCTCATTGGCCTCCATACATTTCCTTCATATGAATTTTTTCAGAGCCATCATTTTATTTTATCTATGGAAGTCTATAATTTTAGTTAATATTAACATTGAAGATACAATCTATGCAATTGTTTGTTAACGATAAATTTATTATGATGTATTCATATTTATGTATATTCAAGCATATGCCAAAAAGGTGGCCCTTGAGTTTGAGCACCTACAATAACTCCTCAGCCACTCAGGAGTGTTCCTTGCATAATGAGCCGTCTTTATCCATACCAACCCTTGCATGACACTCCATGAATAACTAAACATCAACAGATCCATTCTTCAAGCTATAGTCACTTCTCCTCTCCTCCTCCTCAACATAAGGGATGCAGTCCATTGACATGTGGAAAGTCTCATGTTACCCTGTCTCATTGGAATTTCCTTGTGTAAAGTGGAGAGTCAATAGGGAATTATATTTTTCCACCTCTTGGTTTGGTTATTAAAATATCTTTGGCTCTTTTGGAAGTCATTCTAGATGGGTAGATGGCACTTCAGTCTCATTTGGTTGAACTCTCTTCTTGGAGTGTTCAGTCACATAAGGATGATATGCATCCACTACCTTTGGGGGCTACATTTTGTGCCTAGTTCTCTTGTTTTGTCATATTTTGATGTTAATTCTAGGACTTCATGTTTAGTTGGTCATTTTTATGATTTTGAGCTAGGTTTTTTACCAACATAAAAATCAAGTCATGAATACCAACTATCCTCCATTTTGTTGTACACAATTATATGTGTATTACATTTTTCAATGATTAATTGATATATTGATAGTCGTATTAATATATTTTATTTTGATTGCTAATTGATTTGTACACACACACACACACACACACACACACATATATACACACACACACACATGTGTGTGTGTGTGTGTGTGTACATATATATGTGTACACACATATACATATATACACAAATACATATATGATATATATGTATATTATATATACACATTAATATAGGTGTATATATACTAATACATATATATTAATATATACATGTATTAGTGTGTGTGTATAATGTGTGTGCATGTGTGTGTGTGTGTGTGCGCGCGCGTGTGTGCGTACATGTTTATATATACATACACACATACATATATCAACCAACTAATAATCAATGTGTGTGTGTGTGTGTGTGTGTGTGTGTGTGTGTGTGTGTGTGTGTGTGTGTGTCCATATACATATATGTATGCATACATACATACATACATACATAAATCAATTAGTAATCAACTAGCAATCAATATACACACATACATATATATGTATGTATGCATACATACACACATATATCCATATGCATGTATGTATATTTATTGTTGGTTGATGTGCACGTGTGTACATATATAATTAATGTATACATACATATATAGTTATATATATGCATGTATATATGTTTGTTACATTTATATGTACACACAATATTTTTGATTGATTTTTTTTTGTTAATATATGTATATATACATACACATACATATATGTATACACATATGTATATATATGTATGTATATGTATAAATATATGTGTATTTATATGTACACATTACACACACACACACACACATATACATATGAATACACATATATGTGTACATATATACATGTATATACAATACATATATGTACACATATATGGTACATGCATACATACATAAAAATATAAGTATGTGCATGTGTGTGTGTGTGTGTATATATCATGTATTTATATATTTACGTGTAAATGTGTATATATATGTATATATATGTGTATACATACATACATACATGTGTGTACTACATATATACACATATATTACACACACATATACATATATATGTGTATATATACAGATATATTTATATGTACACATATATGTCATATGATATGTATATATAAAATGCATGTATGTATGTATGTATGTATATGTGTGTATGTTTAAATATATAATGTACACATATATACATACATATATGTGTGTGTATACATGTATAAATGTGGTGTGTGTGTGTGTGTGTGTGTGTATAGACACACATATATACATATACATACAATTATACATAAATATATGTATATATATACACACAGATATATAAATACAAGCGCACACCCTTTTTATATATATATAAAATATCCATATATATACACATCAACTTAAAATATTATATCGCATGTATATCAACGAATAATTAATAGAAAAGAAACTATATTACCATACATTAATAACATTATAATCCAATAAGCACCATTAACTTTATTATATTTCCGAAAATATCACAGTGAACACCATTAACTTCCTAATCCACACTATATATGTTCCCAAACAATAAACATACTTGATTACCTTTGAATTAAGCATGGAATTAATTTTCCATCTCCCCCATTGGTTTTAGCTTCTTATTAATATCAATCTCGAATGGCATTGAGGGTGTGCCTAAATGACATAATTATCAAGGGCATCTACAACCTGCTTACTATCACAACAGGAATTATAAAAGTCAACATTATTAAATTTCTTGATTAGAATTAAAATCCGTTAGATGATTCTATCTATAAAAATAAACATCCTGTCAATGAAATTCCACTTTTGGACCTCCTATGCTTTTCTATTGGTTTTGTCAAGCGACGTCAATAGACATATTTCGTATTATAAGATTGAAACAAGAGATACTCTAAGAGAGTCTATTGTATTATATGATTGAAACAAGAGATACTCTAAGAGAATCTATTGTATCATACATAAATAATATAACACTTGTAATTATTTTTGGTGATGAACGTGGCTCTAACAGACAACGGCTAGATGGACACTAAACACATGAACGAGGGCTTGGACAGAGAACAGTGTGACCTCGCCTCTGATACCAAATTAAAAGTTTTAAACCTTTAAAACCAGACTGTATAAACACATTTATTAACCTTACAGGGTGGAAAACTACATCAAATAACAATAACATTTAAGTATCAAGGCAGATAAAATGAAAGACAAACAATCAAGATGATATACGGAAAGTGCAAACAGAACAAACTGAAAGATGCAAACACAAAAATTAGATTTTATATTAAAGTTCTTGCTGACAGAAAGAGCTTCGATGCTCATTCATAAACAGAACTGAATACAATGAAAAATGACTTTATTTTCTTTTTCAAGAGTCTGTTGAACTAAGCTGGAAAAATCAAGAAAGAAGTGATAAGACCAATATTAATGGCATTAAAGATGTCTATGCGTGAGAAAAACATGGAGGGAAATATTTTTTACAGTGAGATGTATTCTTGGATCTCCCGGCTGTCAAAGATTGATAGACATTAATGCAAGGTAGGTGAGATTACAATTGTCTTCGACATGTCATCCAACACTCCCCTTAACCTAGACTACCAAGAACATCTGTTACACCTATACATTTTATAAGATATTTAAATACATTATTTGATAAAGATTTTTTAAAAACATTAACAAATTTAGCTTTAGAATTATAGAATTCAAGATAGATTTCGTTAATGCTGATTAGTTCTCGAATGAAATGATATTTCATATTTATATGTTTGCTTCTCTTGTGAAAGACATTTTTTACAATATGATAGCTGAATTGTTATCACAATAGATTTTTGTTGCCTCTACTTGATTATGCTCTAAATTTAAAAGAACTATTTTTATCTAAACTACCTAACATGTTACTAATGTGGCTACCACATATTCTGCCTCTACAAATAAAAGGGTGTCAATGGTTTGTTTTTTGGATGCCCATAATACTACACTAAAACCAAGAAAAAAAAGGTAACCAAAAATGTTTTTTTTGTCATCAATGTTGTCAACACGGTTTTTGTCCATGTAACCAATCATTTTGAAATATTTAGAAGGTGAATACAATATCCTAAAGTATTGTTTACCATAAATATATCTCAATATTATTTGGGTTGCTTCCCAATGAAATTCACTTGGTCTTTCCATAAACCTTGAAATTGTTGGTGGACTTTTGTCTCACCGGGTTTTGTTTATACGGTCTATTTTAGCTTGTTTAGATTATTCTAAGTCATTAGTGAAAGTTTATCCCACATACATGAGGTTGTTGGGACTTGTTAAACTTTCAGTTATAAATGTATCTTTCTTATTGTTTTTATGGCTAATACAAATATTCTTTCTACAATTTCTCTTTAATGAGACAAGTTTCTTTCTCTTGAGGGTTTTAAGATTTTATGCAGGTTCTCCATACATGTTTACTATGCAAGCTTTGTTATTTAGTTGATCTTGGTATTATCTGACATGGTATTAGATCCATTTTGATAGCAAATTATTATATGAATCTTGGTGGGATCTGTTCAATGCATTCTTGCTATTTATTTATTTTTTCAGTTTTCAAGGGTTTGATGCGATTTCTCAAAAATCCATGCAGATATTTATATCTGGTGTCTCTAGATGAAAAATAGATAATGTCATTGGATTTGGAGTGTGTTAAAACCTTAGGATTGACTATAAACATAACCTAATTTTGTGAAAATCATTTTCAATCATTTTTGGAGGGTTTCAAAAAAAAATGGCTTTCGTGCATTTTTGTATCGGAGTCTTCAATCAGAAAATAGTTTATGGATTTTCCTAGGTTTTGTAGATTACAAAGAAGGTCATTCCCTATTTTACAGATGTTCAAGCTAATTTTTGTAGATCTAGGTTCATCTTGCAGGCCTTTTTCGCAACTTGTGACGTTGTAGAAAAAAAATTAACATAGAATTTTGTGGAAAAATCCCTTTTGTAGGCCTCTAACCACGTCTGCTCACGTATAAGGGTCATGCATCACTCCTTGTCTATGCTTCACATTTTTTCATTCTTTAAGGCTTGACCGATCAACCTCTAACAATGTGGTGATACGGACCGTTCATTCCACATGCTCACCCCTATGTGAGTCTACTACACAGTTGACCCGCCTCAAATTAGCCCTTGGTCATATGGAAATTAAGTCCATAGTCACTTCCAACCCAAAAATGCTTAAATTTTGCTTAAGAGAGACTTAAGTTTTTCTTTTGAAAGTTGATGCATAAAATTTCCTTTGAAGAAATTGATCAAAAAATTCCATCACTATTGCCTCCAAATTTTTCATACTCGTAGATTTTCAAACACGCATAACTTTTGATCGGTAGCTCAAATTTGAATACCGTCTTCTTCAAAAGTGTTTTTTTAATGCTCTAAGCATTGGCAGTACTTTTTGGCCTTCTACATCCACCTAATGTTTTCACATATTGTACCTCTTGAACGTATTATCGGTAAAACCTGATGTCCCTCCAATTCCTTGTACTTACGCGCTCACTACTTAAAATACATTTTCAAATGTGTTCAATGTCTATATGAACATGCTTGTATCTATAACATTATGGGTGGATAACAGTTTTGAGGGGGTATTGTATGGCACTGTGCATTGTTTAGTGTCTCTTTTGCACATTCTCTGTTTCTGCTTGTGTTGATTCCTCCATTTACTGCTCATTTAGAAACATTCTTGGTTGTAGCCAACATCCTCTTCATGAACGTGCCATTAACTTCTTACATCTTCATGATTAATCATAATTTTTGTAAATTATGATTATAAAAAATAGGTAAAACAAAAAGACGACACTTAGGCCGCCTCAACATAACATAAACATATTCCAAATTTTACATCAATCCATATTTAAGTCCGGAGATGATTCTTCCAAACGAGATAATGGTGAAATTTCTGTTTTGTTTCTCGAAAAAACAGTCCAATTCCATTAATGCCATTGCCCACCATTTTAAAAAAACTTGACTTGCTTGTCGCACAACTAAGGCATATGAGTTATTGCTATTTGCATTTGATTCAATGGAAAATAGTTTCGTTATACAAAATTAACCATAATCATTTCTTTATGGCATTTTAATTGCGAGGAATCCCTGCATCAAGAGCATTATTTCTTTATAATAATAATACATATCCATCGTTAATAAATTATTAACTGCGGATTTGGTTGAGTAAGCAGCAGACATCATATTGATAATTTCATTTGGATTATGCTACTATTGTATGCTTATGGCGTTCCCCTTCTAACCAAACACCATAAAGATATTGAAAACCGGCTAAATACGCTCTTTAAGCATTTTGTAACAACGGAGTGAATAATCTAGCCAAACTATCTGAAATTAAAATGGGCAAAGTCAGGGTACTCTTTTTATTCCACTGTGCATCTATTAAAGTCTCATCTGAGATGTTAACTGTGGGGGAGAGAACAATTATAGCAGAGGGTGGACGAACAACAAAGAATGAAAAGTGTCGTAACTAAAAAACACAGAGGAGAGAGGAAGAAATATGTACCTTACTTTTTTTTGGCTGCTTCTTTTCTTCTAAATCATATATTTCAACCGATACTTCTCTGTTCGTTGCTTATCCTTTCAATCACTATTTTTGTTTTGATCGTTACTTTTTCTCTGCGCTCTATTTATTTTCTTATTCTATGATGCATTTATATATATATATTAATTAATATTTTATATTTTTTTTTAAATATTGTGTCAGTTTTTTTATTTTATTAATTTTTTTTTAAAATGTGGATCATTTTTCTTTATATGGATATGACATCCGGTTCTATCCTTTCCTTATCTCATTATAAAATACCTCTCAATATAATATAATAATTGTAAACGTTTTCCAAATATTTTTTTATCCAAAAACTTTTTTTTAATATATATTTTTTAACATACATTATATTTTTTAACATATAAAATACCTCTCAATATATTTTTTAACATATATTTATATTTTTTAAAGAAGAAAAAAATAAACATAATAATAGTATAATATATGTAGATTATATTTATATTTTTAAAGAGAAAATCAACATTAACATGCATGATTGTAAATATAAATTTCTTAACATACAAAATTATTGTGATCAAATTATTAATATTAATATTTAATATATTTATATATTATAAGGGCTATATCCTGCGTTTTGTGGACGACTTCAATTTTTATATTTATAACTATACTTTTAAAAGTCGCCATCCACGTCACGAAAAGCCACGTTAGTCAAGCAAATTAAAGCTCGCTTAAAAATTAAAATAAATAAATAAATAAAAGACTACACATCATCATCCATTTCGTCACCACACTGCCATCTTTATTATGCGTTCTTGCGGTGGTGTTTTCCCCCAATTTTTAAAAGCATATCTTCAACATAATTTATTTGTTTTGTGTGGACCCTGCCGTTAATGCCCTTTGGGTTTGTGAAAAGTTGGGAAACTGTGTGCATATAAATAAGTACTTGTGGACAATATCTAATGCATTCAACTCTTTGCTATAGTCTGAGTGTCCAAGTCATCAAATTGAGAAGAAAAAACTTCAATGGAGGAGCCAAGGCAAGGATGTTCTATCAATCCCAAGATGGAAAATATTGCACTTTCTGCTACAACAACGGCAAAAATACACGAAGGCAGCGAAAAGGAAAAGATTTCCAAGACATCCCAGACAAAAAATTCATCCGGTAAGTTGGGAAATTATTTCATTTAGTGTATGAGTAATGGAATTGTTTGGTTCATTTTTGTATGTCCGATTTTGCAGGTGAAAGGACAAGTGTAAACAGCCGGCTACGACGTTTAGAACGCGAGGATTGCGGATGTGGAGGACAGGTGTGTATGGCTCGTCATGAAAGGCAGTGACAAGCTTCCAATTGCGATCAAATTACGCCCACCACTTCTAACAGTGGATGTTTTCTGCCCCAACCAATATTGCTTCTCACTGCGTCCCTTTTGGTCCTCTGCCCTGTTTTCCATGCTTTGGTGATTGATGTTATTATCTGACTCATTTCGAATCTTCGGATTCTTCTCTCGCCACCTGTAAACAACCGATTGTACTTTTATCTTTTTTTATTAATAGTTGCTGTGCGACTTTTTGGTGCAAGTATTTTAAGGGAAAGCAGGGTGCTCCCATTATATATGAATTATATATTCTGCCCGGTCATCATTTATTATCTCTGGTGTAAATATCAACTTAAAATAAGTGTACTTATTAGGTCATTCTTCTCTCCACGTTTCACTAATAAGTGATATTTGAAAAGATTAAGAATTTATTTCTTATATATATATATATATATATATGAAATAAATTTTTAATCTTGTTAAATCATGTATTTAGTTGTTTATTTTTTGGTTGTAGGATTCCAAGAATCAATGTAGGTGATTGATTCTCATATTTGGTGAATGATATTAATAACATACAAAAAAACAATCAAAATAAAAATATAAAATAATTTCATATATTATAAATTACTTTAAAGATCATAACCAAAACACTATCTATATGTATATATGTGTGTGTGTATATATGTATGTATGTGTGTGTGTGTGTGTGTGTGTGTGTGTGTGTGTGTGTGTGTGTGTGTGTGTGAGAGAGAGAGAGAGAGAGTTTAATGGGAACAGGGCCCTCACTCAAAATAAAAATATGAAATTCAACAAATTGCTACGATCAAATAATTTAATTAAAAATGAAAATGTTAGTGTTGAAAGTACAAGGAGTTCATCAAAATATTTTTATTATTTGTGAATCAAGGTTAAATAGCATACACAAAAATAACTAAAACATATGCATAATGGAAATCTATGATATAACAGTCTAAAGTAGTATTCTAACCTACCCTAATGCATTGAAAACAGGGACAAATGAAACAAACAATTGACTAAGCATGTACAAGCAATGAAAATACCAAAAAATAATAAGATTTAATAAATCTAGTTTTTTTTCCTTAGACAATAACGTAGTTATGGAAGAGCTTGGTATGTTGCTTTGTGTGTTGCACTGCAAATCTAATCATAAAGGTCTAAAAGGACAAATTCAACACAATACCAAATCTACACCATGAAAATTCAATAGGCCATCAAATGTGTGCCTATGAAAGCACTATAATCAACCAAATTTGAACCCTTGGAAGGTAGTTCAAGCCTTCCAAATTTGAAATAATATGGAGACAATCCTAAGCTATGGGTGGCCTACTGTTGGATTAAATCTCTAGGTTAAAGGGCTAGCTCCCCTTGATGAATCATTTAGGCTCATAAACTACTCTACCAACTTGCTAGACAAAGAGAGAGAAACCTATTCTAATTGAGGTGATGCACCAAATAGTTTGACCACGACTAACTAGCTGCAAATGCACTTCAACCATGAGACTAACCTGAAATAAACACTACTCAAAATCTGTCTCTCTACATCAATACTTCATTGCGGAGGTAGTGAAAGATGTTTGGGCTAGGAGGACTAGTCAAGAGGTCATAGAATGACACTAATGAATAGAAAAATCACTCAACCTTATTAGCTCACTTAGACACTTCAAAAGACCTACAAAAAGACTTTCAAACTAAATATGAATGTTAGAAAAGAATAACATACCAAGGAAGCAAAGCTAATCACTTGATAAGATCAACTAGTCATGCACACACATTGAAACCAATCAAAAGAGGAGGTAAAAATAGACTTTTCTCATTGATCAAAGGCTTGAAAATAGGCATAGTTTTGTCATACCCAGGTGGAGTATACATACATAGCCTATCAAGGTCGAATTTATAGAAAAGTGAGAGAGAAGGAGAGAAAAGGGCGTAGGAGACAGAGGTTGCCGAGTGTCTCTCAAGAGAGTTAAAAACAAGGAATTAGAAACTACTCCATCAGGTCTCAAAGGAGAAGTGTGATCTCTTGAATTTAGTTTCCTACTCCAAGTGGCATAGGGGTCTTCATCTTGCTTGGCATCTTGATGTCCTCTTCAAAACTACCCCTTCTCTTGGCTTGTGAGATGACAAGTGGCCCTCTTGACCATCAAGTCATGTTAGACTAATCTATTTATCTAATATTAACACCTTTCATCTTCTTAGGATCTCTCTAATCTAACATCTTGGTGGCAATCATTAAGTAAATTTTTAGGTGTCTTGAAACCTCTTTGGTCTCACTAGGCCTTTCTTGCTTGCAAGTGTTAAATCTTGAATTTGCCTTTATAACTGCAACATATTTTTATGGAAAGCATCTATGTATCATATCATACCTAAAATAACTCAATTGGAGGCCTCAAACTCTCACCAAGATCTCATTTGGTACCCAAAACTCTCGTTCAACCTCAAATCCTTGTAGCCTTGAAAACATGTAAAGCTCCTTGTGTAGGACAGTGTATGAAGGATGTTGGAAAAATAAAGATGTTTTTAGGACCTATTATCCCCTTATATCTCCATGAAAATTTTTAAGACCTGAGAGTGAGTGGAAGTACATTTTTCTTCTATTCTCTCTCTTCAACTAGGCCTCCATGCCTAAAAATTGAATTTTGGCTCTATACAACTCCCACACATTTGAAACTCAATAAAATTGTTTAACTCACTTTATCCATGCTATGACCATGTTCCATACTAATTTTGAAATTCTAATATTTTGTATGGATGGGTAAACCATGAAATGGTCAAGATCTCATGGCACTTGTGTAGGCATGAGTGGTAGTTGAGGTGGGTTTTCAAGTAGTTTGCAAGTTCTAAAGCTTGGAAATAGTTTATTGAGGCCTTAAACATCATCCTAAAACTCTACATGATGAACAGAAGTATCTTTAAGTGCTCAATAGGTCTATAAGTAGTCCCTTTGACTAGCAAATGATGCATTTCTCACCTTCTTGGCTAACTTGCTGACTTGCAGAGCTTATGTATCATTTTGAGAGAATGAAAAATGTGTTTGAATGGTTTTATAACCTCTTTTGATTCTTAATAGACCTCTACTCTTGATTTTTAATCCAATACATACCCTACTTCTTCACACACAAGACTATAACCATGTTTTGTATAGGTTTGTACCTGCACATGCTAACCAATACCCTACTCAGGTGATCATGAGAGTTGTGAGAGTCATTAAAGTTATTTCCAATCCATACTAGTCCATCTGAAGGCATTAGAATTACCCATTCTCTTATCAGGTCCTTTAAGGTGCTCCTTGGTAGCCTGTGAGTGCCTTGTACTCTTAGTAATGATTCATAAAGGAGAGAGGGCTAATCCCAAAATAAATACCAAAAAATGAGAGTAGTGAGACCCCTCCAACATCCCCTGTGATATTAAGCTCCTTATGATGTTTGAATTGAGATACCCATGACTTTTTTAGGTCTAAAACACCTCATTCCATGTTTCTCAATCACCCCCAATGGTTAATCTCCCTCCATGAGCTCTACAACCTCATGTTTCATGCATTGAGGATTTGAAGCACATCATGCACTTTTGACCCTAGTGCCTATGTTTGAGATTTTATTCTCTTTTGTAGGAGTTCAAAACTTCATAAATGCTTCCTTCAAGTTCTAATCACCTTCATTGGGGCATCTATGCTTCAAACTCTCTTCAAGGCATGCCACTTTCTATAATTTTCATACACAGGCCTCTAGAACACCATTAGACCTTTTGACTGAGTTCACAAGACCTTATTTATTCTAAAAGGTTTCTTGTAACAAATGTGTCTATTCTTGCAAACTTTCCTGAGAGTTTTCATAATCTCTCTTTCTATCTAGCAAGACAACTCTCTTCATCTATTGTCCTTCACACATAACATCTTGACCATTGAACACACAAGCCTATGTGAGGAGGTTAAGGCTTACCAAGCCTAGATAGATTTTTCAAACCTTAGAGTTGCTTTCATTAATATTGAGGTTCATGTAAGATCATGCTAACACTAGAGGATCATTTCAAATTGGTTTTCTTCTCCCTCAAACCTCATCTTATCCTTCAAACCAATGAGACATTTTCATGTAAGCATGCAGGCCTCTATGAGCACTTGATTGTGTGTAGATGCAAGAAGACATTTTTATATGCTCTTAGCAAAAAAAGTGATCCCTTTTCTCATATTAGAGAGTTCAAGGCCTCATGAATATTTCTTTTAATTCATCATCATTTTCTTAGGGCTCTTAGGTTTCCTCTCACTTTAAACAAACATCCTTCTTTTTCAGAAATCACACACATAGGCCTGTGTGACTACAAGTTTTGAAGTGAGTTTGTTTTTATTATCCTCTAACTTTATTCAGGTCTTCTTTTATCTTCAATTACTATTTTTACTTGGTTATTCACCTAACTCTAAAATAAATACATAACATAGTATCTTGTCCTCAATACGTCAAGTTTGAAAACCCACTTAAGTCACTCAAGCAATCCTGTAGATGCCTCTATGAGACCTAGTGCTCTCACAACTGCCTTTTGAAGATATACCTTTACTTCATGAATTTTTAAACTTGGATATCCTTGAAAACCATTAAATATATCTTCAAACTCTTTTATCTTATCTACTTGCCAATTCACATCTTATCTTCAATGCATATCTTGTATATTCATTCTCAATGTTTGAACATGCATATAGGTTAGTTTGTACTCTTCACTTCCTCAATGCATTGATCATCTATTGAGAGCATTAAGAGGTTTAAATATATCTTAATATATCTAATTTTTTCTTCATCACTCATGTACATTTTTAGACATCTCTATGCTAACTCAAAGCCTCAAACTGCTCCACTTTGTAATTATGCCTGTAGGTTCTCAAAAAGGTGTCTTAGGCATCGGATTTTAAAGACACGCCCTCTCCATTGATCTATGACTTATCCAAGTGTAGGAAAAATATTTTTAATTCATTATTTAGTTATTTAAAAACATTGTTTGATAAATACTACAAACATTTCCCATGAAATGTAGACTTACAGGTTTGCAGACCTACAGGTCTACAGACCTATAGGTCTGCATTTTCATGTCTTAGGGCTCTTTCATGATGAAATATTTATGATCTCCACACTAATAACGTATTTACATTGATTCATTTAATTTACCTATGATTTTAGGCCCTTCATACACATTTGACAAGGCAAGACAAGACCTTTTCAACCATTGTTACACAAGTAGCCTACACACAGTCCAAAAATCAAGGCTATTGCATGTTATTTGGCGAAAGTAATGTTGAAAATTAAATGAATTATAACTGATGGATAATTTTATATATTGAGATGTGATATTAAACCCTATTCCATTCCTTCAACTATTGACAACATTGAAACACAAATAACCATGACAATCAACTTGTAAACTATGTAGAAGAAGAGTTTTCTTGTCAAATTGAGCCCACACATGCCAAGTGAGGATTGTAAAAGCATGTAATATGTCTAAACATTTCACCTATATATTATTCAATTTATCTCATGCATTCAAATTGATTGAAACTTCCATTTCAAACAAGAAAATTGAGCTTGAGGGGTTGACTAGCTTCTTCAAACTGCCTTGCCTTCTTAACAATTGTTTATAAATGAAAGGGATAGATATGAAAACCAATGATAAAAATTTGAATCTCACTAGGACCCTTCTTCTTTTTTAAATATTAGACCCTGAATCTCTCTCTTGTGTACAGAATGAGTACTTGAAGTTAACCCTTACTAGCTTATGAAGAGAGCAATGAAGAGAAGGAAGCAAATTTTAAAATCTTGAGACCAATACCTAGAAAAAAACATGTATATTACATGTATAATCTGAAGAGGCACTTATAAAATGTTTTCACCTGAAAGTGGGCTCTTGAATTCCATAGAAGTGCCTTAAAATGCTTGTTTGGAGTTGAAACTGAAGTAATTGACCTGTTCTAACATGTAAATTAATACTATGACTTTATCCTTAAAAAATTCATGTTATATATTCTATTTAAATATTTTTACTTTGAAAATGTATGTACAACTCCTTAATTTTTGCCTAGAAAGTGACTTGCATGACTTTAGAGTGCATGATAAGCATGGTGAAAGACTGATGCATGGTTAAATGACTTATAGAGATTTGGAAAACCACCTTTGACTTTAAATTACCTCTTTACCATTCTACTTAATTCTCCATTCAAGAATATTATCTTGAGAAGGCTTAATTTGGCCACAATTTAAACTTAATTTTCTGCAAAAACCTTAAAAAATGCTAAAATACCTTAACCTTTCCAAACAAGATTAACAAGCTTTAAACCAAGCAACAAAATGAAATTTTTTATTTTATAAACCATATTGAAACATCATGACATACTCCAAGGGCCCACTAGATTGACCTTGAAGGCATTTAAAAGCTTAAGAAAGACATTACCTTAAACAATGCTAACAAGACCTTTCAAAGAGCACTTGAAGACTAAAAAAACATGTAATTGGCTATGAACAAAGTTATTAATACATGACAACTCAATTTTAAACCTATATGGGTTGACCTTTTTTACTTGGGGTCAAAAATGGTGAACAAATTATCAATTCACAAGGGTAGCATGTCTACTATGCTAAAAGACTAGTAGCCTTGTCCTTCCATTGGGAAATGAAGTCATTTGCACTTAAAAATTAGAATTGGTTAGACCTTGAACAAAATAAATAGATTGACTGACCTCTAAACACACACAAATCAAATAAATGAGACACACATGTGCTAACAATCACTTAGGGAAACAACAAACTAGAAAGCAACTAGTATGTAAAACTAATATGAAAACAACTTCATCCTCATGGGTCAAAGGGGAAGCTTTTGATATATTTTTCTCTATGGGGTGAATAATATCATAATTCAATATTCCTTTTGGACCTTTCTCTTTTTGTCTTCATCTTCTTCTTTTTTTCTAATTTTATTAGCATGCTCTCAAGTGAAGTGACAACAACAAATCAGTCACCTATGAAGATATATTCATCATGTGCTTCAAAATCCATTCTATATTGCTTAGTAAATACAACATCATCTAATGATGCTCTATCTAAACATTCTACTTGTGCCTTCATTACATTTTGAGTGACCTCATGTTTCTTATCATCTATCTCAATCTCATTGAGTTCTTCAAGGAGCATTGCGTACTCAATCCAAGCTGCATCATGGTCCTCAATGGATGTATCTTATTTAATCTCCTCATGAGTATGTTCTTCAATATGTAATGTAATTTTGAAAAGGGCTGAAATCTCTTGAAGGAACTCAATATATTGATACCAATCATCTTTTGTCTCCTTAATTTGGTCAACTTGAATGAGACCAAATTCAATAACATCTTCATCTTTCTCCTCAATAACTATGGAGTTGTCAAGAGTCTCCAACCTCTCTATGCAATCATGATGTGATTGGAAATCAAAATTTTCAAGTTCATTTGTTTGCTCATTGTAAAAAAAATCATCTTCATCTAAGACTTCAGTTTATTGGTTTAGAGGACCCTCAACATCAATACCAGTTGTAACCTCAACAAAATTAGATGCAAATAGATCTCTTTCTTAAAGCATACTATCAAGATTATCTTCTAGAACCTCATCTTTGAAAACTAAATTTCCTCTTTCTTCCCCAAGTGGGGTACTAATTAGTATCTCCTCATCAAACTCACTTTAAGCATCTTCATTACATTCTCCTTGAAACTCAATTGCAATACTAATTTCCTTCTCTATCTTCCATATAACAGGTTCCTCTTAAAGAAGGGAGATGGTGGGAAGGTGATGGGTATGCTCATGAGTTATCTTGGGAATTGAAGGAGTTTTCTTGTAACTTAAGGTATTGGGTATGGAAGATTATTGAAATAATTCTTGAAGGGAAATAAAACTCAATTGTGTTATAAGTGCTTCATTCTCCTCATCAACCACTTCATCCTTCTTATAGCCTTCTTGTAGTTCTTCCTCAGCTACAAATTTATCTTCAACCTTCTCAACTATAACCTCCCTCTTGTCTTGAATGCCTTCTTGGATAGACCTCAAAGGTGAAAAATATTTGGTTTTTTTAGGAGAGGGAAATGGTATTTTAATAGGTTCAAGATTTTCTTTGACTTCAATCTCTTGATCTTGGCTCTCTTCTGATTGTTTCTCCCAAGACTTCACTACTTGGTTCCAAGTTGGGACTTTGACACTTTTAGGTTCTCTTGGAGATTGAATTGGCTCTATTGGAGGATATATTTGGGGATGATCAATGGATTCATGAGGATATAGAGCATATGAAGGTTGATAAGAAACATAAGAGGTCTCATTACACATCTGATCCAACTCTCTTTGTTGCCTCTCCCAAGTTTCCATCTTCTTCAATACAAATGCACACAACTCATTCCTCTCTTATGGATCATTAGATACAACTGAAAATAGCCCAATCACTTCCTTATATTGAGAATTTGAACAAAATATTTTTTCACATTCTATTACTTTTCTCTCCATCTCACCATTCCATTTTGAAAAGCTTGGGAACCTAGTGGAGGATGATGAGGAAGATAGCATGGTTGAAAATAAGGTTGTTCATCTACATCAGCATAGCCATATGGGGATGATGTATTTTGATCATAAGATTGATATTTCTCATAAGGAGGTTAAGAGTGATAATTTTGATTGTAAGGAGGATGACAAACTTGATAAGGTTGTTGGGGTATATAGTTGGAGTCAAATGAAGAGAAAGTAGGACAGTCATAAGACTGATATGATTCATGATAAGGCTGATAAGGATCATGAACATGCCAGTATGGATAATTATAGGATTTATAAGAGTCATGGTGAGGTTGATAGAGAGTATCATCAGTTAAAGATGTCTCATCAACTTGAATGAAATTAAAATTCACTTCAAACTCAACCATAACAACTTCATTAAGATAATGAATTGAAAGCACAACTTACTTTAAACAAGTGCCTAGGCTGATAGTACCAGCTAATTAAGCATGGATTCACCATTAATGGTTTGAATGCATCCAAAGACTAATATGTAGAATAATAACACTAAAAATCCTTCACATACTTTGGACCTTAGTCATAGTGGGCATGCCAAAACTGTTATCAACCAAATTTTCACCCTTGGAAGGTAGTTAAAGCCTTCCAAATTTGGAATAACATGGAGACCAGTGTAGATTATGGGTAGCCTAATATTAGATTGAATCTCTAGGTTAAAGGGATAGCTCCCCTTGATGAATCAATTGGGCTTATAAACCACTCTACCAAATTGCTAGGAAAAGAGAGAGAAACCTATTCTAATGGAGGTGATGCACTAAATAGTTTGACCACTACCAACCATCTAAAAATGCACTTTAACCATGAGACTAACTTGAAACAAACACTACTCCAAATCTACCTCTCTACATCAATACTTCATTATGGAGGTAATGAAATATGTTTGGGCTATGAGGATTAGTCAAGAGGTCATATAATGACACTAGTGAATAAACAACTCACTCAACCTTCTTACCTCACTTAAACACTTCACAAGACCTTCAAAAAGAATTTCAAACTGAATATGAATTCTAGAAAAAGATAACATACCAAGGAAGCAAAGTTAGTCACTTGATAATATCAACTCGTCATGCACACACATTGAAACTAGTCAAATGAGGAGGTAAAATAAGACTTTTATCATTGATCAGATGTTTGAAAATGCATAGGCCTTCACCATACCTAGGTAGAGGATACATATATAGCCTATCAAGGCTAAATTTATAGAAAAGTGAGAGAGAAGGGCCTAGGAGACAGAGGTTTCCAAGTGTCTCTCAAGATAATTACAAATAAGGAGTTAGAAACTTCTCCATCAAGTATCAAAGAACAAGAGTGCTCTCCTGAATATGTTTTCCTACTCCAAGTGGCATAGGGGTCTTCATATTGCTTGAGATCTTGATCTCCTCTTCAAATTTGCCCCTTCTCTTAGCTTGTGAGATGACAAGTGGCACTCTTGACCACCAAGTCATGTTAGACTTATATGTTTCTCTACTCTTGAAAAATTTCATATGCTTATAATCTCTCTAAACTAACATCTCAGTGGAAATCATCAAGTAACTCTCTAGGTGTCTTGAAACCTCTTTGGTCTCACTAGGCCTTTCTTGCTTGCAAGTGTCAAATATTGTATTTGCCTTCATAATTGAAATTTATTTACATTTAAGTCATATACATATCATATCAGACTTTAAATAACTCATTTGGAGGCCTCAAACTCTCACCAAGATCCCATTTGGAACCCAAAGCTCTCATTTGGCCTCAAATCCTTGTAACCTTGAAAATAGGAAAAGCTCCTTATGTAGGATAGTGTACAGAGTATCTTGGAAAATTTAATATATTTCTGAGGACCCAGTATCCCCTTACAAATTAATACCAAGTTTTAGGACTTGAGAGTGAGTGGAAGTACACTTTTTTTGTTATTCTCTCTCTTTAATTAGGCCTCAATTAAGCCTCCATGTCTAGAAACTAAGGTTTGGATTTATAAAATTCCCACACATGTTAAACTTAGGAAACATGTTTTATTCACTTTTCCCATGGTATGACCATTATCCATGCCAATTTTCAAGTTTTGAGACCTTGTATGGATGGGTAAACCATGAAATGGTTAAAACCCTAATCTAGGAACTTCTGCAGGCATGAGTGGTAGTTGAGGTGGTTTTCCAAAGAATTTATAGGTTATAAATCTTAAAAATAGGTTTTTGAGGCCTTAAACATCATCCTATAACTTAAAATTCTGAAGATAAGTCGCTTGAAGTGCTCAATAGGTCTATAGGTAGTCACTTTGACTAGCAAATGATGTATTTATCACCTTCTTGGCCAACTTGCTGAGTTGTAGAATTTATATATCATTTTGAGAGACCTAAAAATTTGTTTGAATGGTTTTATAACCTCTATAAATTATTTATATATCTATGTTATTGATTTATAAGATAATACATACCCTTCAATCAAGATAATGCATACCCTTCTTCTTTACACACAAGCCTATAACCATGTATTTATTCATGTTCTGTATAGTTCTATACCTACACATGCTAACCAATACCCTACTCAGGTTCTCATGAGAGTTTTGAGATTAATTCAAGTCATTTCCAATCCATACTAGTCCATATCAATGCATTATAATCACCCATTCTCTCATCGGGTCCTTTAGGGTGCTCCTTGGTAGCCTGTGAGTGCCTTTCACTCTTAGCAATGATTCATAAAGGAGAGGGGGATAATCCAAAATTAATAATATAAAATTGGATTATGGAGACCCATCCAACATCCCCTATCATCTTGAGTTCCCATGCAAATTTTCAAGAAAGATCTAATCAAATTTAGGAGTATCTCAGGTGGATGAACATGCATTATGTGAGGTCAAGAGAAAGATGAGGCTTGAAGGTGATATTTTTATGTTTTAATTGAGATACCAATGAACTTTATAGGTCTAAAACACCTTTCTCCATGTTTTTAAATAACCTCAATGGTTAATCTCCCTCCATGAGTTTTGTAACTTCATGTTTCATGCATTGAGGGTTTGAAGCACATCATGCACTTTTAAACCTGGTGCCTATGTTTAATATTTTATTATTTATTTCATGAGTTAAAAAAATCATAAAATTATACCTTGAATTTATAATCACCTTAATTGGGAATCTATGCTTCAGACTCTCTTCAAGGCATGCAACTTTCTACAATTTTCATACACAGGCCTATAGAAAATCATTAGACCTCTTGACTGAGTTCACAATAGCTTCTCTATTTTGAATGGTTTATTATAAAACCTATGTCTATTATTAAAATATTTAATAAGGCTTTTCATAATCACTCTATCTATCTATCAAAAAAAATATTTTCATCTATTTCCCTCCACACATAATATCTTCACCATTAAACACATAGGCCTGTGTGAGGAGGTTAAGGCCTAGATAGGTTTTTCAACCTTGGAGTTGATTTAATTAATATTGAGGTTCATGTAATATAATTATAACACAAATATTATAATTTCAAAGAGGCTTTATTCTCCCTCGATCCTCATCTTATCATTCAAACTAATGAGACATCATTATGTAAGCAGGCATGCCTGTATGAGCACTTAACTATGTGTAGATGCAAGAAGACATGTATATGCTCTTAGTAGAAAAAGTGATCCCTTTTCTCATATTGGAGAGTTCAAGGCCTCTTTAATATTTCTTTAAATTCATCACCATTTTCTTATGTCTCTTAGTTTTCCTCTCACTTTAAACAAACATCCTTCTTTTCCATAAATCACACACATAGGCATGTGTGGCTGTAAGGTTTGAAGTGAGGTTTTTTTAATTACCTTATAAATTTCTTCAAGTCTTATTTAAGTCACTCAAGTAATCCTGTAGATGCCTATATGAGACCTAGTGCTCTCATGACTAAATTTTGAAGATATACCTTTACTTCATGAATTTATAAAATGTATATCCTTGAAAACCATTAAATATTTCTTCAAACTATTTTATCTTCTTTGTCTACCAATTCACATCTTATCTTCAATGCATATCTTATATGTTCTTTCTCAATGCTTGAACAAGCATGTAGGTTAGTTTATACTCTTCACTTACTCAATGCATTTATCATCAATTGAGATAATTATGAGGTTTATATCTATCTAAATATATCTACTTTTTTCTTCATCACTCATGTATAATTCTAGACATCTCTATGCTAACCCAAAGCCTCAAACTGGTCCACTTTGTAATTTCACTTGTAGTTTCTCATTTAGGTGTCTTAGGCATTGGATTTTGAAGACACACCCTCTCCATTGATCTAGGAATCATCCAAGTGTAGTAAAAATATACTAAATTCATTATTTAGATCTTTAAAACCCTCTTTTGATACATACTACAAACATTTCCCATGAAATATAGACCTAAAGGTCTGTAGACCTCTAGGTCTGCATTTTCATGCCTCAGGCCTCTTTCATGATGAAAACTTGAAAATATTCACCCTAATAACATCATAAAATTGATTCATTTCATTTAACTATTTAAGGCCTTTATACACCTCTTATGAAGTGATATAAGACCTTTTCAACCATTGTTACATAGGCAACCTACACACAATCCAAAAATCAAGGATATGGCATGCTATTTGGAGAAAGTAATTTTGGAAAGAGCATGGATCATCACTAATGGAGAATTGGATAAATTGGTATGTGATATGAAATCCTATTCAATTCCTTCAACTATTAAAAACACTAAAACATATAGAACCATGACAGTCAACTTGAAAACTACTAGAAGAAGAGTTTTCTTATCAAATTGAGACCAAACATGCAAATTAGGGCTTGGAAAATCTTGGAATATGTTTGCATAGATCCCCTATATCTCATTAAATTATTATCATGCATTAAAATGTATTGAAACAACCATTTCAAATAATAAAAATGAGCCTATGGGGTTAACTAACTTCTTCAAACTACCTTGCATTCTAATGATTGTTCATAAAGGAGGGCTATGGATCTACAAACCAATGACACAAATTTGAAGCTTACTAGGACTCCTCCTTTGGAAAAAATATCAGACCCTAAATCTCTCTCTCCTATATATAATGAGCACTTAAATTTGACCCTTAATAGATTGTGAAGAGAGCGATGGAGATAAGGAAGTGACTTTTGTAATATTGAGACATGTACCTACAAATAAAGTATGGATATGACTTGTAGAATCTGAAGAGGTAGTTATAAAATGTTTTCATCTAAAAGTGGGCTCTTAAATTTTGTACAAGTGTCTTAAGCTGCTTGTTTAGAGTTAAAACTAAAGTAACTGACATGTTCTAGCATGTAAACTAATAATCTAACTTTCTCCTGACAACATGCACACTATATCCTCTCTTTAATATTTTTCCTTTGAAAAAGTATGTACAACCCCTTAATTTTGGCCTAGAAAGTGACTTAAATGAGTTTATAGTACATAATAGGCATGGTGGAAGACTAATGGATGGTTAGATGAATTATATAGCATTGAAAATCCACCTTTGACTTTAAATTACCTCTTCACCATTGGGTTTAATGATCCATGTAATAATATTACCTTGAAAATGCTTAATTTGGCCACAATTGAAACCTATGTTTCTTCAAAAACCTTTAAAAATGCTAAAATAACTTAACCTTTCTAAACAAGATTTAAACCAAGTGACCAAGTGAAAGGATTTACTTGATAAATCATATACCATTTTGACACATCATGGCATACCCCTAAGACCCACTAGACCGACCTTGAAGACATTAAAAATCTTGGCAAAGACATTAACTTAAACAATGCTAACAAGACCTTAAAAATACCACTTGAAGACTATAAAATCATGTAATGGCATATTAACAAAGCTATTAAGACATGACAACTCAAGTTTCAACCTATATGGGTTGACCTTTTTGACTTGAGGTCAAAAATGGTCAAAAGGCACAAAATCTATACCCTACCCTTAAATATATACTATGTTTTGTTAAAGGCTCTGAATTTTTCTATGCAAGTGTGTTATCAAATTGTGAGTAAAGTTATATTCTTGGAATCAAATTCAATGTAAATTTATTGTGCATGTATGTGAAATTATGATTAAAGAATCATCTCCTCTTCCTAGGTATAATGTAAATACATGAACATTTGTCTATCCTTCTTTTAGAAAAAATGTAAGTAAACTTAGTTGAAAGTCCTTAAGAGAAAAAATGTAACAATGCAAAGTGTTTTAGACTTGAATTCACTTTAATGCTTGAATAAGCCTCCTGATACTTATTATTTAAGTCTATCTATGAGGATTTGTATATATAAAAACATCTCAAGTTTGACTTAAGAACCCATATATGCATACATCAACCAAAGAAATAGAAAAGAACCAATATACATAGATCCAAACACTGAAAAAAAGATAACTTAGGGAGGAAGGGCCCATTAAAAGATAAGGGACAGATTATGAGTCACCAAATCTGACCCAAAATAATAAAGGATAAAGTCCAATCAAATAAATAAAATAAAATTCATGCAATCATATAAAAACCAAATAGAAATAAGAAATAGAAGAAATAGAAGGGAATGAAGTTGCACAAAGAAGAAAGAGAAAAATGATAACGCATAGAAAAGTGCCAACAATACCTTAATTCAAACTAATGGACCATATGCACAAAATTTTTCCTAAAATTCTAATAATAAGCCTTGTACCAAAATTAGGTGTCTATAGAAATATGATTATATTTGTCGATTTATTTAACCTTCTTCCCTTTGCTTCATGTTGGTTTATCTTTGAAAAAAACATGATTGAAAGAAAAAGAGAGAGATGTGGAGGGTAAGATTATTTGCTTAGTTTTCTATTAGTGTATATAATTTCTTATACACTATTGTATGGTTTTAAGATATACTTGTAATACTCATTATAATATAATTAATAGATAATCACTAATTAGTTCATAATTATCGGCAAACTATTAATAGAAAAGAGTATCAAACAAATTATTAACTTGATTGACTTCAGTTACTAATGGTAAATATTGTCTTAAGAAGACTTGTTCAACAAGTTAACTACTCTCTAAACCTTATCCCTAGCCTCTTTCTTATTTATATAAAATCATAGAGAGCTAATAATTGAAGTATTAACTATGGAAGAGGGTAGATTCAGGATAATGGGGGACAAAAGGGGAGGCTTAAAATGACTTTTTTATTTTCCTAAAAATAAAAATAGTTAAACTTAAAGATAGTTTTAGAGACATTGGAAAAAAATTGACAATAATGTAAGAATATGAATTGTGTTATTCTGAATGTAGTTTGTAAATTTATAATTTGTTTCAATGCCTAGATGATAAAAGTGTGCAAAATTGATGCATTTATGACAATGGTTTGACACTTTTTGGTAAAAAGATAAGGAGAATGTATGCGTAAAGACATTTTTTTTAGTAAACTAATGAATTGTTGTATGAAATTTCATATATGGATAGATGAAATCTCGAAGATCAGTAAGGATATTTTTTATTATTTTAATAAATATGTATTTTTTAGATAATTTTGCAAGTCAAGACAATTGGAAATTTATAATTACAAGTGTACGAACACAAAAGTTTGACCTTAGCTTCATGAAAGTTATTTTTAAAAAGTATAGCCAATGATGCATAGATTGGTTAGGTATAAGTTTTATAAACTTTTGATTAACGGTCAAAAAATTATAAATGCATTTGTAACAACATGTATATAGTCCATAATGAGTAATAATTAAAAAAATAATTTAACATTATATATATATATATATATATATATATATATATATATATATATATATATATATATATATATATATATATATACATACATACATACATACATACATACATACATACATATATATGTATGTATATATATGTATGTATATATATATATATGTATGTATGTATGTATGTATGTATATGTATGTATGTATATGTATGTATGTATGTATGTATGTATGTATATGTATATATATATATATATACATACATATATACATAATACATTATATATATATATATATGTATGTATGTATGTATGTATGTATGTATATGTATGTATGTATGTATGTATACATATATACATATATATATATACATACATATATATATACATATTCAAAAAAATTGTTTTCCCCTCTACAAACCCATACAATTAGTTTTAAAAATAATAAAATTTGCCTAATCAGATGTTTTGAGAAAGATGAAAAAGACTTCTTAATTTTCTAAAAATCATATGGGTTGCTTCATGACTAGTGTGTTAGTCTTGGTATTCATTTTCCTCGATTTATTTATTTTGGAATTTTATATTTTCTCACATGGATTTTTTCTACATTTGGGGATATGCTTGCTTAAGTGGGGTTAGTGTGTCATAAAAATCATAGTTTTGACCGAAAGACTAGGATGTAACTCCTATGACCACATTTTGTGGAGGAGTTACAACTCTATTTCAAGCTCCTTTGACCACCTTTTATGGAGGAGTTAGGTTCTATTCTATGGGTTCTTTTACCATCATTTAATGAGGAGTTACTTATTATCCTACATGTATGCTCTACTTGAGCTTGATTCACTTAACAAAAGATTGGGGTTTTCTCCACTTGATTTTTATCTCTTGCAAGATTATCTTTGAGTGATTTAATTTTGATTAAATAACATTGTGGTGTGCACAAGCTTCATCTCATGTGATCTCGACCTTTGCATTAAAATTATTTAGACCTGGCGATATATCTGATATGGTATCAGATCCACCCTGATAATCATGTGTCTATTTTTTCTTTGTTGTTAATCTATTTTTTAAATCTTAAGATTATTTGCATGTATTATGAGGCAACATTTTTTGGGAGTTGAAAAAAATTGAGGGTCTTTTTCGAAATCTCAATAATATCAAGTGATTAAAAAAGAATTGTAGGGTGATTTATTTGCATGTATTGTGTTTGTACTAGCATATCAGTGTTATTACAAATATAAAAGTTTTGACTTCCTCCATGTGAAGTGTGTGAGTATGCCTACATATAAAATACTCTACAACTTGCTTTTGATAGCCACTGATCTCATTGGAGATCTCATGGGTTTGAAATTCAAACTCAATTATAGATTATTGATGGTATTCCTTGATATAGCTCATTTTGATGATTTTGAATGGTCGTGGAAGTCTTTAAAGCACCCTCAGACCTATATCATGCCTTCATAACATCCCTAAATCCTTTAGTTGCTGCTCAGTCGTGCCCATACCTACATACTACCTTCCATGTAGTCCTTAGCATAATTTATGGGCTTGTCTTTTTGGTGTGGCTTGTTTAATGGCCTTATTAAGGTCATTGCCTTCCAAATGGCTCACCCTACCTAGATTCACGTAATCTCTACAATTGGCAGCTTGTATGTTTTTCACGACCTAGTTTCTATTGTCACATGTTTTTTTTGATAAGTTTTAGATAAGTTTTGACCTCATCTAACCGTCACCCACCTCCTTCCTCCACCTGCTCTTATTCTAGTAGGATTTTTAATTCAAAACCATGTATTTACATGCATGTGGTTTTAAATACCACTCAGAAAAAAATCATGGTTTTAAATTTTTTATGGTGGGAATGTTTCCTTTAAAAAAAACACTTTACTTGCAAACCATATTTTGCATTATAATGTTTCATTAATACAAAATATTATAATGTAAGGTTTTGAGGTGTTTTTTTTCTTTTTTTTTAAAGGGTGGGTTAGTCTATAATTTTTTTTATAAAACAATATTGTAAGGTGGGTTGCTATAATCATAGTTTTTTTCGTGTTTTTAATAAAAATAATGGATTATGGGTTATTATTAAAATGAAAGAATATTAGTGTTTTAAAAGACATTTTTTTCACTCAATGAAGACCAGAGGGTAAGGTCCAATTTGGTAGTTGCCCAACCCCCCTGTCATTCAAAACATCATTTCTCTTTCTCATTTACTTACATTGTATACTTTCCTTATATGCATTTTTTGATGGAGCCTAACCTCCTTACCTTTTTTTTAAAATTGCATCTTTTTTACATTTGCACTGGGTGCTCTAGATGCATTATTAATTATGTTTGATGTCTTTTGAGTGTGCATTGTTTGCAACATTTGAATGGGTCACCATTTCATAGTTCATGGGGGTGTACTTTATTTTGAGTTAATCTTTCTTTCTACTTATACTTTCATTTTTATTTATTTTTTTAAAAACTTGCACTACTAATACAACTCAAATCAGTACTAAAATGGACTCAAGTTTAATCAATCCACTAACTCCATTTAACTATCATGCATGGAAAATCAATATGGTAAACATTATAAGGAGTAAGGGTTTATATAGGATAACCATGGGTGACGAAACTAAACCTAGCATAGATGCAAAGAAAGTTAAGTGTTATAAATGAATTCACGAAGCCTATGGGCTATTATGTCTTTCTATAGCACCTAATCTTCTATTTCACTTAGATCCTATCAAATCACCCAATGATATATGGACCATTCTGGTAAAACTATTTGGAGAGAGAGATGTGATGAGAGGTCATGAAATTGAGAATGAAATCATTAACCTAAGTCCTAGTAACTTTGACACACTTCAGGATTTATTCACTAAGTTCAAGTCCTTGAGATTATAGTTAAAAGAATATGGGATAAAGAAAGAACATGACCAACTTATTATTTCTATACTATCTAAGCTAGGTCCTGACTATTCAGTCTTTGTCTCTACTTTCCATGCCACTAAAAGTGATATAGTCACTACATGGAAAATGACCTCTTTAGATGCCTTTGTTGTTGATTTGACTCAAGATCAAGATAAGTTAATATAAATTAGCACATTAAAGTGCATAAAACCTCAATCCCTAATTCTTAGGAATGGGAAAGAAAATATTTCAAACAAAGAGAAGAAGAATAACAAGGATCAAAAGAAGAAGAAAGAATCAACCTCTACCAAAACAACCACTGAAACCTCCTCTTCCAATGAAAAACCTAGGAAAGAGAAGGTTAAGTGTGCCTATTACAATAAAAATGGGCATGATAAGCACAATTTAATGAATAAATAAATTGATCAACTAACCCATCTTCTAGACAAAAACAACATAGGTGTTCTTGATTCTATCAAGTAGAATTCATCAACTCAAGATTATTCTAAGGCAAAAGGCAAAGGTAAAGAGAAAGAAATGGGCAAGGATCTTATAGTAGTTTTAGTTCCAACCTCTTCATGTGTTATTAACTTAGGTGATTCCCACCACATGGCCTCTTTACAAGTTGAGTTTTCTTATTTAGATCCTTGTAGCATGTCCTCTATCACTTTGGGTGATGACACTTTAGTATAATTTATAAGGAGAGGGTCTCTTGAAATGGATGGAGGAACATTCAATAATGTTCTAAGTGTTCCATCACTTTCAATTAATCTCCTATCAGTGTACCAAATCACTCATATCAGTAAGGGCATGTGAGTAGAGTTTTCATTAGATTCAGTCATAATCAAAGAGTTGTGCAATGATTATATAGTGTAAGTGGGTAGGTTAGATCACCAAGATAGGTTGTATATCTTCTCACATTTTTTACCTGGGTATTATCTGACTATTTTGACTCATTCAGATGGAGTTAGCAAACTTTGGAATGAGTGGTTTGGCCACCTCAATTATTGCTACATATAATAACTCAAAAAGAATTGCATGGTCATAGGCTTGCCTCGAGTCCATTTATCTAAGGGTATTTTTGAGGGTTTCTCCCTTTGGAAACATCCCAAAGAAATATTTGACAAAATCAAAGTTTGGATGGCTTCACAAGCATTAGAATTAGTATATAGTGATGTATCTAGGCCTTTTTCTAGTCTATCTTTTAAAAGGACTAAGTAAATTCTCAATTTCATTGACAATTTCTCAAGATACACATGGGTTTACCTCCTTAGACAAAAGTATGAAGTGTTTGAATATTTTCAAGACTTCAAGGCACTTTTTGATAAATAATCTATGAAATCCATCAAGGTTCTTTAAATTGAAAATGAATGTGAATATGTCAGTAATAGATTTGAGTAGTTTTGCACCATGAAGGGGATTGATTTATAATGGATGGTTACTTACAGTACTTTAGATAATGGAGTTTAAGAACACAAAAATAGATCTTTGAAATGTATGGCTAGTTGTATGATTTAATCTAAGTCCTTTGCACCTCATTTTTGGGATGAAGCCATCAATTGTTCTTGTTATATTCATAATAGGGTTTCTCACAAAGATTTAAAAGGCATAACTCCCTTTGAAGCTTGGCATAGAAATAAAATTGTAGTTGATAAATTTAGGGTTTTTTAACCCCCAACTATGACACACATACTAAAGAATAAACAAAAAGTTATGGAACTTTAGTACAAACCTTGCATCTTTGTAGGTTAGCTAGATGGTATCAAGGGGTGTCACTTTCTTCATCAGACCACACATGAGTTGTTTATAGAAAGAAGTGTTCACTTTTAAGAGAGTCCCAAAGACTCAACAATTAACACTTCTTATCAATCATTGGATTCACCTAGACTTGATGATGATTTTTCTAACTCAAATCATCCAAAGCATGATCATGATCTAGGGTCCTCTTCTTCTTCTAGTTCTGACAATGAAGGTAGTGATATAGAGTCTTTTTCATCCACCTCTTATCATGTTTCATGGAATGAGGATTTGCCAGTTGACTTACCCACAATTGGGCCCCTTTGGGATAAATAGACACTTCAGAGTGCATGTACTTGGGTATGGGATCCATCAGATGATAGACTTACTTGGGTAGATTATCAGAATGATCCACATGCCTTATTTATTCTAATTTTAGATCCATAGACATTGTAAAAGGCTTAATTCATACCTGATTAGGATAGTGTTATGCAAGAATAATATTATTCCTTAATAAAAAATCACACTTGGGGTTTGACTTCACTTCCTAAGGGAAGGAAGATGGTTCAATGTAGGTGGATATATCAGACCATGTTTATAGTAGATGGATCAGTCGATAAGTATAAGACATGATTAGCTACCAAGGATTTTTCATAGGTAGCAATCATTGACTACTCATATACCTTTGTACTTATTATAAACCAAGCTTTGATCTAACTCACACTAGATATAACCATAACACATAGTTGGGATGTGCACCAGATGGATGTGAATAATGTCTTTATTCATAGAGACCTTGAGGAGGATATCTACATGGATCAACCACCTGCATTTGTTTAGGATTCATCCTTACTTTTTAGACCTAGGAAATCCATCTATCACCTCAAATAAGCCCCTCAATTTTGGTATGCAAAGATAGATTTCTTCCTCCTTGCTTTAGGTTTCACCAAGGGTCATTCAGACCCCAATTTATACTTATTATAACATGATGATTCTTTAATAAGACTAGTCCTTTATGTTGATGATATTTTGATCACCAAGAGTTCCTCATCATCTATTGCAATGGGGAATACAAATTTATAGGTTAGATTTAACATGATATACTTGGGTCTTCTAAATTACTTCTTCAGCATTGAGATTTCATAGTTTGATTTAGGGATTTCACAGTTACAACCCAAGTACACTCTCAATATTATGGCTCAATTTTACATGGTTGATTGTAAACCATATCTAAATCCATTTCTATAATGATTGAATCTTTAGGTTGACTATTATACACCTTTGGTCGATGCCACTTAGTATCGATAGCTTGTTGGCAATGTCATTTATCTGACTCACACTTGGACTAATATTTCATATGTAATAGGCATTGTTTAATAATTGATGTAAGAGCCCCATGAACTACACTAGAAATCAGCCAAGAAAATACTCTACTACATTCAAGGTCATTATAGATTAAATATTTGGTACAAATTTAGCACAAAAGAGACTTGGTTTTTCATATTCAGATTGGGTTGATGATACTCAGAATCATAAGTCTACTTCAGGTTACATTTTTCCTTTGGGTTCTAGTCCTATTAGTTGATCTAGAAAGAAGTAAAATGCTATTTCTATATCATCCATAGAGGCACAATACAAGGGAGATATTAATTTAGCTACTAAAGCTATTCAGCTTTAGGGGATTCTATCTTAGTTTGGCATTCCTTTCAAGAAGACCACCATTATCTATTATGACAACCAAAGTAATATATAGATTACAGGAATCCAGCTCAACACAAGCAGACCAAACACATTGAGATTCAAATGCATTTTATCCTAGATCTTATTCATGGTTAGGTCATTGACTTGACATTTTTCTAGTCTTCAAATCAGGTTTAAGATATATTTACTAAATCTTTCACTGAGAGCGATTTTGTTCATCTACAATCTCTTCTTGGGGTACAATCTACATCAATAGCAACATCATCTTTAAAAGGACCTTCTAGCCTCTTCTCTTCTTCTATGTCTCTCTTTTGCATGAGAGTTTTTTCCTACAGGTTTTCTCCTTTTATATGCCTTATGAGAGATTGCTTTGTACATGGATACCTGATCAGGCCTAGTTGTCAAGACCCATTTTTATCTCACACTGCCTACCTAAGTTTTTATTATGTGGGAGGGGGGGGAGGAGGTAGTGTTGGTATTTATTTTATTGAATTTATTTATGTGGGAATATTATAATTACTCACATGGAGTTTTCCTACATTTGGGGATATGCTTGCTTAGGTGGAGTTAGTGTGTAATAGGTATCATAAGTTTGACTGGTAGACTAAGATGTAACTCCTCTAACCACCTTTTGTAGAGGAGTTACACCTTTATTTTGGGATATTTTGACCACCTTTTGTGAAGGAGTTACGTTTCTACTCCAAGGATGCTTTTACCACCATTTAAGGAAGAATTACTTGCTCTCCTATCTATATGCTCTACTTGAGATTAATTCACTTAATGAAAGATTTTGTTTTGATCCACTTGATTTTTGTCTCTTGTAATATTGTCTTTGACTGATTTAATTTTGGTTCAATAACATTATGGTGTGCACAAGATTCTTCTCATGTCATCTCAACCTTTTCATTTGTGTTATTTGGACCTAACAACATCTTCAATAGGTTTTAAGCTAGGTTAAGACCTACCCAAGCCTAAAACTAAAACACTTTTGGAGAGGAAGTAGAGAAATCAAAGATTTAATTTTTCAAATGGCTTCAAACCTCCCCAAGCCCTTACCCAAAGTAATTTTGGATGAAAATTGGAGAAGTCAAAGATGGAATTGTGCAAAAGGCATACACCCTTTTCAAATCCTCTAAATACTCATTAAATGCATTTACCCATTTGAAACTACTCCAAAAAAGGGCTTGTGTGCTTTATAAAAAGGCATACGCCCTTCATAGTTGACAAATTTATTTTTTGTTTGCCCATGAGACGCACTCATTAATTCTAAATTTTACAAACTTCAAACTAGTTTTTCTACTAACATTGTAAATTTTGTAAATTATCCATTTAATTTGTCTCTATTATTATAAATTCTTCAATTTTTAATCTAGAGCTAGACTTATTTATATAAAGATATATAATGGAGTTGGGTACTCATTGAAAAAGACCAATTAAAGAGCTAATAATTAAGGAAATTTAAGTCAAGAGAGAAAAAGAAATAAAAAGACAAGCAGATAGGAGAACATCCATATGAGCCTCTACATAAGGTGAATGTACTTCATACACACTAGGTAATATTTCAAATGAAAATAACATTCCCAATTCTATATAAATTAATTTAGATGTGTCTTCAAATGAGATAAGAGAACTTAATCAATCCTTGTTTCATGATGAAATTCGAAATATAAGACATCTAACTAAGGAATTTGTATTGAGTGATAGAACACATGGAAAAACATAATTTAATTAAATATTCATACATAATGAAGTTTTTAAACATGATAATCAACATCATGTAATGACCCTAATTCATCTATCTCCCAATGAAGATGAATTCACTTCACTTGTAGGGTTAAATGTACCTATTCAACACTCTAATATCCCTTCTATGGTTGAAATGGTAACACCAACTAATTTGATACAAAAGATAGCTCCTAGACCCACACCTCCAAGGATAAGATGACAAACACCAAGGTATATGGTTTAAATATATAAGAAAATAATAGAACATATGGAAAGTAAAATGTCAAAAATGCAAGTTCAACCTCATGCTCAACATGTATGGGAATATTCTTTTGAGAATAAAATCCAAACAAAATGATGTCAACTATTTGTTCAATTAATTAAAATGTAAAAAAATTTCCATGTGATGCATAATTAGGGTTAAGAAAAAAAAATACAAAGGGAAGAAATAATGTAATAGTAAATAATCTATTTAATGCATTTAATGCAATAAGTAATATAACTAAAAAAAGATAGTAATGTGGCAAGATGATTAATAAAAAAATCTATAGTGAGTAGGTCAGCATCTAGACCTCAATTTCTTTGTCAAATAAGTACATCCATGAAATTAAAGAGGAAAACTATAATAAATTCCATAAAAATAATAACAAAGCTTGATGACTTTTTACTCACAGATTGTTGGGCATTTAGTGGTAGACTCCCATAAAATAATAAGTTATTAGTTGAAGGAACAAGACATTTGATTGAAAGTTTTTATCACAACAACACAAGGGTCTCATCTAATATAAAATATGTTGCTAAAAAAATAAAAGGTTCAAAAAATTGTGAGTGACATGCAAAATATTTCTTGGACATGACCCAAACAAAATTTGATAAAACAATTATTGAAAAATTTAATGGTAAATATATAATTACCCAAAGGTCATTTGAGATGTGACAATATTTCTACATTGAAATCATTCAAACATGAACCACATGTTTTAGGATATGTCCTAAATTTTATATGCATTTTGATATTTTTTGTCACATACATTATGTTTTACATATTGATGAGATTACATAGGAATGTATGGTGGGTTCCCCACCTAAAATGTTAATAGAGTTAATCCCAAGTCTTTTGTGTCCAATACCTAAGGGACAATTGTTTTGGACAAAGAATTTTTAGATGGAATATGTAACACTTGTAGTGATTTGTCATATTTAACCTATTATATACATGAATAAATATCACATGAATTTTGAAAGGAACTAGTTGATTTTAAGAAGTACAAATCTGTAAAGTACATATTAAAATATGGAAAGAGTCATCAAGATGTGATTTGGTTATGATCCAAGAATATGTAAATTATTTTATGTTTTAAGGCAAAAAATAATATTATCTACCAATATGCAAGACACATACAAGGAAAAATGGTTAGATAATCAATTCAAGTTCTACAAGGACAACTTCATAGTTGGGACCATTATTTTGATTGTGGAATTTGCTGATAATTACACACTAAAACCACATAATAATGTTGAATAATGATACTATAATTTAATTCAATTTATATTTTTTGTTCATATTGCATTCAAACATGCACCTAATAGCACAAAGGACAACATAAAGATTTTGAGGGAGTACCCCTTTTATATGAGTGATGACAGATCACATTTTCCAAAGTTTATCCAAGGTCATTTTGAGATATTATATATAAATATTAATGAAAGAGAATTCATGTTAAATACACACTACATTTGTTAAAATAAATGTGCATGATAGTTTAATAATTGTTAAATGTTTTACTGGTTAAGTAGGATGCATAAGAATAATGAGGTGTAACATTTTTGGAGTCTTTTCAGGTTGGGCATGGAAAAGGTGAAAGTGATGATGCAAGTGCATGTGTAAAAAGATACCTAAAAAAAGAGCATGGAAATCACAAGGATGATGCCAATTTGATCGATGCTAAATGTATTGTGACTTGGTGTAATTAGAAAAAAAAAGTCATGGATCAAATAAATACTCTCACATGCGAAGATTATTTTGGTTAATGAAGGAAGAAGTTAAGATAATTTATCAAGATTTTAGTATAGTACCTAGATCAAGTATTTTCCACTCTATTTGAAGCCCAAGTTTAGTTCATGGACTATATGCTATAGATATGGCATTCTTTTGTTTGGTTTGTATGGAATTTGATTGGAATGAATGTGAGTTAAAATAATGGGTTGATGAATGGTATTGTAGATCCATAATGCCCATGGAGACTATCGATTCATTCTGACCACTAGGGAATCATGAAATGGCATCATCGATTGAATTTAAACACATCTCAAATCTTGTGCAACCATGCACAATTTATTTATAATTTTAATGTAGCCTTAGTTCTATTAGTGATATCTTACATTTTTTCCTACATGTCCTCAAATTTTGATTATGATTTAAATGTAGGGTATGTTTTTGTAGTAATCTTACTTGAGGACAATGATGAGGGAACAAACTACTACTTATTTCATTTTTTTAGGCAAAAAATAAATTAAACACAACTATAATAGATGGAGAAAACCTAGTTTATCTTGTTGGGTTTGTGGTGGTTACATGAATTTAGATTTGTAGATATTTTCACACAAAAAATTAAAAAAATGGTTATTTAATGACTTTGAAACGCATAGGGTAGTGCTTCATTATTAAAATATGGTTATCTCTACAAATATTCAAATTATCAAAAAACATGGAAATCCTCATAAATTGTTTTTTGGAAAGTTATTGAATATGAGCATGAAACGATTCTTGAAACAGTTAAAATTATATCTAATCCTGAAGATACTTTGATTGAATTGGTAAAGTTAATATTCAATGCATCTAACATTTTAAATTACAAAAGTTAACTTATTTGATTTATTGTATTTTGATTTTAAATTATTTTATCATTGTGTTAATTTGTGTTTGAATTTTTTACTAACAATTTTAATGCAAGTTAGTGGTACTAGATGAGCTTCCACCTTCGCATGGTTAGTGTCATGAGTAGAGAAGATTATATTCTTCAAATAAAGAGAAGCCTAAAAAATAATAAATGTTTAGTAGATATTTTTATTCCTCATCTTAAGTGGAAAATAATCATCTAAGGGGATTAGATTACTTATCCATATAATTATAGGAGTTGACAATTTGTATCTACACATCGAGACATGTTATAAAATATGGTTCATCGATTGGGTAGAGAGTCAAAAGATACGTGACCCTCCAACCAACTTTTGGTATCTTAAGAGACATTATCCATGAGAGAAAACTTATTACCATGTATCAATCATATTGAGTGGCATTAAACTCTCTTAGGAGTGCTTATATCACTCGTCCATGCAATTTAGATGCTACATCTCATCTCTACCCCTCATGGTTCTCATGTCACACATGGTAGAAGTTCAGTTTGTTTTACCTCTCAAGGATGAGAAGCTTCATTTTAGGGATGTCATTTAACCCCAGTGCCCAATGTAGAGTGAAATGTGTCCATCCTAGTGTTTATATACCCATCCAAATGTGTCAGTGAAGATGGTTCATCGATTGGGCTAGTGAGTCAAAAAATATGTGACACACTAACTAGATTTTGGTCTCTTAAGAGAAATTTGGTTGTAAGAGAAAACTATTTGTCATGTTTTTCTCATTTTTATTGGCACAAAATTATTTAAAGAGTGTTTATAGGACTCATCCATGTAAATCTAGGTATTGAGGTCTTGTATCTACTCCTCATAGTGGTCCTAAAATCTTGACAGAAGTTTGATTAATTTTCCCACTTATAGACAAGAAGCTTCTCTTCAAGGATGACTCTAAATGAATGCAACTTTTAACCTCAGGGTGTAATGGAGAGTGAAGGGTGGCCATTCAAAAATTTATACACCCATATAGACATGTTAATAAATATGGTTCATCTATTCGGATAGTGAGTAAAAATATACATGACACACCATCTTTTGCTCTCTTAAGAGACATTTAGCCATGAGAGAAAGCTCATTGTTGTGTCTTTCTCATCTTGAGTAGCACAAAATGATCTGAGGGTGATTATATGAATTTTTCATGAAACTTTAAGTATTTATGGCTCATTTATACCCCTCATAATTCTCCTTCAATGCATGGAAGAAGTTTGGATCATTTCCCACTTAAAGATGAGAACCTTCTCTTTGGGAATGCCTCTAAAAGACTAAAAATTTCAACCTTGGATCCTCATGAATAGTAGAGGGTGGTCATTATAGATTTTATATTACCATTCATATATGTCTATGAATATGTTTCATTTATTGAAATAGCAATTCAAAGATACGCAACCCACTGACCAATTTTTGGTCTCTTAAATGATATTTGGTCATGAGAGAAAACTCATTCCCATGTCTCACTCATCTTGAGTGGTATGGAATTATCCATGGGATTTTTAAATGAATATTCCATGTAATTATAGGCACTAACATGACATATATAACCATTACATCCTCTCTTGTAATGCACAACAAAAGTTTGGTATGTTTTCCCACTCGGAGATGAAAAGCTTATCTTCAGGGATGCCTCCAAAAAATTGTAATTTTCAACTCTGAGGCCCAATAGAGAGTGGAGGGTGAAAATTATATAATTCATTTTCCCATCTATATGTGTGAGTGAAGATGGTTCATTGATTGGACTAGTGAGTCAAAAGATACGTAACCCACTTACTAACTTTTGGTCTCTTAAGAGACATTTAAATGCAAGAGAAAAATCATTTCCATGTCTCACTCATCCTAAGTGGTATATAATCCTATAATGGTTGTTTATAGGACTCATACATGAAAATTTGAACACTAACAAATCATTTATACACCTCATGGTTCTCTTACATTGTGCAATAGAAGTTTAGTTTTATTTCCCACTCATGGATGAGAAGCTTCTCTTTAGGGATGCCTCCAAATAACTAAAAATTTTAACCCTAGGAAAAAATAGAGTGTATGGTTTCCATTCCAACATTTATGTTCCCATCAAGACATATTTGTGAAGACGGTTTGTTGATTGGGCTAGCAAGTTAAAAGATACATGACCCATTGACCTAATTTTGATCTCTTAAGAGACATTTAGCCATAAGAGAAAACTTATTAACATGTCTCACTAATATTGAGTGGCACATAATCGTATATGTGTGCTTATACCTATATGTGTGATTATACTACTTATCCATGTAATTTTTGATATGAACAATGCATTTTTACCCCTCACAGTTCTCTTGCAATGCACGGTGGAAGTTTGGTCTGTTTTCCCACTCAAGGACAAGAAACTTCTCTTCATGGATGCCTTTAAATGACTAAAAATTTCAATACTATGGCTTGAAAAAGAGTGGAGGGTGGATATTCCATAATTTATATACCCATATAGACATTTTGGTGAAGATAATTCATCAACTAGGTTAGTGAGTAAAATATACGTAACCCATTGACCAACATTTGGTCTCTTAAGAGACATTTGGATGTGAGAAAGAAATTATTTTAATGCCTCACTCATAATTAGTGTAATGTAATATTATAGGGTGTGATTATAGGACTTTTATATTCAACTATAAGCATTGAAGTCTCATCTCTACCCCTCATAGTTCCCCTGTAACACACGATGAAAGTTTGATCTATTTTCCCACTTAGGGATGAGAAGCTTCTCTTCAAGGATGCCTCAAAATAACTACAAATTTAGACCCATTGGCTTGATATAAAATGAAGGTGGCCATTCTAATTTTTATATGCCCATCCAAATATGTCAACGAATATGGTTCATCTATTGGGCTAGTAAGTTAAAAGATACGTGACCCACTGAACAAATTTTAGTCTCTTAAGAGTCTTTTGACCACAAGAGAAAACTTATTACTATGTATTTATCATCTTAAGTGGAATAAAATTATCTAATAAATGTTTATAGGACTATTATGTGAAACTATATGCATTGTCACCTCATCTCTATTCTTTATAGTTCTCCTACAACGCATGGTATAAGTTTGATTTGTTTTCCCATTCAAAGACAAAAAGATTCTCTTCAAGAATGCCTCCAAAAAAATGCAAATTTTTACCCCATGGCCTAATATAGAGTGAAAGGTGTCCATTCCAATTTTTATACCCCTATATGAATGTGTCGATGAAGATGGTTTGCCGATTGGTCTAACAAGTCAAAAGAAAGGCGACCTATTGAATAACTTTTAGTCTCTTAAGAGACATTTGGCCATGAGAAAAAAATTATTTTCATGTCTCTCTCATCATGAGTGGCTTGGAATGATATGGGGGTGATTATAGTACTAATCCATGAAATTTTAGGCATTGAGATCTTGTCTTTTCCCCTCATGGTTCTCTTATAATACATAGTGGAAGTTCGGTCTATTATCCCACTCAGGAACAAGAAGCTTTTCTTCAGGGAACAAGACCCTCACCCCAAATCAAAATATGTAATTCATTGAATTACCATGACCAAATAACCCAATTAAAAATGAAATTTTTAGCATTGAAATTATAAAGGAGTTCACCAAAATATTTTATTATTTATGGATCAAGGATAAATAACGTACATAAAAACAATTAAAACATATACATAACAAAAATATATGATATAATGGTCTAAATTAGTACTCAAACCTACCCTAATGCATTTAAAATGGGAAAAAATGAAATAAACAATTAACTAAGCATGTATAAACAATGAATGGACAAATAGTGTTGAGATTTAATAGATCTAGTTTTTTTTTGCTTAGACTATAACATAGTTCTAAAAGTGTTAGGTATGTTGCTTTATAAATCTGACTATAAAGGATTAAAAGGACAAATTCAACATAATACCAAATCTACACCATGAAAAATCAATAGGCCATCAAATGTGTACCTACAAAATCACTAAATATATATCCTACCCTTAAATCTATACTATGTTTTGTTAAAGGCCATTGATTTTTCTATGCAAGTGTGTTGTTAGATGATGAATAGAGTTGTATTCTTGGAATCAAGGTTAATGTAAATATCTTGTGCATGTGAGTGAAATTGTGTGTAAGGATTCACCTTATCTTCCTAGGTATAATGCAAATACATGAACATTTTCCTATCCTTATTTCAAAATAAAATGTAGGTAAACTTAGTTAAAATTAAAAATATAACAATTTAGAGTGTTTTAGACTTGAATTCAATTCAATATCTGTAGAAGCCTCTTGATGCTTATTATTTAAATTTCTCTTTGAGTATTTTTATATATATAAACATCTCAAGTTCAACTTAGAAACCTAATTGTACACACATCAACTAAACAAAAGGAAAAGAACCAATATACACAGATCCAAACATTGACAAAAAGGTAACTTAGGGAGGAAGGACCCACTAAAAGATAAGGGATAGATTATGTGGTTCATCAGATCTGACCCAACAGAATAAATGATAAAATCTAAACAAAAAATAGAATATAAATCATGTAAGCATATTAAAACCAAATATAAATATCTGACAATGATAACCTATTGGATAGTGAGTTAAGTGTTAGAAGTGGGAGGTCTCATGGTCCATTCCTTTGGATGACCACTCTCTAGCATTGTTCCCACACTATGATACAATGGGTTATTCATGAAAAGTATCTAATACAATGGGCTACCAATTAGATGTCTAATGAAATGGGGGTTGGCATATGGATTGAAACTTGTGTTTAATGTGATGAGGTAAGTCCATAACCCATGACTACAAATATGATTCACTACTAGTTTGGACATTTCAGTTATAAAAATGTTTGTACCTAACATTTTGATTAGTTGTTTCTTTCAACTAAAGATCAAAATAACATCCTCTTTTTTTTTTCTTTTTTTTGATTGGGGATATTTGTAATGACTACCACACTTTAGTCTTCTATCATTAAGGTTCATTAGAGCCTGATTGGACAGTCTGGGGTGAAAGCCCTATTTTCATTGTAGGATGGTAACTCTTTGGTGACCACTATCCTTAAGAAGGGAAATGGTTGTGAAAATTTAATGGAGGATATGAATGGTGGGAGACATAAGGCATCTCTTGGGTATTTGTATACATAACCATGTCTGGTTACTAAGTGGTATACAACCTTTAATAGTATCACTGGGGATCTGACACTCCTTTGCACCATTGTTGAGGAAGCTCCATATGGGGAAAGTCTAATCTTTAATCCCCATATTTTTACCAAGGGAAAATCCTTGGTCAAAGTGAATTATCAAAAGAAGAAGATTTTGAATCCCATGGTCAAGCATTTAGACACTACAAAGGCTACTATGTTATTGTCCTTCATGGATGAGGCTCTCAAGGATTGCTCTAAAATGAGGATTGATTTGTAGCTAGAGAAATAGTGTGCAAATTTGATATATTTTGGCCAAACCTCCCTGTTCTTCATCAATAGATCTCTGATTCATGGTGATCATTAATAAAGGATAGATTAGAACTCTACCCACATGCTAGAGTTTTTTTATTATGGTTTTTGATAGTATTATAGAATGTAACAAGGTTATTAAGGCCAAACCTTGGCATTGGGATCAATACCTCCTTATCTAGAAACTTTGATTTCCTGAGTTCAACCCTATTCTCAAAAAACTTAATATTAGGTGCATTTGCATTCATCTGATATATCTTCCCCTTAGATTTTGGGATAAATCTTGCTTATCAGCCATTGGTGATTCCTTCGGTAACATATTGGACATAGATGCTTCTACCTCTAACTTTTACTTAACCACCTTTATTAAAATTTTGTTCTACTTAGATATCTCTTAGAGCCTTATAGTAATTATTGAATTAAGGGTAAAAGGCCAGTGCTAGACTCAAACCCTTGATTATGAGGGGTGTCCCTTCAAGTGTCAGAGATGCTTTAAAATTAGACATTTGGATACATCTTACCTTATCTCCAAGCATAAAGTGGATTCTTCTTGGTGCAAGGTGTTTGAGGTTTGTCAATGATGTCTCCAAGGTGACCAAGGATGTTGATGAGGTGTCATGTGTGCTAGAATGACAATGACAAAGTGTGCTTTAATGAGCCTTAGTGTTCTTACATGGTTGTTCAGTGTTTGATTGAGTGACGCATTTGATGAATGATTTAGTTGGTATGGACATGTTGTATAGACCCTATTGGGTGTCACTGAGTTCTTAGAATGAGTATGAAAGTGAGTGGAACTCATCTACTAGTCCATTGTTTTCATCTAGACATTTTGGGTCTAGTGGCAGAAAATATGAGAAGGTAGTTTTATGATATCACCATTGCCACATGTAGATGAGTGTAGTGGAGTTGGTCATATGGTTTTGATCACATTAGTCCCTAGTTATTATGCACCATATTTCATGTCATGCATTAAAGTGTGGTCAAATATATGAGGATGCAAAATTGGCTACTCAGAGAGAATTCACTAAGTTCCCATGCTTAGCCAATTTGCAAAAGGGTTCAACTAGAATTGAGTAAGCATGTTGATGAGGTCAGCATTTTCATGCATGTAGGTGTCAAGAAAAAATTACCATATGGGTTTATTCATTTTTGTGCCTAGTTGATTTGCACTAAATTTTAGATCATGTGTTGAAGCATGACAAATGTTATGCATGTTCAAATTTGGTCTCCTAGATAAGTTTTCAACATAGTTGGTTCTGTGAAAGAATATTTTGAGAATGAATTTTAATGGCATTATATCTCACTCATGTAAAGGCTTCAAGAGTAGTTTTTCATATGATTGGATTATCCTATGTAAGGAGATCATATGGTCCAAATTTGAGATCATGGGTCTAAGAGTAGAAGAAGTTATTAAGCTTCAAAATTATATTCTTGAGAAGATAAGAAAGGTTCCCATACTTTTTCATTTCTGCACAAGTTAAAGTTTGAGCAAGATTGGTAGATCATGTTTGCTCCAAGATGTCAAGAAGTAGTGAGATGAGAACAAGTACATGATGTTTAATGCTGAGCAGAGATAAAGATCGATCATATTCCAAGAATATATGGTGAGTGGGTGTTCATATCTATTGAGATCAATGTTTCATATTAAAGTCAAGAGGTCAAAGTGATAGTTGTTTAGCATTGCTAAATATCAAGGTACGTATAGATGATCGATGGAGCACATTGAGACAAAGTTTCTAGATTGCATGAGATGAGGTCAACTCTCATAAGTTTAATGTTTGAGCATTGGTGCTTATTCATTAAAGTTAAAATAGTACCAATGGTTAATAATTGATTTGAGCAGTGACAACATGAGATATGAGAAAAGTGGTCGAAGTTCAACTGTGACCGTTTTCATTTAAATATTCAAATTTAACAAGGGAAAAACTAGTGTCTAGTCTTTAGACCATATCTTTTGAACCAAGATGAATTTGTTCATGATATAAAAATAAAAAATGAAGAGGACTCCATGATACATCTAATGAAATTGATTTTAATATTTGGAAGTGTATACAATCAAAGTGTTCATGCTTGTTCTGAAAGTAACCTGAGATAGGTAATTAAGCTCATTTTGATGTTATTTTGATGTCTCATGATGACTTAGATATTTGTGGAATTTTGTAAACTCCATGAGGATGATCTGTATGGTATTTGGAGGTTTGACCAATTGATATTCTATATGAACAAAGGTTAATAAGTTGATTGTGTTCCTAAAGGTTACTGGGAGATCGAGTGACCATCTTATAGAGGCAAGTTAAAGGTGTTCTGAGCAGAGTTGAAGAAGCAAATGAGCATGGATATGTTGTATAAGTCTCAAATACTTATGATAAGGATTTTATTGTCATATTTGGCTCCTGATCAGATGTGTCAAGTTAAAATATCTTGATTGTATTTTGACAGTATATGACCTATTTGATTGGTCATCTTGAGTAAGATAGTTTGAGGTGTTTTGGCATGTGTTGGAGTGTCTAAGACACATGGAGATGTTGTATATACATTGGAGGTTCTATCCTTATGACTTGTTCATTTGGTTATGTGAGTAACTTGAATGTTTGATTCAAAAAAATTTGACTATGTTTTCTGAGTATGAAGACATGAAGAGTGAGGTGACCTAATTGGTAGGTTCAAGTGTGGAGTTGGTGTTCTAAGTGGATTGGACCCATGTGGGTGTGAATAAGGGGTCATGTGGAGTGGACCTGTGATTTTATAAGTGGTCCTAAGTTTATGTTTTTCTCATTGAAGTGCTAAGTGGGTGAATACATCTCCATGAGACCTATAGGAGTTATAAAGACCTTATTGAAAGGTGTAGATGCTTGAGGGTGACCCATAGATGCTGTGGCTGATCGATGAAGATTATTTCGAGTTTTTTCTTGATGTGATAGAAGCCTTAAGTGTTAAGGCAAGTGTAATGGTAGACTTATAATTTGATATTCATGATTACTCGATATAGTGAAACCAAATGAGATGGTTTCTAGATTTGTTTAATAAGCTGGTAGGAGAGGAGTGAGCATTGAAACAATGGGTTGAGAAGTAGAGAAAATTAAGGATTGTGTGTATGACCTATAGGTCATGTTTTTGAGGTTAAAATAGTGATATTACAAGTTGAGCATGAGTGAAGAGGTCTGGAGTGACCCAAAAGGATGGTTTGGATGCCTTGGAAACAAAGGATTGATGATATATGTGTGAGCTTGGTGGTTGATATGAGAGGTAGATCAATGTGTATACTATGTGTATGACCATCTAATTATGTTTTTGAAGCTATGACATAGTTGTTGCTATGAAGGATGTGTTGAGTGTGTAAAGTTGTAAGATTGGGGTTAGTTAGGATATATAATGTGTCCTAATTGATCATTGTTTATTGGTTCAAGTATGTAATGTGCTTTGGCAAATAGAGAGTGTTGAGTGAAGGTGAAGAGTGATAATCATATTTCCATCATCATGTGCTAAAGACATTAGTTCAAAGGTGGAGGTGTTCAAAGGAGATTCTAAAGGATTTGGTCTTCCTTAGGGACAATTGCTCTTTGTGAAATAGACATTTCACTAAAGGTAGGTGGTCTAAAGGAAATGATAATCTTAGGGGTAGGTGCTCCTTATAGAATATGTGTTTCAATAAATCCTAGCTAGGAGGACATGATCAGTCTCTAGTTTGTAATACCTTATAGGACAAGTAGTCCAAGTGTTTTCAGGCTTGAGAGTGGGTTTTATTTCCTAAGAAGGTTTCCCATGTATGTCTTATGTTATGTGCTTGATCTCACATTATCTCTCTTGTTCATTTATATGAATAGTGTGTAGGCTTCATGAATTCTTGTGGTAATTTATTAAGAGTAATAAAGGATTGAAATTGAAGTTCGATTATCTAGCTCACTAATTCACCCCCCCTCTTAGTGATTGTACCTCTAACAATTGGTATCAGAGTAAGTCCTTTGGAGGAAGCTTGATAGCTTGAAGGATATTCTGAGTGATACAAAGATGGATAAATAGTTGAAGTAAGAGAATCAATAGTGAAAGGCTATGATCAAGAATCTTAAAGAGTAGATATGTACTTTGAAGAAAGATGCTAAAGAAGATGAGAATGTTATCAATGATCTCAAGGTTCATCTAGTATATTTCAAGACATGTTTGAGTTCAAAATAAAAGGACATCATGCATGGTGAAGAAGTTTTCCATGACAATAGATAATATGATAGTGAGGAAGAAGAAGTTGATTTAGAAGCTAAGCTCATGAGTGCACTTGGTGAACTAAAGGAGAAGAATAAAATGAATCATAAGATGAGGTATGTGATCAAAGGTCTTAAAGCACAAGTCAATTCTCTTGAGGTAAGTTTGATAGAGAAAGAATGTAGAATAAAGGATGACATGGATAAATAAGCTAAGAGTTATAAGGAGACTATTCAAGTTCTCAAAGGTTAGTGGATGGTTGTTATTTCAAGTATAAGAGCTAAAGAGGATGAGTGCATTAAATTGGAAACCAAACTAGATTCACTAAAGGATGAGCATGAGAAATTTGTTTTCAAGATAAGTAATCTTGAAGAAGATAAAAATAAGTTAGATCAGGTCAAGAGCAATGAAAGAAGACTAGTTAGACAGCCCAATGCAATAAAGTATGCCATTTATTTTCATGTCTAGTGTCATTTTTGCTATGAATATGGTCATAGGACAAGAGATTATAGAAAGATGATCTCTAAGAATGAGTTCACATGGTGCCTTAGAAGAAGGAGAAATTGTTCTTGGAGAAGACTTAACTCAAATCAATCAAAAGGTATGTTGAATAATATTGTTTGCTACAATTACAATAAGATATGACATATTGCCAGATTATGCAAGGATAGTTTGAAGAGACACTCAAGTCTTAACAAAAGTAAATATGCTCCTAAAGGTCACTCAATGGTGTTGAGACCAAAGATAATGAAGGATAATCATGATCAAGGTGGACTTCCTGCTGCTGCAAAGAAGGAATTAGATATGAAGAAGATATAGGAGTACCAAGAGGATTTGTCCTCTATCATAATCATCAAGAAAAATGTATGAATGATCTTATTTATTTTAGATATCATAGATTTGGTCACATTTCTAGGTATTACAAGAACATATTGAATGAGTTCCCAAAGTAAAATAAGGTGTATTGAGCTCTTAGTGTGCAAGGAAGAGGTTACACTTAGGTATGGAAACCTAAGCCTATCAAGAAAGATCAAATTGAGACCAAAGATGGTTTGTTTGACATGATAGACATGAAGCAAAGACAAGATTTTATGTTGTCTACTTTTTTTGACAAATTTGAAGAAAAAAATGATGTCAAACATCCTTCAAAGTCAATCAGGATTGCAAGTCAGAGAAAGATATGGAGATATGAGAGTCTCCAAAGTTTTGGGAATTTTAGTCTCATTATTTCAAAAGGGGTGTCTCTCTATAAGCTTAAAAGAGACACTTTATAGATAGAGGAAGCATGGTAGATGCTAGTTGGGACTCAACTATGTGTGCAAGGTTGGTAAGCAGGGAATGGAAGTTTTCTAGACGTCTAATCAAGGATGATGAAGTGTCAATATATTTTATTATATATATAGGGATGTTGATCTTGTTCAAATGGGATCAAAATATGTTCAAGGTTCTTGGTTCTAAAGGTAAGAACTTGTCAATATATGTTGCTCAAATTGATTGATCAAATGCTGAAAGACTGTAAGACAAGGTTGATATGGAGGATGAGGAAAATGTGTTTTCATATATTTGATATCATGAAGAAGGTCTCTAAGTTATGTAGATATCAAGCTAAGTGTAATCATATCAAATGTGAAATTTGATGACTTAAGCATGGCTAATGACACCCAATCCATAGGTCATCTTTATTTCTCACACAACCCTTCTAGGCTATTCTTTCACTAATTCCCAGTCATTTGTAGCCTTCCAAACTTAGCTCTTTCAGACCCAAGTAACCCTTTCAATCCTAGATTTACCCCCCAAGTCTCATCCCATCAGGACAACAACACCCAAGTTGGATAGGAGTGCTAAAACCCAGGGTGTCTTATTTCCAGCATTGTTGTCCAAGTGAATTTTTACCACTAATGGTCAGATTTTCTTGAATCTTTATCTTTTTCCCTGTTGGATTAATACAAGTTCATTTAACCCATGATCATTAATCACCCTATAAAATGACATTAAAATTCCATTTAGAGGGGTTGGCACTCATTTACAAGAAATAAGTAAGAATACAAGTAAGTACACTCAATCATTCTTCCTTATTCTTTGTATACAACATTTTAAGAGCATTTCAAGCCTATTCAAGTGTTCATACCTATCCCTAGTCATCCAAAGTACATATATTTTTATATATAGTTTCATACATCACACACAATTGCACCAATCACTTTAATGGGAGAAATACATTAGATTGATCCCTCTTTAGAGTATTGGTATGTAGGTAGTGTACCCACACACAGGGTGTGAAGTGCATCCAACGTATCCTTTACACACTAACCCCTTCTCTTTATTTCCCAAATTTTTATTCAAGTTCAAGCACAAAGATATCCTAAGGGTTTTGAAGACTAAATTAGACATACAATGAGATCCATAGGATTCTAGGCCTAAAAAATTCATAGACAGGGTCAACATGCCTACCAAACAGAACCCAGAAAGCTTTCAGCCTTAGGACAAAAATGCTGAAATAGGACTAGAACATCAAACATTAAGGTGTCCAATTTTGGCACTCCTATCCAACCCAAAAACAAAGTTCAAGAACCTATTCCAGCCTACTTTCTAGTCCTCCTCCAATTTTAGGCCATATCTGAATCTGGATCAACTAGAATAATCTAAGTTTTATTTATTCTCCCTTCCTGCTACATTTAGAAAAGGCAAAAATACTATTTTTTTACACAAATTAGTAGGTTAATTAAACCATATTATTCACTAATTTACATTTCTTAGACCTATTTATTATTTAGGAATTAAACACTTAATTTTTTAAAACAATAAAACATTTAGTGAACCCAACATAATTTGAATTTTTACATTAAAAACCCTAGAAACCCTAGGGATAATTATTTCTAATTTTTTGCCATAATTTTTTGATTTTTCATGAATTTAAAAATTATAAATCTACCAATTAATTGCAAAATAATCACATATTTTGTCCAAGCCCTAGTTTGCACATACTATGTCCTTGTTTCATACAAACACTTTTCAAACACTAGGAAAAATATATTGCTAATTTTAGAATTTTTATTTTATTTTTCCTAATTTTTTCAAGAAAAATTCTACAAATTATTTCACTAATTTTGAAAAAAAAATCATTCAAAACCCTAGTTGCATCAACTAAACTCCTAGTTATTTTCCAATACTTTTCACATCATTTTCTAGAATTTTAGTTGCATATCAAACTCAAAAAATCAATTTCAACATTAAAAATTCATAGTATTTTGCAAAAGTATTTCTGAAATATCTTTAGTGGCATTTACTAGAACCTTTTTGCTTCTTGCAGTATCATCTTACATCTCCGCTAAATTACAAAAATGATGTTCTTTTATTTACAAACTTTTCTTACATTTCTTGCAAATAATCAAGAAACCATAATAGGTCCTATCATGTACATGAATGATGAAGTTTATCATATATTAGTACAAATTTGTATTCTTTGCATTGTATGTTTATTTGTCATTACATGGGATAATGTTAAGAAATTTATCCTTAACTATGTTAATCCATCTCTTGCATCACCTCCTTTGGATCCCCTTCCCCATACCAAGTCATGTTGCATGGTCTATTTCACTCTTCCCCAAGTAACTACCCATCACCAGAGAGCCTAGTTGACACCCTTTGTACTTCCACCTCCTCAACCCATTGATTATCTTCCCTCTCCTCCCATAGCTACTATTACTCCTATAAAAATTGTAGATACTATGGTTAGATCTATTACTCAACGTGCCACCATGCCTCCTCCACCTACCTAGGATCCCCATCACCTGCTATTCCAAACCATCTCAGGCCCAACCCACCCACATAGGTATATTTGCACAAGGCATATGACATTGTTAATCAGTTGTGGAACACTTCAGCTAAAATTTACATGTTATAACTACTTTAGAAAGCTAATGTATTCAAGGAGATTCTTTATCAGACACTCACTTAGAATTCTCTACCTATTCATTCAAAACCTTCTTATTTTGCATCAGTGGTCAACACTTTAAAAACTATAGAAGATGCAATTTATTTTGATATGAGGACATGCCTTTTCAAATAGTTATTGATCAAAATTTACCACTATTCATTCAAGTACAAGTCAAAACTAACATAGTCAAGAGTGTTCTTATTGATAGTGGTTCTAGAATAAATTTATGTAATATGACATTCTTATAGGCAATGGGTGTAGATTTGGCATCAATGCAAAAAACATATAAGAACATCTAAGGGTTTGATGATATACCATGACAGACATTGGGTACTATTACTTTAGATATCATGGTGGGCCCAAAAACCCTCCCAACATAGTTCCAAGTCATGCTAGGTCTACTTTACTATAATCTTTTGCTTAGATGACCCTAGATACATACTATGGGTGCTATCCCCTCCACTCTCCATTGATGTATTAAGTTTCTCCATGAGGGATATCTATACACATGTCCAAAAGACAACTATCCATTTAGATATTGTTGACTTACATAGTTATCTTCGATTATTTCATCAGATGGGACACCATATCTCACAATACAGTCACCACTTCATAGCATTTATATTGATCAAATACATACATATGAGGTTGGAAAGAATAGCACTTCCCAGACTACTCTACTTACAATTGCACCATCAGAACTAACTCTTTCACCAGTCATAATAGCTTCAACCATTATAGCTACTTCATTGATCACAGGTTTGACACCTATTACACATCCATCATCATCGATAGTAGTACCAATAGTTTTATTTGATTCCATAGTTACTCCATTAATTATAGATATTTTGGTAGTAGCACCTTCTTCTATTACTATAGCTAAGGAGACTCTTATATCATAATTATCTCTTATGGTAAATTTGGAGTTATCATATGTACATGATGTTGATACAGATTCACAAGCTTCTTCAAATGATTATACAGCACCCACACTCATAGATGACTATTTTTGTGGATTGATATTTACACTAGTCAGCCCAAGAGAGTAACAAGATGACTTTAGAGCTCTCATCCCACATCCTACATCACTTCTAGAATTTTTCACTACAATCTCAGGATATGCTCGATAATCACAGCCATAAATAGGTCACTTTGCACATATAGTTCACATGATTACTTCCATGGATATAAAGCTAGTTATTCAAATTCAGGTACGTAGCACATAACATCAGCCTCAATTTATGTTACATATATTACTTGATCATTGATTGATCACACTACCTATAGTATGACACAAATCTATCAGTAGATTAACATAGCATGATGGTCTCCCATTTTTTACTTTTCATAGGATTATAAGCCATGATACAAACACATGCACAACTTTATAGCATAGATTAGATAAGCTACAAGATCAAGGTATTATTTAGACTATAACACCACCAACAACACTAATGCCACCACTTCGACTAGAGTCATCTACTAGTAGGGGTAAATGTCCCAGGTATAGTCAGCATCTCCACCACTAGAATAACCTTCAATTTGCCTTTGACATGATGACACCATGAACACAACATCTACAACATATGATGATACCTATGATGATGATCTTGAGGCATTTGATGATGGCCATGACTCTTTCCTCCATTTCCATGCCTAGCAGGCTCCATCCTTAGATCCCTTCCCCCCTCTATGCTAGTCTTTTATATCATTATGTACATACTACTTTATTTACATACTTAATTATAGTATTTTTCCAGTGTTGATTGTATATAATATCTTTTGCATTGATTGTACATAGATTATATCAAAATACAAAAACATTCAAAACATATCAAAAATACCAAAAACATTTCAATTATATGCATCATCCAAGCTTTACATTACTACTATCATGCTAGGACTTACATTTTATATTTCATGCTATTGTATGTCAATTTTATACATTACCATGCTTCACTCTATCTTATTTGAGTTTGTGTAGTGACATCCAGATCTTTGATTGCTTCACTCTACACATTGAGGGTGTACTCCTACTTCTATATTCAAGACATACATCGATATACATACCCATTAGGGACATCTTCTAGATGACTACACTATCTAGGTTATGTCACTCCTATACTACAAATTGAGTTATCATGCTGATGTACATTAATTTATAGCTTACATAGAATATTATATTAGCATTTCACTAGTATTTAGCATTTGGTATCTCTTAGCATATACCTAGTCTTGTACTACACATGTTTTTCATACTTTCACATTTGCTTTGATTAGTTGGATGTGCTTGTATCTTTTCAATTATTACATGCTTTCTATGCTTGCTTAAGTTTATCTTATGTTATTGCATTTTCCAGTTCTTGTTTGACTTCTACTTATGCCTTAGGACATTTGTCAATGTCCTTTTGCTTCTATTCATGTGTGTACCTTAGAATATTTGCCAATGTCCTTTAATTTTACTCTTCTATGTGCCTATGGCCTTTGTACCAACTTTGCTTGTTTCACTTGTATATATGTGGCATTTAAACATGCCTTTCATGCTTATTTTCTAGTTTGAGTGACATGTGCCCATGTCCCTTGTTTGCATAGACCCTTGGCCATCCTTGTGTACTTCTTGTTTCTTGATTGTTGCTTGATTGCTTGTTTGATTTTTAATGTGTGAAATTCCATGATCCATATCATGTATTTCCCTTACTTTATTGGATGCCATGATGGACATCATGCTCTATCCCTCCAACTAACAACTAACAACTAATATGTAACATTTTTAGTTCCATACTTTGCACATAATTTCACATTGTTATATATATCTAGGCATACCTCTATTGATCTAATAATCTATCAATATAAACATTGCTATATCTTGAAACATATTATCAAATATTAAATGCTATATCATATATCTATATAGCTTAACACACTTGTAGGACTATTTTTTTCTAAGGGCAGTCATTGCAGGTTCATCATTCCTACCCTCAAAAGAGGGGGCATCAAACAGGAGTTTTGTCATAGAGACCAAAGCTCCTAATGGTCAAAATAGTAACATTTAGACCACTCAGTACATAATCTAGAGGTCAAACAAGTCAAAATAGAGCAAAACAATAGTTGTAGTTCTAGATCAGTAACTAGTTTTCACACCGAACAATAGTGATGAAAATGGACATTAACACCAAACATAGGGGTGTACACATTTTGGTGCTATTATACAGGTAGAATAACACTCAGGTTTTCTAGAAATAGGCAAAATTTTCAATTCAAGGATAGTTTTTTCACTTCTAGATCAATCAAATTTAACAATTTCAATATAATTTTCTTAGATATAGGGGGTTATCATGTGCGGTATGATGGTTCTCACTTTTAGTTAAAATTAGGTAGTTGGCATAACTTCTAAATCATAATCCATGTTCTAGACATTAGTTATTAGGGGAAATGTGCATAGCCCATTGATCTTCTTTTATTTTTGAGTTCATTTTATTCCAGGCATTCTCATTAATTGCATGCCTTACTCTATTTGCAAGTGGTTGGAATAATTTTTGAGTTGATCTTTTATACAAGTTTACCTTTTTAAGTACCTAATTTCTTAAGTTGGCTTTTATATAAGCCTAGTATATTAGTTTTGGATTGGCTTTCATAAAATCCTAACCTCCATCTTTCAAAATGGCCAAGAGTGGCTTAGTTTCCATCATACATCAAGCTATCCATACCATATTATCATATTTATAGCACATCTATGGGCTCCATGAGACATTTAATATAATATATATTCTATATAGGTATCACTTCATAGCTTCACTTCACAGGGAAATGATGGATCCAAAGGGCCAGCCTTTGTATTCTTGAGCCACCTATTTAAATGGTTTAGACACACAGTCCAGACATCGATTCACATATACATGATTCATTCACTTCACTTAATTGGTGATGATGGAGCCAAAGGGCCAACCTTTGCATTCTTGAGCCACCTTTTATGGAATTGAGAACTTAGCATTGTTCATGATATTACTCTTGATTTAACACATAATCAACATAATCCAACATCACAATAGGTTTTGTATTGATTCACATATTCGATGAGGTGTATTCATTCTTTTTTCTTCCTTTTACTCAGGTTTTGTATGTTCTTATTTTAGATATAGTATCTATTAATAATTGATCTACTTTGTGTTTTAATTTGTAGATTGACACTTTATAACATGCTCTCTCTATGCAAATCTAGCATCACACAACTTCATGAGCTTCTCCCTTATAGGTTAGTTCAGGTATGCTTTCTTTTTTTCCTTTATCTTATTATTTCACTTTGTTGTATCATTATAATAAAGGGTGGGGGGGAATTTATTCATGTAAAATGTGAAATTGAGTGACTTAGGCATGGATAATGACACCCAATCTACAGGTCCTTTTTCTTGCTCACATAACCCTTCTAGGCCATTCTTTCACTAATTCTTAGTCATATGTAGCCTTCCAAACTTAGCTCTTTCAAACCCAAGTAGCCTTTTTAGGCCCAGATATATCCCTGTAGGTCTTATCCCCTATCACCTAAATTAGATAGGAGCAATGAAACCCAAGGTGTCCTATTTCTGATGCTATTGTCCAAGTACATTTTTACCTCTAACAATCATATTTTCTCAAATCCTTATCTTTTTCTTTGTTAGCCTAATATAATTTCATTTAACCCATGATCATTAAATACCCTATAAAAGGCCATTAAAATTCCATTTAGAGGGGTTGACACTCATTTATAGGAAAGAATCAAGAATACAAGCAAGTGTACTCAAGCAATCTTTCTTATTCTTTGCATACAACCTTCCAAGAGTATTTAAAGCTTATTCAAGCATTCATACTAGTCCCTAGTCATCCAAAGTACATCAAATTTTACATCTACTTGCATACATTACACAAAATTTCACCAAACACTTCAATGGTAGAACTACATTAGCTTGATCCCTCTTCGAAGTGTTGGTATGTAGGCAGCATGCCCACACATAGGGTGTGAAGTGCGTCCAACGTATCCTTTACACACTAACCCCTTCTCTCTCTTTCCCAAATTTCCATTCAAGTTAAAAAATTATATATGCTAAGGGTTTTGAAGACTAAATCAAACACAGTGAGTCTGTAGGCTTCTAGGCCTCAAAAATTCACAAATAGGGTCACACAGGCCTATCAAATAAAACCTACAAAGATTTTAGCCCCAGGAAAACAATGCAAGAATAGGAATGTAGTGATGGATAGCAGGGTGTCCACTTTCAACACTCCTATCCAACCCATAAATAAAGTTTGGGAACCTCTTATAGCCTATTTTCTAGTCCTGCTCCTCCAGTATCAAGCCTTATCTCAGTCTGGATCAACCATAATAAGCCTAGTTCTATTTTCTCTCAATTCTTACTACATTTAGAAAAGATAAAATACTATCTATTTACACAAATTAGTAGGTTAATTAAAGCATATTATTCACTAATTTACATTGCTCAGACCCATTTATTATGTAGGAATTAAACATTTAGTTTCTTAAAACCATAAAATATTAAGTATGTCATGGAGTTAGGAGGAGCTAACTCGGTTAGTTTGAATGGCTTAAGGAGCTATGCATGATGTGAGGGGGAGCATATGTGAGATGCTTCAATCATGATGAATATGTTGTAATGTCTGATATAGATGAGAACTCAAGCACATTGTGATGATGACTTGATCAAACCAAGTCAGGTGCTTTTACAATATATTGAATCTTCATGCATAAACAAAGGAGGAGCTTTGTAATTGGTCAGGTCCTAGGATCATATGACTATATAGTTAAATTTGATATGGAAAGAATGGAGGTAGTTGTATTGATTCATCAATGTTGAAAATGGTCTAAAAGTGTTCAAATAAAAAGGTGCCTAAGCTCAGTGTTCAAGGTAATTTCATGCATTTTCTGTTGTTCATGAATGTTTTGTCTTCATAGAAGTTATGTATGATCAGAAGAGTGTAGTCATGAAGCATGTTTAAGAAGCTCAAGGTGTGAATAGGTTTTCTCAATATTAAGGGGAGTTTGTATCATCTCTCAGAGATGGCCTCTTCCTATTATTGGTCCTTGATGTCTTTTCAGGTCTGTAAGATCATAAGTTTATCCCACTTTATCTTGTGTCAAAGGGGGAGAAAGAACCTGAAGAGAGAGATGGAGTTTGAGCATAAGCTTTTTATTAGTGTTTGACATCAATGATAAAGGGGGATATTGTTGGAGGTTTGACAATGATGTCTCCAAGGTGACCAAGGATGTTGATGAGGTGTCATGTGTGCTAGAATGATAATGATAAAGTGTGTTTTAATGAGCCTCAATGTTCTTGCATGGTTCTTTAATGTTTAACTGAGTGAGGCATTTGATGGATGATTTAGTTGGTATGGACATGTTTCAAAGATCATATGGGGTTTTAATGAGTGCTTAGAATGAGTATGGAAGTGAGTGTATCTCATTTGGTAGTCCATTGTTTTCATCTAGACATTTTGGGTCTAGTGGTAGAAAATATGAAAATGCAGTTTGTTGATGTCACCATCACCACATGTAGATGAGTCTAGTGGAGTTGGTCATATGGCTGTGATCACATTAGTCCCTAGTTGTTATGCACCAAATTTCATGTCATGTATCGAAGCATGGTGAAAGATATGAGGATGCAAAGTTAGATACTATTGACCATTTTTTGCCTAATAAGCCAAAAATTGGTTACCCTCTGCCCCTGCTATGCTAGGCCATTTTCATTTTTGATTTTGCATGAATCTGGCAATTTCTACGAACTATGTAGAATTTCTATAGACTCTGCAAGTTTTGGATTTCTATGGACTCAACAGGTTAGTCCTTTGGTGCATGAAGGATCATTCAATGCTTTGGTTCAATGGACGATTCAACCAAAGGACTCGATGACTTTTGTCGAGGATGGTGACATCCTAAAAGCTGTCAAATTTAAGCAAGTGAACTAGCCATTGGGTGATGGCCATGTGAACATCAAATTTAATGCAGTGAAATATCTGTTTGTTTTTGGAATTGTTTGAGCGTCAAGCATGGAAAAGGCCCAAGGATTGCAGTGACCCACCCAGAGATAGCTCGAGGGCTGAAAGAGCTAGGAAGAAGACAAAGTAGGGAAAAGACATAAGTGCCAAGATAGTCCAAGTGGCAAAGGGAAGCACTGATTCAAGAAGTTATTTTAGTAGATGATATAGTGCCTGTGAATTGACCATTGGGAGGCATAAACAGCTAGCAGTGCAATCAATTTTCTTCATATTGCATTTATGAGTAGACAAACTATGTAATTACCTTAAAGAAGTGGCCTTACAAGTAGACAAAGGGTGCAGCTCATTGATGTTTTGAGCGGCTTGCTCTTCCCAATGCTTGTAAGGCACATGGGCCACTGATAGAAAATGAGCACCAAAATCCTTTCCAAGAAGCACCAAGTTCTCTTCCTCTTTCTATAAATTGTAAACTTCTCTTTTGAGAAGGGATCTGCTCTTAGTCTTAAGGCAAAACTCTGCCTAAAAATCTCTCAGGCTTGTAAGGTAGAGCTCTGCCAAATATTTACCTTGAATTGAAACACAACATTTTTACCTCCATTCTAAGTTTTTTGCATCTTTAGTATGTGTCTATGCCTTGATTCTATATTAAGTCATTTTCTTAATGCTTTTGCAGAATGATTTCATCATGTCTGGTGCATTTTTTGAGTTTTCCTTTTACAGGTCTGTCAGAAGTGTCCCTAGAGGAGTATAGGTGAAGTGGATAGGCTATTGCAGTGCATCTCAGAATGCTTCTAGTAGTTATTTCCTCCTTGTATCTCCATGGACCCCTGACCCACTGATGCAGAAGGTTTTCCCATGACAGATGAAGTGTATGGGAGCTGGTTCTCAATGAAAAGTGTATGTTCGGGCCTGAGTGGGTCACATTTTCTAGTGTATCACCTCTTTTATTTTTTAGGCTTAGGCTTTGTTTTTAGCATCTCCTTCTCCCTTTTCATCCCCACTTTTTCATTTTATTGGTTAGTAGTAGGAGAAACCAAGGCCTAAATGATATATCAGAGGGAGTTAGCCCTCATCTAGAGACTCTCCCCTCTAGCTTCGCTAGTCCCACAGGTGAGAGGGGAGTTTCCATTATTACGTGAAGAAGGTAGGAGCTTGGCCTCCTGCTAAGGGTGTAATCTTCTATGTCAACAGTTTTTGGCATGCCCAATGGGACCAACTAGGACAAGTTGTGTCCAAAGAGTTAAAGAATTTTTGGTGTGTTCTTCAACCGACCAGCCTTTAGAGGCTTTACATCAAACACCAATGGCAACTCCGAGTTGAATCTACTGGTTAAGCAGCCTGGTGCCATCAAAAATATTACTTTTATATGTATAATTCTTTTACATAGAATCATGGACCTTGTATTCCTTCATATGACTATGATCAGGCTCCAGATATTCATGCAATCCTCTCAAGCAGCTCTCTTAGTTGCCCTGCAATGATGAGGGAAGTGGCCCTAGAGTTTGAGAAGCAGATGATGGAGATTAACAAACTAGAAGAGTAGTACAGATATCAGTAGGAGCTGATGTATAAAGAGGAGTATTTGTTTAGGCAAGCACAGGCCTTGCAATCTATGGAGGAGGAGGTAGGAAAATGGAGAAATCCATTTATTCAAGGTAGTCAGCCTTATGTGCCCCCTCCTATTCTGAAGAAAGCCCCCTCTTTTACACCAAATCCTTTTTATTAGATAGCACTTACTCACTCCAACTCATTTGATGCATCTGCTCTCAATCTCGTGTGCCTGGCTTTCCAACACCAGAGGGCATCAGAATAACCTCCCATGGAGATGAACCTTCCAAACTCCTTAGATTATGAATCTTCCATTGGGGGAAATACCACGAGCCAGCACGTCCCTCTTCTAGAGACTCTTCCAGTGCATCAACGGTCTCTTCCTTGCATTCCTCAACCTCCCCAAGTCTTTCAATGTGATGTGCAGATTCCAACTTGGAGGAAAGAATGTCAGGAACCAACTCAGAGCTTTGAAGAGGATCATGTTGGTGACCTCTAAGAAAGACTCTTTCAAGACAATCTAGCCAAGCAAATTGAAGATTTAGAGGCTAGAATGAGACTGCTTTTTGAAAGAGTGATAGAACTCCCAAACCTTGCAGAGGAACCCCAAGACCTTGGAGAAAACAAAGTTACTGCCTGTTCATAGGAGCAAAATTCCAAATTTGAGATCTTGAACTGGGGAAAAATAGTAGAATCATGGGGTAGGAAGGAGGAGAAGCAAGGTTTTTCTCAAAACCTTAAAGAAGCTAAAGCTGCTCCTGCTCATGATAATGCTAATGACCTCCAGGAAAAGCTCTTCCAAGAGGATCTAGCTAGGAGAATTGCAGAGTTGGAATCTAGAGAGAGATTCCTTAGCCAATGTGTGATGGATGGTTTAGACCAAATAGCACATTCCATGTCTGAACACACCCCACCTACACATTTCCAAGAGAGATATCAGGCCGTGCCTGATATTGATGAAGTGCTGGCCAAATGGAAAGAGGAGAATCATTCGATTCTAGCTCAAGGACTACCTCCTCTTCCACATGTTTTCTCCACTTCACCCCTTCTCAAGGAGGAACCTATTCTATAGGAGGCGAGTGAGGAGTAGAAGATCCAAGCTGTAGTTCTTCAAGAGGCTATCATGAGCGACAACGAAGGTGGAATCATCATTAATGCTTCTTGTGAAGACATCATTGGCAATGGAGAAGATGCAGGTCTTGCATATATGCAGATGTTCTAACAATACGAAGAGGAACAAAAGCATGGTGAGCTCTCTTCCCCTTTGTTTGATGAACTTCCTTGTTGTTTTGATGAGGAGGATGATTACGCTGAAGAGCCTGACTTGGAGGAGGATCAGGAGGATATCTTTGAACATCTAGAGGTCCTGATCTTTCAGGAGGAAAAGGAGAGGTCTATCTTCCTGGAGGAAGGCCTTGAAGAAGAAATATTCGAACAAAGAGGTGATGTTCTATGGGATGAGCAATCATTTTTTGAGTCAATTTCAGGCATCATCACAATCACCCTTCTTCAAGAAGGCCAAAAGGAAGCAAAGGATGAGTCTGACAGGGTCTTCAATGAGGCAAAAGCAAATTGGTCAGACTATGATACATTGCAAAGGGAATGTGTAGATCAAAGGGCTTATGGTGATGAGCTAGCAGCCATTGATTTCTTGGTGAAGAGCACCAATATGATGAATTAGCATTCAACAAGCTTCCAAGAACAAATAGAGTACACATATGTTGGGAGCATGTTTGAATCTATTTCACTTAGATACCAGCCAATGCAAGTGGCAGGCAAGAAGAGCAAGTCACCAAATCTCCTTTTCATTCCACTATTTGCCTGGCACCATAAGTCTTCTTGCCAGGAAGGGGACTTAAGAAAATTTCCCTTTGACCTAGGAGGGAGGCAAACATTCCTGGTTAGCTATATATAGTAGTTTGCTTTCAGTTTATTTTCCTGCTTTCCCTAAGTGCAGTTTGCATAGGTAGTGTTTTTTAGCCTGGTGTGTTTCCCTTTGCGTGTGGGGTAAAAGGCTTCGTGTTTGATTCTTGGATCTTTTGGGGCTGTTGCTAACCTTTGTTCAAGCTGCATCTGACTCTATGCCCAATGGACTGCAAGACAACTGGTCTTTAAGCATAGCAGGCATGCTTCCCTTGGGAGTCACCAATTTATTGACCATTTTTCACCCAAGAGGCCAAAAATTGGTCACCCTCTACCCCTATTGTGCTAGGCCATTTTCATTTTCAATTTTGCATGAATCTAGCAATTTCTATGGACTCTACAGAATTTCTAAAGACTGCAAGTTTTGGATTTCTACGGACTCAACAGGTTAGTCCTTTGGCACATGAAGGATCATTTAATGCTTTGGTTCAATGGACGATTCAACAAAAGGACCCGATGACTTTTGTTGAGGATGGTGATGTCCTGAAAGCCATCAAATTTAAGCAAGCGAACTAGCTATTAGGTGATAGCTGTGTGAACGTCAAATTTAACGCAGTGAAATATCCATTTGTTTTTGGAACTATTTGAGCGTCAAGCATGGAAAAGACCCAAGGAATGTAGTGACCTACCCAGAGATAGCCTGAGGGCCAAAAGAGCTAGGAAGAAGACAAGGTAGGGAAAAGACAAAAGTGCCAAGTGTAGGAGCAGGCAGATAGTCCAAGTGGCGAAGGGAAGTGCCGATTCAAGAAGTTATTTTGGCAGATGATATAGTGCCTGCAAATTGACCATTGGGAGGCACAAACAGCTAGCAGTGTAACCAATTTTCTTCATTTCACATTTATGAGTAGACAAACCATGTAATCACCTTGAAGAAGGAACCTTACAAGTAGACAAAGGGCATAACTCATTGATATTTTGAGTGGCTTGCTCTTCCCAATGCTCATAAGGCACATGGGCCACTGACAAAAAATGAGCACCGAAATCTTTCCCAGGAAGTGCCAAGTTCTCTTCCTCTTTCTATAAATTGTAAACTTCTCTTTTGAGAAGGGATCTGCTCTCAGCCTTATGGCAAAACTCTGCCCATAAGGTAGAGCTCTACCAGATATTTACCTTGAATCAAAACATAGAATTTTTACCTCCATTCTGAGTTTTTTGCATCTTTAGTATGTGTCTATGCCTTGATTTTTTATTAAGTCATTTTCTTACTGCTTCTGCAAAATGATTTCAGCACGTCTGGTGTATTTTGTGAGTTTTCCTTTTACAGGTCTGTCAGAAGTGACCCTAGAGGAGTATAAGTGAAGTGGATAGGCTGCTGTAGTGCATCTCAGAATGCCTCTAGTAGTTATTTCCTCCCTGTATCTCCATAGACCCTTGACCCACTAATGCAGAAGGTTTTCTCATGACAGATGAAGTGTATGGGAGCTGGTTCTCGATGAAAAGTGTATGTTCAGGCCTGAGTGGGTCACATTTTCTAGTGTATCACCTCTTTTTTTTTTAGGCTTAGGCTTTGTTTTTAGCATCTCCTTCTCCCTTTTCATCGCCCCCCTTTTTCATTTTATTAATTAGTAGTAGGAGAAACCAAGGCCTAAATGATACATCAGAGGGAGCTCGCCCTCATCTAGAGACTCTCCCCTCCAGCTTCATCGGTCCCACAGGCGAGAGGGGAGTTTTCATTGTTGTGTGAAGAAGGCAAGAGCTCGGCCTCCTGCCAAGGGTGCAATCTTCTGCATCAATAGATACTTAGATAGAATTCACTAAGTTCTCATAGTAAAATTTGTAAAAGGGTTCAACTAGAGCTAAGTAAACATGTTGATGAGGTCAGCATTTATACACATGGAGGTGTTAGGACAAAATGGTCATATGGGTTTATTCATTTTTGTGCCTAGTTTATTTACACTAAATTTTAGATGATATGTTGAAGTGTAACAAAAGTTATGTATGTTTAAAGTTGGTCTCCGAATTAAGTTTTTGACATAGTTGGCTCTAAGATAGAATATTTTGAGAAGGAATTTTAATGGCATTATATCTCACTCATGCAAAGGATTCAAGAGCAATTTGTCATATGGTTTGATTCTCCTATGTAAAAAGATCATATGGTCTAAATTTGAGATCATGCATCTAAGACAAGAAGAAGTTATTAAGGTTCAAAAATAGATTTTAGGCAGATAAGAAAGGTTCCCATACTTAGTCATTTTTACACAAGTTAAAGTTTGAGCAAGATTGATAGATCACATTTTCTCCAAGATGTCAGGAAGCAATGAGATGAGGACAAGTGCATGATGTTTAACACTAAGTAGAGATAAAGATCGAGCATCTTCCAAGGATCTACAATGAGTGTGTGTTCATACTAAATAATATCAATGGTGCATATTAAATTCAAGAGATCAAAGTGATATGTGTTTAGCATTGTTAAAGATTGAGCTATGTATAGATGATCAACAAAGCGCATTGAGTCAAAGTTTTTAGATTGCACAAGATGAGGTCAACTGTTAGAGGTTTAACATTTGAGTATTGGAGCCTATCCATTAAAGTTTGGAAAAGATCAATGGTGCATAATTGATCTAAGTATTGAGGACATGAGATTTGAGAAAAGTGGTCAAAGTTTAATTGTGACCGTTGTCATTTAAATATTCAAATTTAACAAGGGAAAACTAGTATCTGGTCTTTGGGCCATATATTTTGATCCAGGACAAATTTTATCATGATATAAGAATAAAATATGAATAGGACTCCATGGCACATCTAATGAACCTAATTTAAAGATATAGAAGTGTGTATAGTCAAATATATTAAGGTTTAAAGTTGACTATGTGTTCATGATTGTTCTGCAAGTAACCTGAGATGGGTAATTGAACTTGTTTTTATGTTGTTCAATGTCTCATGATGACTTAGATATTTGAGGAGTATTGTAGTGTCCATGAGGATGATCTATGTGGTCTTTGTAGGTTTAACCAATTGATATTCTATATGAATAAAGGTTAAGAAGTTGACTATGTTCCTGAAAGTTACTAACAGATTAAGTGACCATCTTACAAAGGCAAGTTGAAGACGTTCTAAGAAAATTTGAAAAAAATGAGCATGGATATGTTGTATAAGTCTCAAAGACTTATGATAAGGATTTTATTATCATAGTTAGCTCCTGATCAGATGTGGAAAGTCAAAATAGCTTGACTATATTTTGACAATATATGAGTAGTTTGAGTGGTCATATTGAGTAAGATAATTTGAGGTGCTTTGGCTTGTGTTGGAGTGGCTAAGGCATATGGATATGTTGCATAGATCTTGGATGTTCTATCCATATTACTTGTTCATGTGGTTATGTGAGTAACTTGAATGTTTGATTCAGAAGTTTGTGACTATGTTTTTTGAGTATGAAGACCTGAAGAGTGAGGTGACCTAATTGGTAGGTTCAAGTGTGGAGTTGTTATTATAGGTTTCTTGGACCCATGTGGGTGTGATTAAGGGGTCATCTGGAGTGGACCTATGATTTTATAATTGGTCATGAATTTATTTTTTTCTCATTGAAGTGCTAATTGGGTGAATAGGTCTTCATGAGACTTATAAGAGTTACAAGGGCCCTACTGAAAGGTATAGTTTCTTAAGGGTGACCCATAGATGTTATGGTCGATCAATGAAGATTTTTTTGAGCCATGTATTTATGTGAGAAAATACTTAAGGGTTAAGAAAAGTGAAATTTCCAACCTATAGGTTGATATTCATGATTGATCTATATATAGTGAAACCAAATGAGATGGTTTCTAGATTTTGTTTGAGAGGTTAGTAGAGAGGAGTGAGTATTGAAGCAAAGAAGTGAGGAGGCTGAGTGTGACCAATGGATGGGTTGAGAAGCAAATAAAATTAAAGACTACATGTATGACTTCTAGGTCATATTTTTGAGGTTATAATAGTGCTCTTAAAGGTTGAACATGAGCGAAGAGGTCTAGAGTGATCCAAAAGGATGGTTCATATGCCTTGTGTGTGAGTGAAGGATTAATGATATCTATGTGAGCTTGGTGATTGATTAGAGAGGTAGATCAATGTGTGGACTATGTGTATGACCATATAATTATGTTATTAAATATGTGATAGAGTTATTATTATGAAGGATGCATTGAGTGTGCAGAGTTGAAGAGTGGGGTTAGTTGGGACATGCAATGTGTCCTAGTTGATCTTCATTTATTGGTTAAAGTATGTAATGTGCTTTGGCCAATAGGGATTGTTGATTGAAGGTTAAGAGTAATAGCTAGATTTACATCATCAGTTGTTGAAGACATGAATTCAAAGGTGGAGGTGTTCAAAGGAGGGTTTAATGGACTTGGTCTTCCTTAAGGGTAGTTGCTCATTTTGAAATAGGTGTTTCATTAAAGTCAGGTGGTTTGAAAGAATTTATCATCTTAGGAGTAGGTGATCCTTGTGAAATAGGTTTTTTACTAAATCTTGGTCAGGAGGACATGATCAGTCTCTGGTTTGTAATACATTATAGGACAAGTAGTCCAAGTGTTTGTAGGGTTGAAAGTGGATTTTATTCCCCAAGAGGGTTTACCACTTATGTTTTGTGTTATGTGCTTGATCTTGCATTCTCTTCTTGTTCATTGTTATGAATAATGTGTATCCTTCATGAATGTTTGTGGTAATTGATTAAGAGTAAGAAAGGATTGAAATTGAAGTTAGATTATCTGGGCTCACTATTTCACCCCCCCCTCTCAGTGATTGTACCTCTAACACAAGGTTTTAAGTGTGATCATCTTATAATTTTTCTAGATAGATATCATCTTAATCCTATAAGATAAGTTATAGGTATTAATCAGGCAACAAAAATGTAAGTGTATACCTCAAGTTGTGACTCCATATAAGGAGAAGTTGACTGAGGATGCTGGGTGAGCTGGTAATTTTCATATGGATTTATCTAGTGGGATCTATGCCTCTAGAGGATTAGTATTTGATATATGTATACCTTCTGGTGTTGATTCAAGGAATTTAGGTAAACACAAATATTAGACTATACTGAGGAGTAAGAAAAAATATTCTTCATCCATGATTATTCCTCCATGATTCTCTAATCTCATGGAAGTAAGGGAAAGGGAAGGATTAGTCCTGTTGGTTAGTTTTTTTATTTTTATATTCTATTTTTTCTTGGGTACTCATTGGGGATGTTGTTCTCCATTTGGTGGTTTTTGGTTTTTTATTCAGGTTTTTGCAATACTATTCCCTCATAGATTTTCATTTGAGGCAAACAATGGTTGTTATGGATAATATTTTATTGTGGGTGACGGACCCTTTAACCCTAAATTATATGGGAAAAAATAAATAGAAATAAGAAATAGAAGAAATATAAAGGAATGAATCTGTACAGAGAAAAAGAGAAAAATATAACACACAAAAAAGTTCCTATAATACCTTAATCTGAATCAATGGACCATATGAAAAAAAATAACACTAAAGTTTTTTAATAATAATCCTTGTACCAAAATTAGGTGTCTACATAAATATGATGATATTTTTCGCTTTCTTTTCCCTTCTTACCTTTGTTTCGTGTTGGTTCATCTTTGAAAAAATGAATGAAAGAAAAAGAGAGATGTGGAGGGTAAGATTATTTGCTTAGTTTCTATTAGTGTATTTAATTTCTCATACATTATTGTATGGTTTCAAGATGGAATTTCCATACTCATTATAATATAATTAATGGATAATCACTAATTGGTGAATAATTAACCAAAAACTATTAATAGAGAAGAATATCAAACAAATTATTGACTTGATTGACTTTCATTACTAATAGTAATAATTTTCTTAAGAAGACTTGTTTTACAAGTTAAATACTCTCCAAATCTTATCCCTAGCCTCTTTCTTATCTATATAAAATCATAGAGAGCTTGAATTGAGGTATTGACTATGGAAGAGGATAGATGCAGGATATTGGGAGATAAAATGAGGGGCTTAAAGCGACATATTTTTTCTTCTAAAAATAACCATGGTTGAACTTTGAGATAGTTTTAAAGACACTTAGAAAAATAATTTGAAAAAAAAGTAAGAATATGAATTGTGGCATTCTAAATGTAGTTTCTAAATATTTTTTTTCAATACCTAGATGATAAAAATGTGCAAAATTGATGTATTTATGATAGTGGCTTGACCATTTTTGATAAAAAGATAAGGAGATTGAATGCATACAAACATACTTTTTTTTAGTAAACTTACGAATTATTGTAAGAAATTTCCTGTATGGTTAGATCAAATGTCAAAATTTGGTTAAGATATTTTTTATTAATTTTTTAATAAATATATATTTAATAATTTTACAAGTCAAGACAACTATAACATTAGAACTGCAAGTATACAAACACAATTTTTTGACCTTAACTTCAATAAAATTATTTTTTTAAAGCATAACCAATGATGTGTAAATTGGTCAAGTATAATTTTTATAAAATTTTAATTAATAGTCAAAAAATTATAAAGGTATTTTTAATGATGTGTATATAGTCCATAATGAGATATGTTGTGTAGAAATTAAGTAATAATTAAAAACAATAGTTTAACACACACACACACACACACACACACACACACACACACACACACACACACATATTCAAAAACTATGATTTTTCCTCTATAAATTGATATAATTTGTTTTAAAAATAATAAAATCTACTTGATCATATGTGTCAAGAAAGACAAAAAGGTCTCCTGAATTTTGTAAAAAATCACATAGGTTGTTTCATGACTAGTTTTAGGCTAGGTTTGGACCTCCCCAAGCCTAAACCTGAAGTACTTTGGAGGGAAAGTGGAGAAGTTAAATATTGAATTTTGAAAAGGGATTTAGACCTCTAAAGCACTTTTAGAGGGAAAGTAGAGATGTCAAAGATTGAATTGTGGAAAGGTCATATGCCCTTTGCAAATCCCATAAAGACTCATTGAATGCATTTGCCCATTTGGAACTACTAAAAAACAAGGTGTGTGCACTTTATAAAAGGGCTTAAGTGCTTTGTAAAATGGTGTATGCCCTTCATAGTTCACAAATTTCTTTTGATTTCCCACAAAATTCATTCAATAAATCTATATTTTACAAAATTCAAACTAGTTTTTTATGTTGACATTACAAATTCTATAAATTCTCTATTTATTTTATCTCTATTACTATAAATTCTTCAGTTTTTAATTTATACCTACTCTTATTTACATAAAAATAATAATGGGGTCGGGTCATCAACACAAAACACCAATTAAACATCTAACAATTAAGGAAATTGAAGTCTCGAGAGAGAGAGAGAAAAGACAAGTAGATAGGAGAGCATCCATAAGAGCTTCTACACAAGGTAAAGTTACTCCCTTCACACCAGGTAATATTTCAAATGAAAATAACATTCCCAATTCCATGGAATTTAATTTAGATATGTCTTCAAATGAGATAAGATAACTTAATCACTCATTGTTGCGTGATGAAATTCAAAATATAGAACATATAACTAATGAATTTGCATTGAGTGATGAAACACATGGAGAAACACAATTTAATGAAATATTCATCCATAATGAAGTTTTTAAACATGATAATCAACATCACATAATGAGCCCAATTTATCTATCTCCTAATGAAGAGTAATTCACTTCACTTGCAGGGTCTAATGTGCCTATCCAACACTCTAATATCCCTTCCACGGTTAAGTGATAACACCATCTAATTTAATACAAAAGATATCTCCTAGACCCACACCTCCAAGAATAATGTGATGAACACCAAGGTATAAGGTTGAAATATATGAGAAAATAATTGAACATATGGAAGGTAAAATGTCAAAAAGACAAGTTCAATAGCATGCTCATCATGTATGGGACCATGCATTTGAGAACAAAATCCATACAAAACAATGTCAACTATTTGTTAAATTAATGAAAATTCACCATGTGATGCATAATTTAGGGTTAATAACAAGCAATATAAAGGGAAGAAATAATGCAATAGTACAGATTTATTTAATGCATTTAATGCAATAGGAAATAGAACTAAAAAAAAAGATAGTAATTTGACAATATGATTAAAAACAAAATCTATAGTAAGTCAACATCTAGATCTCAATTTTTTAATTAAAAAAGTACATATATGAACATGAATAGGAAAAATATAATAAATGTCATAAAAAAAGAAGGGTTGATGACCCTTTACTCACAAATTATTGGACATTTAGTAGTAGACTCTCATAAAAAAATATGTTGTTAGTTGAAGGAACAAGACATTTGATTGAAAAAATTTGGCACAAAAACATAAGAATCTCATCTAATATAAAAGATGTTAAAATAATAAAGGTTCAAAAAATCATGAGCCATATGCAAAACATTTCTTAGACATGACCCGAACAGAATTTTATAAAAAAATATAGAAAATTTTAATGGGCAATTGATAATTAACAAAAGGTCATTTAAAATGTGCAATCCTTTCTACATTAAAATAAATCAAATATGCATTTTGATATTTTTAGTCATGTATGTTGTACTTTACATATTGATGAGATTATTTAGGAATATATGGTGACTTCCCCACCTAAAATGTTAAGAGAGTTAATCCAAGTCTTTTTTGTCAAAGGATAGTTTTTTTTTGCCAAAGAAGTTTTAGATGGAATACGTAACACGTGTCATTGGTTTGTCACATTTGACTAGTAGTATGCATGAATAAATTTAACATGAATTTGGAAAGGAACTAGTTGTTTTTAAGAAGTAAACATCTATAAATTATGTATTAAAAGATGGAAAAGAGTCATCAAAATGTGAATTGGTTACGACATAAGTATTTGTATCTAATTTCATGTTTGAATTCTAAAATAATATTATCTAACAATATAAAAGACACACACACAAGGTAAAATTATTAGATAATCAATTCAAGTTCTGCAAGGACTACTTCCTAGTTGGGACCATTAATTTAGTTGTGTACTTTACTAATAAATTTACACTACAACCAAATAATGAGGTTCAATACCAATATTATAATTCAATTCAAGTTGGATTTTTTTCATATTACATTTAAACATGCACTTAATAGTGTAGAAAATTTCATTCACTAACACAATACTAATCTACTCTTCTTAGTCAAATTCCTAGTTCACATAATGGCATGCCTGGTGGGACCTTCCTAGTTTCACAAAAATGATCACAAAGCTCTTTCAAGAAGCCAACTAATCTTTTCCTTGAAGAATCTTGCAGTAAGAAGGCAAAAAGAGTGAAAATTAGAGTAAAAACATGTTTTTCTGGGAGTCATGAGTTTGTTCTAACACAATCACGATATTGTTGCTTTGAGTCACATGATTGTCCTACAACTCACAGTATTGTGCTAAGCTTATTTTTTTTGTCAGACTAACTTTGTCTTTCTGTGTAGTTTTCATAATACTGCTAATATCTTAGTAGTGGGAGTGTTCTCCAACTCACAGGGTTGCCAAACCAAGTCATGGTATTGTCTAACTACTAGCAGGTTAAATGACAATACCACTACTTTTAAAGTGGTGGGATTATCCTCTAAGTAATGGGATTATCATTGTGAGTCATGGTATTGTAGTGTGCAGAATAGGCCATTTTTTGAAGATTTGTTTGAGGTCATCCAAACTCCATTTTTGACATTTTTTTAAATCATGTGTTTTTTCTTGAATTTTCATAATATGTAATTAGTTTATCCTAAAGTTGTGTATTTTTTTCAAAAAACCCTCATTTTACCCCAAATAGCGAGATTGTCACCCTGAGTGGCAGAATTATTATTTGTAATACCGTAACTTTGAAAGTTGTGAGATTATCCTGTAAGTAGTGGTATTGTCATTTAGATGACTAAATAGTTAGCGGTTAGTTATAATACCGCAACTCTTAAAGTTGTGGGATTGTCCTACAAGTAGTGGGATTACTTTGTGGAATAAACTTGAGAGCATTTTTTTTACTTCATTGTTTCAAACCCAAATTAGCTTCAAGGCTAAAGGACATACTAACATTTTTATTACAATACCAAGCTTGAAATTTACTAAAAACATGTTTAGATCATATTTTGCATGCTTTAAAATGAACTATGAACATTATTTTGGTGCTTAAGGTAACATTTAGGCACTTAAGTAAGTTTTTTTTAACATTAGTTTTCAAAGTTCACAATCTTAAGACCAAGGGGTCAAATGAACACCACCCGATCTTTAGAATTTTGTGCTTAAAAATGAACTCACTTTTCCCAAGCTTTTTCTATTCACTTAGTTATTTTAATTAGATTTTGGTTGGCAAAGAAAGGGATGCCATGTGTATGATCTTACACTTGTCCCCTTTAGGGAACCCTTGGAATCAAAAGCTCCATTCCTATTGCAAAAATTCTAGTCTAAGGCTTAGAAATAATTTCATCTAAATCACTCCCTAAAAACTCATCAAATTTTGGGTGACCTTGAAAATGACCCTAAAGTCTTTCTCTTTTAGTCTTTTATTTCATGCAAACTTGGCTTGTAAGGGGGACTTCATCACCTCCCATGAGTTATTTAGGGAATCTTTGACCTAGGGTTTCATCTCTAGGAATTGACTTCACTTACTCCTTCTGAGTTACACATGGGGTGTATCTACATTTGGACATCACACTACACTAAGCGAACAATAGGATGTAGTGGTTTTAAAAAGGACTAGACATTTTTAAAACTAGCCAATGCCATAGTCACCTAATTTATGTGCTTGTATTTTACATCATTTGACATGAAATTCATTGTGTAATTGATTCCCTTAGAAACATTTGAAAACTTGCTAGTTTAGTCAACCCTACATTGCCATATCCTTGTTAGGATTTGGATGATTATACTTAGTGTATTTTGGTTATTTTTGCTTGGTATGTTTTGAGACTAAAACTTATTTGTTTGTTCATAAGCCATGTCAAAACCAATTTTTCTATATGCCACTCTTTTGTCTAAAGAGGTGTTATGTTGGCCATTTTACACCATACTTGTGCCTTGAAATTTTTTAAACTTATTTGTGTGTGTGTCGATTTGAGTTGCAAAGGGTAGCTCTATGCTACCTAAATCACGTCAAAACATTTTGAGCCTTTTTGAGTCTTTGAAACATAACATATATCACATAATTTGAGCATGCTTATGTCGTTAGGTTACTCAATTTATTTCAAGACTAGTTTACGTTGTATTAAAAACTATTTGTTTCAAAACCATGTCATATATACCATTTGAACGTTTGTCTTGTGTTGTCATGCTGTCCAATCTTGTCTAGTTTGTTTGGTTAGATCCTAGTCTTAAAAATTGAATTTTTAATTATCCTTATCAAATTTTGGATTCAAACATTGATTGATTTATATTTAGGTCTCAATTCGTGGGGCTGATACATAGATCTTTCTCTTTTGGGTTGCATAACTTTAGTTAATTAATTACCCAAATTTAAAAACTATTGATGGTTTATTTGTTTAGTACCTATCCTTATCATTATTTGTGCCTTTATTTGGGAGAAAACAACCTTTATTCAAAGATACTTTTTCCTTATGGCTTATGTCAATTGATCATGTTTATGTTTGATTCCATGTGCCAGGTCTATGTCAAAGTTATTTCCAAACTTGTCAGATTAAATTAATCACATCAGCCTTTGTTTCAAGTCTATATTTTGATGCCATTTGGCCAAAAGTCCTAGTGTATACCTATTTTTTTTAGCATAAATTTTGACTCTATATTTGGACAAAAGACCTAGCAACTCAACTTTTCCCTTTCCTAGTTTAGACCTTGTTTGAAACACTTTGACTTAGACTTTCGATATGCCAATTTTTATTTAGATGCTTGACCTTTTGTGCATATGAAATTTGACATTAGACATTTGATGTTAGGTTGTTTTATGCTAAGTCTTAGCACAATTCATTTTGGAGACACAACTCCACTTTCAGACCACGTTGGAGATACAACTCCTCCTTTTGACCAAGTTAGACCAAGATTAACCCATTTATCCTTTGGACATAGTTTTTTAGAGTTTGTATAACTCTAAGCCTTTTTGTTTCAAAGCATTCATCATTTACATGGATATGTCTCGCTACACTTATGGTGGAGTCATGTATAATCCAAATTATGATATAATGGTTGCACAAAATCCTACTAGGAACCCCTATAGAGAAATATTTTCTAAGGAGTTTTATTATTTTACCTACTATACTCCATATGGGGAACATAGTCAAAATCCATAAAATCCAAATCAAGACCTTGATTGGCATGAAGAGGCTTGTGAGGAGGAATTTTAAGACCCAACTATAGATAATGTTTTTTGGGATACAGATCCATACCCTCTTTTCAATAATCAGTACATAGAACATAGTCAAGAACTAACTTATGAGCCAACTCACAACTGAGATGATATGGTTTATGAGGAAGACTTGGATGCTTTGGCTTATGTGAGTAATCAAGTTCCACCACATCATACCATTTCTATTTTAAGACCACAATGTCACACTATTCCCATACCAAGACCTCATCCTTTGGTTTATGCAAGTAATCAGGCTCCATAATGCCAAACCATTTCTATATTAGGACCTCATCTTTTGGCTCATGTGATCAATCATGATCCATAATACCCTACCATTATCCAACCATATGTCATTCCTCATCCAGTACCAATCCCATCCAAACCTCAATCAATCCAATCCTTCAAGGACCAAACTATGTTTAAAACTGGTATTTTCCAACTCATTGGAAACCAAGGCCAAACTAACCAATCAATCCAAGATATTTTTGTTGAACCAACCATTTTTTATAAGTCAACCCATGATGAATTACCTATTGATCCTCTACTAGTTGTCGAGGAGTCTCACTTTGATGAGCTAGTCTTTGTTGAGTCACTTCTTAATGATTATAACCACCTTTGGGAAAATCATTACCTCAACCATATGCCTATTTTTTAAGAGCCTCATATTAATAATCTAGTCTCTAAGGATTGTCTCTTGACCTTTTTCCCATCCTAGAGGAGTCTCACTTTGACAAACCAATTTTTATGGAGCCCATTGTGCCATCATAGGCTATTACTTATCCAATACCAAACATTCAACAAGACATCATTATAATAGAGTACCCATCAGATGAAGAATCAAAGTTAGGTTCTATTCTTGAACTGACATTAGATTTACAATCAAAATTTGAATCAACATCAGATACAAAGTACCTTGAGCTAGAGTCAGATTCAGAAGAATAATATGTTCATGGTTGTTACAACATTGGTTACACATGCCTCACATATCAATTTGAATACATTTGTGATCCTTCTAAAATTTTGAGGATGAGTACTTCAGCGTCTACACAAGTTACCCTAGTATCTTCTATGAGGATTATGTGGCCTCTCCCCATTCCATCACCTTTTCGTAGGCCATTACCATCAACCAAAATAGCCATATTATTGACATTCCATCTACCATAAATATCAATTGGGACCAAAAAAATCACAGTTTATTGAACTACATCCATGGTGACATAGTAATTAAAGAAGAGCAAGGAGGTGAAGACCACATTCATATAGTAGAAGAACACTCTCCTAGTGAAACCTTTTCGAAGGCACTAGGGGATAATCAAATTCAAAACTCAGCATCTTTTAGCAAAACTTTTTCAAAAGTGCTAGAAGATAATCAAAGTCAAAAGTCAACATTCCTTAGTGAAACCTTCACGGAGGTGCTATGGGACAATCAAGATAACTTTATTGGTGAAAACCTCATTGAGGAACCAATAGCTAAGCACAAAATTTCTTTACTATTTGATGAAGATAAAATCGAAGATCAAATCAAAATAGCTTCCAATCTACAACCTAATCAGATGGTAGCTACTCTCAAGATCAAACAACAGAGAAATTTGGTGGTATTATTGAGAGAAAAAGTCTTTGGCCCCACCATATTCAAAGTTATGTCAAATCTAGCATCAACACTATTACATGTGACTGAAAGTCTGATCTTCATCTATTTCCCTACCATTCTAAATTCCATTATCATCTATCATTCCATTTCACAAAAAAAACCCATCATCCAAATTTTATCCCTATTTTCCATATATGGCCACACTTTCCTTTGCAGAGGATACAAAGATACCTTGTCTGAATGCTAGATGGAATCAGAATCAATGACCAAAGAAGATCACAAAAGCATTCTTGACAACTAAATCTATAGCCAATTCTTGATAAAGCAACTATTCAGATGGGGTGTGGGATAGAAATTAACATGATTGAGTTTTTTTTGTATCATTTGTTGATTAGGACATGCATCTCCACATTAGCAAGAATAACAAAATCAAAAACCATACCCAGGCCAAAAACATATACCATACTATTTCATGTACCATACCATTTCATTTCCATGCCATTACCATTATTATATATCCATTTTTTATGTCGCATATTCATGTTATTAACCCTATCACTTTGGGGCAAACCCTCTTACCATTTTATTCATCTTATCATTCCATTCCTATCTAGACCAAAGCTTGTTTTTCCTCATCCTACCCAATCTTGTTTTGATCTTGGTTACTTTGGTTCTTCCTACACTTTTTATGAGAGGATTTTGAGCAAGTTTCAATAATCAATCCAATTCATGTTTATAATGATAGTCTATGAAATTAGTGTGACGGTTGATCTGACAATATATCTTTCATCCTATCAAGTTTGTTTATGTGAGATTGATTATAACTGCATATGGGCAAATTAATATCATTGACCTATGTCGTTTTATCCTAATTATAACTAAATATGGGAAAATTAGGGGCAACACTTGTTTACCATGCACTGTCACATCACCTTGCCAATACTGGTTTCATTTGATTGGTCATTTGCCAGATTTGAGAACTTATTGAGACCTAATTAGTTTTTCCCTACCTCATGTGGATGTAATTACTATGACTTGAGGTCATTTTAGGAGTATGTGGGTCATGCTCAATTCATGTTGAGGTCATCTTAGTCCCCCTTTCTATATGCTCTCACCATTTTGTGAGCAATCTAAGCCATACGTTCTCACCATTTTGTGAGTAACCTAAGCAAAATGACCTTGCCATTTTGTGAGCAGGTATCTTGTCATTCTCTAATGAGTTAAGATACCTCAAAATGCTAAAAACATTCATAACATTTCAAAAATCCAAAAACATCTATCCTATCTAACCCTAGTCAGTTATCCTCGATCTACCTTACTAGGGCATGGTCATTGTTAGGATGCTTTCTTTTGCTTTTGTTTTTAGGCTTTCTATTTGTTAAATAATTTCAAGTTATTATTTATTTATTTGTCTTTTGTTTGTTTATTCACTTACCTATTTGTTTACTTTTAGTAATGTTGCCTTGACTCAGTCTATATGTGTTCATTGGGTGATTCCTTGAAAACATTATTCTTGAGTCCATCCATATTCATATGTTAACATTATCATCATGGTTTTTATCATTGGTGTTTTATTTTTTAGTGTTTATTGGATATCAGGAGTCAATCCTTATGCATTTTTTGGCCAAGTCTTCATGGTTTTCTATCATGAAGCCTACCATCACATGCTACAACAAAAATTAGCTTCATTAAGGTCTATAACAAATGGAGCCACAAAATTTTTCTCCTTGGCACCTTAGAAAATCCTCCCACCCACCTTGATCAATATAACTCATTTGACCATTCTAGTTGTATCATTGTTAATCAAGATGAGCATCTCCTCATTCATAGGTACAACTAAATCATTATATTGATAAATCTAATTCCTCTATCCATATCTTTCATCACTCTGTACCCACTCACCTTTAATCTCTATTCTAGGTTATATCCTTGAGTTATGCTTGCTAATCAGCCCTAATTGGGGCACCACCATCTTTAGCCAATTAAGTCCTCATAATGATTATAACTGCCTATGAGCAAATTAGTATCTTTTTTAAATCAATGCATGTAGACATTTTCTTATTTGGATTAATCTCAACCATAGGTTAATTCCACCTTTCTTCTTATTTATTTTTGAGGGACCATCCATCAACATATGTGACGACCACTCCCTCAAGGGTCATCATCATAGGCTTCCCAAAATCATTTGGATCTTTGTTCTTTAATCATCATCTTCTTATTGGCATACAGGCCATTTCTCATTATTTGTGAAAACATTACTATGATTATAGCTTGCAATACATTCCCAAATAGGGGCAAACTATAGACACCTAAATTTGGACACCAATAACCTCCAACTAAGCTTTTGACCAATTTCCACCTAAAGTGCACAATTTGGCCTAAAAACACTTAAATGCATTAAATGAGTTAAAATTGATATATTCAAGTGTTGATTCTGGCTAGGATATCCTTAAATGGGGCAATGCAATTTATGGGCTAGCTAACTTTGATAAGATCATTCTGAGTCAAAATTCCAATTTTGCACCTGGGTGCTTTGGATTGCTCTTTTCTATCAAATCTCTTACACAAGATGTGTGCTTTTTTTATTTGGTGTTGGTAACATTCTAAATGGTATAATGGATCCAACACATCTGACATCACATTATAATTCCAATCCAGTCAAAGTTTAGACCAATAACAAGACATTTTGAATAATTTAAGTAATTTGTGCATAAAGTGCTTAAACATGCTTAAGAGCTAATTAATCCAAATCAAGGCCTAATTAATAATTCCATGTAAAATTATTGAAAACCTATTTTCAAAAATGAATATTGAATATATGCATCATTAGGGGACCTCATTTCTTGGGAAGACATCCCTAGGCCATAAATGCCACAAATATCAGGATTCATGCCTCCCATACCTCATCAAAGCCCTCTATGCCTCTTAATTGCTCCTCTATCTCAAATATTGATGAGCCTATTTATCAATTTTAATTTCAAAATTGGATTAATCCTTAGCCACACATCTCAATCCTGAGATGGATGGTTCAGATTGATTCTGATCAATCTCAAAAATCTATAAATAGGAGGCCTTACTACATAAAAAAAGCTTAATTTGTGAAAAGTTATGATGCAAGATTGGTTCCACAAGCTTCATGAAACTAGTGTTACCATGCCAAATTTATTCCAAGCCAAAGCCAAAGGTGCCAAGGAGAGATGGAGGTCGCCAAACTTCTATTGACAAGGACTTCATGAGCACAAACTGAGCAAGCCAATCAAATAATACTTTTGGAGCATCAAGGAAGGTAAGAAATGTGTGTTTTCTTTCATTTTAGTTGTGCTTTATTCATTTTTATTTCTTCACTAAGCTCACCCTAGTAACTAAGCATGAAGATGTTAGTTTAGTGTGTTTTTTATTTGAATTCATTCACTAACACAATACTAATCTACTCTTATTAGTCAAATTCATAGTTCACAAATAGCATAGAGGACAACTTAAATATTTTTAGGGAGTACCACTTTTATATGAGCAATGACAAATCACATTCTCCAAATTTTGTCCAAGGTTGTTTTGAGATATTTTATAGAAATATAAATGTAGTAGAAATCATGTTCAATACACACTACATTTGGTAGGATAATTATACATGACATATTAATAATTCTCAAATGTTTTATTGGTTATGCAAGATGCATAAGAAGAATGAGTTTTAACATTTTTGTAGTTTCTTTGAGGCTGGGCATGGTAAAGGGGAACATGATGATGTAGATGCATGTGTAAAAGTAACCCTTGAAAAATAGCAAGGAAAGCACAAGGATGATATTAATTTGATAGATGATGCAAGTATTATGACTTGGTGTAATGAAAAAAATATCATAGATTAGATAAATATTCTCAAATTCAAAGATTCTTTTGGTTAATGAAGGAAGAAGATAAGACAATGTATGAAAGCTATAATATAGTAATTATATCGAGTATTTTTCACTCCACTCAAAGCTCAAATTCTAGTACATGGACTATTTATATTAGATATATGGCATGATTTTGTTTGGGATATATAAAATTTAATTGGAACAAATGTGAGTTAAAATAATGGGTTGATGAATGGTATTGTAGACCCATAACACCTATGGAGACTAGCAAATAATTCTAACCATTAGGGGATCATGAAATGACATCATCAATTGACTTTGACCACATTTGAGATCTTATGTAACCAGGTATAATTTATTTATAATTTAAATGTACCATTATTTCTATTAGTCATATCTTACTTTATTCCTACATGTCCTTAAAATTTGATTATACTTTAAATGCATAGCACTTTTTTGTATTAGTTACATTTGAGGACAATGATGAGGGAACAAACTACTACTTGTCTTGTTGTCTAGAGGAAAAATTAAATTAACCACAATTTTCATAAATAAAGAAGACCTAGTTTATCCTAATGTATTTGTGGTGGTTAAAGGAACTTAGATTTGTAATTGCTTTCATAAAAAAATTAAAAAATGGTTATTTGAGGACTTTGAAACACATAGGGTGATGCTTCATTATTCAAATTTGGTTATCAATACAAATATTCAAATGATTAAATATAGTTGAAAGCCTCATAAATTTTTTTTTGGAAAGTTCATGAATCCAATCATGGAGTGATTCTTTAAAAACTTAAAATTAGAATTGATCCTAAATGTATGTTAGATTGACTCGATAAGGTTAGTATTCAATGCATCTGGCATTTCAAATTACTAAAGTTAATTTATTTGATTTACCATATTTTAAATTTAAATTATTTTATCATTATTCTAATTTATATTTGAATTTTTACTAACATTTTTAATGTAGGTTAGTGGTACCAAATGAGCTTCCACCTTCATGTGGTTAGTGTCATGAGTAGAGAATATTATCTTGTTCAAATAAAGAGAAGCCTAAAATAATACATGTTGAGTAGATGCTTTTCTTCCTCATCCTGAGTGGCCTAGAATCCTTTGAATCGATTAGAGGACTTTCTCATATAACTATAGGAGTTAACAGATCATCTCTATGCATCAAGATGTTTTGGTGAAGATGGTTCATCGATTTGTCTAGAGAGTCAAAAGATATGCAACCCACTAACCAAATTTTAATCTCTTAAGAGATATTTGGACATGAGAGAAAAATAGTTGCCATGTATCAATCATATTGAGTGGCACATAATGATTTATAGGGTGCTTAGAGTACTCATCCATGAAATTGTAAGTGATGAAAGCTCATCTCTACCCCTCACAGTTCTCCTACAATGCATGGTATAATTTCAATCTATTTTCCAACTTAGGGACGAGAAGCTTCTATTCAAGGATGCCTCTAAACAACTATAAATTTCAACCTTGGGGATTGATAGAGTGGAGGGTGTCCATTCTATCATTAATACACTTAATATGTCATCCAAGATAGTTCCTTGATTAGGTTAGCAAGTCAAAAGATATGTGGCCCATTGACCAAATTGTGGTCTCTTAAGATACATTTGGTCATGAGGGAAAAAATCATTTCCATGTTTCACTCATCTTAAGTGGCATAGAATGATCTAGAGAGTGATTAGAGGACTCATTCATGTAAATGTAGGCACTGAGGTCTTGTCTCTACACCTCACGATTCTCCTATAACATGTGGTATAATTTTGATTCATTTTCTCACTCAAGAAAAGAAGTTTCTCTTTAGGTATACCTCCAAATGACTGTGACTTTCAACCCCAAAGCCTGATGGAGAGTGAAGTGTGGACATTAAAATATTTATACACCTAAATAAATATGTATATGAATATGGTTCATCGATTTATATAGGGATTAAAAATATATGCAACCCACTAACCAACTTTTGGTCTCATAAGAGAAATTTGGTTGTGAGAGAAAAATTGTTTCAATGTTTCAATCATCTTAAGTGGCATAGAATACTCTAAGAGGTTCTTAAATGACTCATTCATGAAATTTTAGGTGTTTATGTCTCCTCTCTACACCTCATAGTTCTCATGTAATGCATGGGGTAAGATTGGTATACTTTCCCACTTAGGGACAAGAAGCTTCTCTTTAGGGTTGCTCCAAATGACTACAACCTTTAACCCTAGAGCCAATAGAGAGTAGAGGGTTGACATTTTAACATTTATACTCCCATTAAAATATGTAAGTGAATATGCTTCACCAATTAAGCAATCAAGTTAAAAGATACATGATCCACTGACCAACTTTTGGTCTCTTAAACAACATTTGGCCATGAGAGAAAACTCATTGCCAATCTTGAGTGGCATGGAATGATCTTAGGGATGCTTAGAGGACATTTTAATACAAGTGTATGAATTGATGTATCATGTCTAACCATCATGGCTCTCTTACAACACGTAGAGAAAGTTTGGTCCATTTTCCTACTCAGGGACAAGAATTTTATCTTTAAAGATGCCTCTAAATGATTGCAAATTTCAACCTCAAGTTATAATGAATAATAGAGTGTGGACATTCTAGAATTTGTATGAATATCCATACATGTTGGAAAATATGGTTCATCGATTCAGCTAATGAGTAAGATGATATGCAACCCACTAACCAACTTTTGGTCTCTTAAGAGATATTTGGCTACGAGAGAAAAATCATTGCCATGTTTTGCTCATCCAAAGTGGCATATAATCCCCTATGGGTTACGTAGAGTACTCATATGTGCAACTGTAGGTGCTAATGACTCATCTCTACCCCTCATGGTTCTCTTGAAATGTGTACTATAAGTTTTCTTTATTTTTGCATTTAGGGATTATAAGCTTCTCCTTAGGGATGCCTTTAAATTATTGTAAATTTTAACCTTAAGGCCTAATGTAGATTATATGGTGGTCATTCCAACATTTATACACCCATCTATATGTGTGACAAATATGCTTCATCGATTATAATATCAAGTCAAACGATACGTGACCCATTAACCAACTTTTGGTCTCTCAAGAAACATTTGGCCATGAGAGAAAACTCATTATCATGTCTTTCTCATCTTGAATAACACATAATCCTCTAGGGGGTGATTATAGGACTTTTCCATAAAAATATAAGAACTTATATCTCATATATACCCCTCACAATTCTCTTGCAATACATGATGAATGTTTGTTATGTTTTCCCACTCAAGGATGAGAAGCTTCTTTTCAAGGATACCTACAAACAACTACAACTCTCAAAACTAGGGATTAATAGAGAGTAGAGGGATATTATTATAATTTTTATATTCCCATCCATATTTGTCATTGAATATGGTTATTTGAATGGGTTATCAAGTCAAAATATACAAACCCACTGACTAACTTTTAGTCACTTAAGAGACATTTAACTATGACATAAAAATTGTTGCCATGTCTTACTCATCTTGAATGGCATATACTCATATAGGGGGTGATTATAAGACTTGTAAATTTAAATTTAATCAATGAAGGATCATCTCTACCCCTCAAGGTTCTCCTTGAATGTGCAGCAAAAGTTTGGTCTATTTTCCCACTCAGGGATGAGAAGCTTCACTTTAGGGATGCCTGAAAATGACTAAAAATTTGCACCTCAAGGCTCAATGGAGAGTATAGGATGGAAATTTCAAAATTTATACACCCATATAGACATATTGGTAAAGACAGTTCATTGATTAGGCTAGTGATTCAAAATATACATGACCCACTAACCAACTTTTGGTCTCTTAATAGAAATTTGATTGCAATGAAAAACTCATTTCCATATTTTGCTCATATTAAGTGGCATAAAATGTTTTACTAGATGTTTATAGGATTCTTTTTAGTAAATGTAAGCACTGATGACTCATCTCTACCCCTCGTGGTTTGCCTACAACATGTGGTGGAAGTTTGGTCTATTTTCCCACTCAAGGATGAGAAGCGTATCTTCAGGGATAACTCCAAATGACTAAAATTTTTGACCCTATGTCCTAATTAATAGTGAAAGGTTACCATTTCAATGTTTATACACCCATTTAGATGTGTTAGCAAATATGGTTCATCGATTGGGTTAGTGAGTCAAAAGATACATGACCCAATGACTAACTTATTGTACCCTTACACACACACCCCATTTGAAGTTCAAAATGGGGACCAATTATGATTCGATATCCTTATTCAAGGTCTTATGATCCTAATAAGTCTAATACATTAGTTTCAAAATCATAATATTGTAATTATTTTTAAATTCTACAGCATGTTTCAAAGTTATGAGAAGAGGAATCAAAGCTATGAATAATCCATATACATTATTTATCTTTTACCTTTGATTTTATTTCAATTAAAAAGCTTCTATGTACATGTCAATTTTTTTGATTTAAAGGCTAACCTGACTGACATGTTTTATTCTAGTTTAATATTTATCCATGAAGTGTCTTGAGTAGGTTATTCTACGCTTAAGTGTTTCCCTCGGACACTTTAGATCTCATCTAATTTTTCCATGCAACATCTTTCTACTCACCTAGATCCCAAGTGAAGAACATAAGTCACCCAAGCAAGCAGATCATCAGGATCTTACCAAATATCATCAATTTTTTAACCTAGAATATTTTGATCTTTGCATAGTTTACAAAGCCTAACTATTAATTGTAATAGTGAGAGTCATCCATGTGTCACTATCCCCTTAACCTAGAGTTAATGTCAACATAGTTCCCTATATGATCATCCTAAGAAAGCAGAGCATCAAGAGCCATCAACATGTCACCATCCTGCTAACCCATAAGATCTCAATATTTGCACATTGTATGAATCCTAAATATCAAATAAAATAATTAAATCCATCTGTGTATCACCATACTAATAAACTATATATGTCTCACTCCATGATAATAAATTTTACACTCTAGGAAAGTGAATCATCAAGATCCTTCCATGTGTCATCATCCCACTAACCCATATCAGAAGAATGAAGTACAATAGGCCAAAGATTAGTTACAAGCAAGGGAATTATACACAGACACATTTCATTCAACCACACAATAAAATAATAAAGACATGAATAATTTGAAATCATAGAAAAATAACATATGTCCTATTATGCCGATTAGGCACTTGGGAGTAAGTAAAACAATCCACATGGTAATAAAATATCTAGAGTTGGCATTATGAAATTCAAATGAGAAAATTAGATTCAAAATGGATCAAAAGTTATTGATACTATTAACTCACATGAATTAGTGACTTAATGTATTCAATTCATGAAGTCAATGAATCTAAATCAATATAATTTGAGTCACCACACTCAATCTGATCACATTGCCTCCTATGTATCAATTAAAAATTATTAATTTGAAGCCCCATAATGACCAAGAAATTTTAAGCTATTCATAGAATAATTATATTCCTAATTGATTTTTGATTGCTTCTTCATCTCACACTCCTCCTCCTTATACATATTCAATTATAGGACCAACTGAGTATACAAACACGATGTTTAATTTATAATCTCTTAACCATGATTTCAAACATTACTCCACTATTTTGGATGAGGTTTATGATGTGGATTCATACAAGGTAGAGTACAAGCTTTAAATTTTCACATAGAGATATAAGGATGACCTTATAACAATAAAAATAGTTGGCCTACACAATGTTATAGCCAAGCCTAAGGTAGTGCCATGTATTGATTTACTATTTGATTTATTTGTGAATGGAAAAATCTATAGAAAAATACTGCATTTTTGACTTAGAAATACTATTGTAACATACATAAGAAAAAATGCATTTGAAAGGTATCACATGATCTATTTTATAAATATGACCTATAAGTAGGACCTGATCAATTCGTGGCTCTTTATGAACAACATCCATAGAAAATTGAAAGAATGAGATGGAAACACCAGCAACTTTATGATTCAAGGACCTATTTCTATTTTTCCCATACTCATCTTTAGACTAGGGGTAAACATTGCCATGTCTTTATTAAACAAAATATATAGCTTCTAAATAATTTCTTATGTTAGTGGGATATGGGTCCCTTTGCTAGATATCATCCTAACTTCCAAAAAAATCATCTCCCTTAGGGAGATAATCAACTCAATTTTGATTCAATAAATCACCAATCTAAGGAGCTTACTATATGGTAACTTATACATGATGTATTATCTGGTAGATGTTGTGATCACTATAGTGTATTCAACTTATGAAGAACCCTATAAACCATTTATAGAATATCCAAATAAAATAATTTGTGATGAGTTCAACATCCTCCATGTTCACAAGTTTAGGAAGAAAATAAAAGGTTTGATAGAAACCTTTTATCCTATTATGTACCAAGCCATATATGATAATAATGTGCCTAAGTTGTTAGATCCCATAAATAAGGCTATCCATAAAATGGGTGACTATTGGTTCTATCATGAGTGCACTATAATCAAGATAGAGGGCACTAAGGCACACCCTCTATATTTACCATGAATTATTCTTGACAAATTGGTTGAGCAGTAAATTACTACTCAATTGGCTGATAGTGTTGATGTTGAGTTACAGAGGGCTAAGCAAGCATCTATTCACCCAACCCCTCTCAAAATTGGATGAATACAATACACACAATGGGAACACTTTCAGTTTATAGGGAAGATTAGGGTTCACTATAGATTGAAATGGGCACCATTTAGACATTGGGACCCCAAAAAAAGTGTCATAGGACATATAAATAAATATGAAAGGAAGGTGAAGATCAAATATGGGCACCACTTCTATAGTCATGATAATGTATTCATGACTATAGAGGATGACACTAAGGTTTATATAAACATGTGTAGGGTAAACATATCAATGATTGTAGAAAAGAGGATCCTATAATCTCCAAAATTTATTGAGGAAGATTTCAAAAGGATTGAAAAATAACAATGGGTTTTTAAATCTATTCATCAACCTCTTCACATAGAAGCAAATATACAAGAGCAAGCTAGCCTATCTGGGGAAGAAAATGTTGAAAATAGAGTTGAGACTACCCCTTCACATTCAATTGCTTCTACTTATCCTCAACATCCAGCTAATATAGAGATACCTTCAAATCCTACTACAAATACGATTCACTGCTAGTTTGGACATTTCGGTTATAAAAATGTTTGTACCTAACTTTTGATCAGTTGTTTCTTTCAACTAAAGATCAAAATAACATCCTCTTTTTTTCTTTTTTTGATTGGGGATATTTGTAATGACTACCACACTTTAGTCTTCTATCATTAAGGTTCATTTGACCCTGATTAAACAGTCTAGGGTGAAGGCCCTATTTTCATTGTAGGATGGTAACTCTTTGGTGACCACTATCCTTGGGAAGGGAAATGGTTGTGAAAATTTAATGGAGGCTATGAATGGTGGGGGACCTAAGGAATCTCTTGGGTTATTCATATACATATCCATGTCTGTTACTGAGTGGTATACACCCTTTAATAGTATCACTAGGGATCTGACACTCCTTTGCACCATTGTTGAGGAAGCTCCATATGGGGAAAGTCTAATCTTTAATACCCACATTTTTACCAAGGGAAAATCCTTGGTCAAAGTGAATTATCAAAAGAAGAAGATTGTGAATCCCATGGTCAAGTATTTAGACACTACAAAGGCTACTCTAGTAGTGTCCTTCATGGATGAGGATCTCAAAGATGTGCTCTAAAATGAGGATTGAATTGCAACTAGATAAATAGTTTGCAAATTTGAGATATTTTGGCCAAACTTCCCTACTCTTCATCAATGGGTCTTTGATTCATGGTGGTCATTAATGAAGCATAGATTATAACTCTACCAATGTCTTAGAGGTTTTTTCTTGTGTTTTTTGATAGTATTATAGAATATAGTAAGGTTATTAAGTCCAAACCTTGGTTTTGGGATCAATACCTCCCTTATCTATAATCTTTAGTTTTTTGAGTTCAGCCCTATTTTCAAAAATCTTAATATTAGGTGCATTTTCATTCATCTACCATATTTTCCCCTTAACTTTTAGGATGAATCTTGCCTGTCAGCCATTGATGATTCTTTTGGTAACATATTGGACATATATGCTTCTACCTCTAAATTTTACTACACCACCTTTATTTGAATTTTGGTCTGCTTAGATATCTCTCAGGACCTTCTAATAGCTATTGAATTGAGGGTAAAAGGCTAGTGCTAGACTCAAACCCTTGATTATGAGGGGTGGCCCTTCAGGTGTCAGAGATGACTCAAAATTAGACATTTAGATACATCCTACCTTATCTCTGAGCATAAAGTAGATTATTCTTGGTTCAAGGTTGTAAGTTTTGATCATCTTACAATTTTTCTAGATAGCCCTCATGTTGATCCTATAAGATAAGTTATAGGGATTAATTAGGTAATGAAAATGAAAGTGTATATACCTCAAGTTATGACTTCATATAAGGATTGATTTAACATTTTTTTGAAATAATGGAGTTTTACTCCTAATTTAGCTAAAGGTATGGATTAATAAATATAGTCCTGATTTGTAATTTATTTGTCTTTTTTAAAATAGCAATAAATAAAGAGAAATATGACTTATCTAGAAATAGGCTGAGATAGCTGATATAGAGGTAAAAACTATTTGTACAAGACTGGGATAGTGTCATGAATCTAAATCTAGATTTCTTTTGACAAAAGGATAGGAACACCAAAAATAGGACACTTTGGTGTCTGATGTTATTGTCCACTCCTTCCACTATTGTCTAAACTAGTCATAAAGATGTAAAACTTTCTAGGTTTTTGCATTATTTTTGTGTGATCTTGCCTATAAAATCTTGATTGTTGATTGTTGATATAACTCATTATATACTAATTTAATATTAAAAAAACTAACCTCCATCATGCTTTGATAAAATAATGTTTAAATCACTTAAGGAAATGGGGGTTAGTGTGTAAGATGTACTGAATAGGGAATCCACACCTATTGTGTGGGAATGTTGCCTACATACCAATACTCCAAATAGGGATCAAGCCATATGTAGTTCTCCCACCTAATGTGATTTATGTAATAATGTGATGCATATGCAAAAATGTCAAATTGAGAGTGCTTGAGGTGGTTAGGGACTGGTATGAGGGTTTGAGTATTTTTGCAATTATGTTGGGTGACTGTATACCGAGAATAGGGAAGTTTTCCATAGTGCTTTATTTGTCTTCTTGCTTGATTTTTAAGTTTGGTCACCTCTCTCTATAATGAGCTTTCATAGGATTTTATAAGGAATAATTGGTCATGGGTTAGATGTATTCGTGCTAGGCTGACATAATGAAGGATAGGGATCAGATGAAAATGATCATTTGGGATCAAAGTGAAAATGGATAGGATCATCTAAAATGGGATACCCTAGGGTCTGATGCTATAGTCCAAGTATGGCACTCCTAGCCTATAATTTTGGGACCTAGGGGAATAAGATTGGCTTAGTAAATATAGTATGGCTAAGGTGGAATGATCATTCAGAAGGTTTTGGATGATTGGTAATGAGAAAAATAATGTCTAGAAGGGTCACAAGAGCATGAAAAAATGAGCTATAGATAGGGTGTCACAAGCCACACTCAAAATACCAATTTGGACATTTTATATAACTATATATGCCCCCTTTTATTCTAGTGATGTAGCAAAGTGAAATACTAAGATAAAAGAAAAGTAGAAAGTGTACCTAAACTTACCTACAAGGGTGAAGCCCATGAAGCTGTGTGATGCTAAGTGTGCATAAATAAATCACATTGTGAAGCATAAATCTGTAAAGGAAAACAAGGAGTAGATTAATTCTTAATAGACATGTTATGTCTAAAATAAGAACATACAAAATCTAGGTAAGAGAGAGAGGAAGATAAAGGAACAAATACACCTCATCAGGTATGTGAACCAATACAAAACCTATTGTGATGTTGAGTGATGGTGAGTTATGTTGGGTATGTGTTGTACCAAAAGCAATATCACTAACAGAGCTAAGTGTTTAATTCCTTGAGAGTGGCTCAAGAATACAAAAGCTATCCCTTTGGCTCCATCATCACCAACTAAGTGAAGCTATGTGATCATGCATGTGTTAATTGATGTTTGGACTATGTGTCAAATTTTTTTGAGTAGGTGGCTCAAGAATACAAAGGCTATATAGTCCTTTGGATCCATAGTTGTCCACTAAGTGTGAAGATATGAACTGATATCGATATGAAGGTGTGTTGTATGAGAAGGCTCATAACACCCATGAATGCTCTGTAATTTGACAATGTGGCATGGATAGTCAAATTTTTACTAAGAACTAAGCTAATTTTGGCCACTCTAAAAGGTGGAGATTAGGCTTGTATGAAAGCCACTAAATTGAGAATTAGGCTTGTATGAAAGCCACTATGAAATGATGCCAACCACCTGTAGATAGAATAAGGCATGCAACTACTAAGAATACCTAGGTAATACACTAAACTTGGAAAGGAAAGAATGCAAATGTGTTGTGCACATTTCTCCAATCACTAGTGTCTATAACATGGATTCTGATATAGAAGCTATACCAACTACCCAATCTAAAACTGAAAGTGAGAGGCATCATGTCATGCATGATGCCCCCTATATCTAGATACTCTAAGTAAAAACTATACTAAAACTACCCAATCTAGACTAAAATATAGATGATAAAACTGTAATTGATCTTACCTTTTTGTTTGTTTCTAGAAATTTTGGGTTTTCTATTGTTTGGATAGGAGCATCAAAAATAGGACACTTTGTTGTCCAACATTGTAGTCCAAATATGACACTCTTATCCTTTACTATTTTTTATCACTATTATGTGCTCATCACTATTTTTTTGGTCTATTCTACCTATTTTGGGTTCTAATTTCTATTTTGTGTTTTGAAAACTAATTTTTTACTAGTAGAGGGCTTTGATCTATGTGATAAAACCCATGTTTATTGCCCTCTCTTTTGAGGGTAGGAATGAAGACCTTGCAATGACTACCCTTAGAAGAAAGAGCCTACAAGTGTGTTATGCTATGAAATACATGATATAGAAATGATAATCAAAAACATGTCTCAAGATATAACATAGTTTGTATTAGAGAATGTTAGATCAATAGGGGTATGCCTAGATAGATGTAACAATGTAATATCATGTGTAGTATATTGAATCAAAAGTGGAAATCCAGGTAGTTTTTATTTTTCAAGGAGGTATAGAGGATGATGTCTATCATGACATCAAAGAAGGCAAGATAATGCATAATGTGGATTATGAAATTACGAACAACTGAGAAGCAAACAAGCACACAAGGAAAGAAGCAAGAAACATACAAAAGAGGTTAAGGGGCCAAGTAAACAAGGGACATGGGCACATGTCACTCAAAATGGAAAATAAAACATACAAGGCATGTTCAAATTCCCCCATACACATACAATTGCAAATAAGTAATATTGGCATGAGGGCCCACAAGTACATGCAAGAGTACAAGCAAAGTTGGCATGAGGGACACAAGCACATAGAAGAGTACAAACAATGTTGGCATGAGGGCTACAAGAACATATAAGAGTATAAGAAAAAGACATTGGAAAATGTACAAAGGCACACACAAGAGTAAAAAATAGGAACTAAGAAATGCAAACACATCTAGCTACTCAAAGCAAAAAAGGAAAGCATGTAAATGTTGGAAATATTATTGCGTCTAACTAATCAAAGTAAGAAGTGAAAGTATGCAATATATGGAGTAAAAAACTAGCTATATTCTAATAAATACACAAGTTTTATATACTAATTAGTGTCAATAGAATAATCTATGTAAGCTAGTAATTAATGTATATCAATATGATAACTAGAGTGGGTGGTGTAGGAATAACATAACTTGGATGGTGTAGTCATGTAGAATATGCCCCTGGTGGGTAGATATGTTGATGTATGTCTTGAATGTAAAAATAGGGTTCCCACTCAATGGGTAGAGTGAATAAATCAAGGATTTAGATGTTACTACACATGCGCAAAGAAGATCAAGTGAAGCAAGGTAATGTAGATAAATTGATAAACTATAGCATAAAACAACAAAATCTAAGTCTGACATGGTATTAGAAATGTAAAGCATGGATAATGCATACAGTTGAAATGTTTTTGGTATTTTTGAAATAAGTTATGTACAAGAAATCATAAGGAAACTATGTACAAGAAATTGAAAAGAAGCTATGTACAAGCAAGACTAAGATGAAATGATACTAACTGATGAGTCTCATAAGAGACTCCCTATCATGGTGTCCTGTATTAAATAGTTGAATCATACATGATTGTGAAGCATAAGGGAAGGGTTGTGAATATGATTATAAATAAATAGATTCATTGTCGGTATCTTGTAAATCATAATAACCTGTATTATTTCATTCTTCATTATCATCTTGATTTTGAACCAATAGAATGCTAGTGTTGACTTTTGTGGTATTTTAATATTTTCCTTTGATAAATTATGTCTATAAATTATTTGCCTTAGGATGTTCAATAAATCCCAGACCTTGGTGACAAACATTATCCACTACTAGAATAGGAGTAGTGATGCCTTGAGCATGCTTTCCCAACCCTTGACATTGATAATCAAACCATTGTAGATATTTTTGACCAAACTCATATTGCTTTGAAAGTTGAGACTCATTTTTGAGAGGTATATTTACATCTTTTTCATGTTTTACATGTGCTTATGATACTATTTCTTTCTCTAATTTTTCTTTTTGATCCTTTTGTTGTTCTGAGTTATGCTTTGGTAACCACTTTTGTGTTGTTTTTGACTTTGACCATTTGTGAATGTGTTCTTGTGTCATAGTGAATTGCTTGATGAATTTACCTTGTATATGTTCCTCATTAGAAATTATCTATTGCATATGTTTTTTTAATGCCAAACATGAATATGTGTGATGCCCATGCATTCTATGTTATGCATAATAATATCTAGATATTTTCAATGGATGTAAAGGAGGTAGTTTGATCAAGTTAGATTTAATAATTTCCATTTTTACCTCACTTGAACTCTTATTTTATCTTTGAATGATTTTTTAATCACTAGTTTTAGAGTTAAATTTTTGTGATTTCTTGTTTTGATTTGTAATATTGCTTGCAACCAATTGACTAGGTGAATGTGCATATACATGATTAACACTAGGGTGCCTTTAATGAATTTTTATTATAATTTAATTTTCCAATGTTGTGATATTTTCATGTAATATCTGATTATACATTTGTAAATATGAAATTAACTTACTCATACTGGTGATTTGATCCATTAGAGTCTCACAAGTTCAAACCCTAGTTACTTTTGATTGAACATGTAAACACATATGTTGAAGAGGATTTGTGTAGACACCTAAAAAGTGTCTAACCCTTGGTCATCCTCTCTCCCCTTTGTCCCTTGCCACTTCGCCTAACCCATTCCTAGCCTAAGTCTTATTAATTGGAAATAATCAACTATTTTTAATTAAATAAGTCTCTTTTCTCTCTCTTGGCCACCTCGCCACCCTAGGATACCCTCCTTGGATTCCTCCTATTCTCCAAATGGCCATTTAATCCCTAAGTCTCCCATCCCAACCTCTCCTCTCACTCATTTAACCCCCGTCGACCGTTTCATCCTCGCACTCGCTTGACCCGGCGGTTGGGAAACGGATGAAAGGCTATTTTTAGCCTTTCTCCGGCCTTTTAGCCGCCGACGTCGGTCAACTATCGACCGACATCGGCGACATTTCCGGCGTCGGCACCTTTCATAACGGCTTCTGCACCGTTATCTCCTCCTCTTGGTTCTCTGCGTCTCTAGCTCTGAATCCCGACTTTTGAATCTTGGCATCAGACCCTTGTATCCGTCCCTTCACTTGACCTCTCTGCCAATCAATCTGACTATCTCCCTCAGGTACACAGCAAGCTTCTGCAAGTGAACAACAGGGATTCTCCATCAGCAACAGGGCTTCACATCCAGCAACATCAGCAATAGGCACACAAGATCAACACCTTCTTCAGCAGGGCACAGGTAAGTACTCTATTTGTTTTATTGTGTTTTCTAGTCTGCTTTTAAACTAGATTTAGCACACCCTCAGACCTAACTGTCACCCAGACCCAGATTCCTATCTCCCTGATTGGCCTCCTTTACCCTTCTGCTTGTTTGACTCCTTTGTATCCCAGCACAGACCCTCTAACTGCCTAAGACCATCCTAAGACCAGATTCAGACTCGTCCACAGACCTTTCAAACAAACCTGGACCAAGCCCGGACCATCCACAGACCAGAACCTGCCCAGACCCATCTGGAGGCCATTGCCCCAACCGACGCCGGTTATTACCCCCACCGACGTCGGCAGACTAACCGACGTCGGTAGACCTGACAACCGACGCCGGTAAGACCACCGACGTCGGCGATTGCAACCAGTTCGACAACTTCTTCCAGGTAAGCCTTTGCTTCCTTTTCTATTTCAGTTTGCTATCATTTCAGTCTTTTTTAGCATTCTATCTTTTTATCAGACTTATCTTTATCAAATAGTGGGTTGACCTCCTTTAAGGAAGTTCTCATACTTCTGGGAACAGGCTTTTGCTTGGCAACCCACTGCCTATCCATCTAACATCTTCTTGTCCAAGTTTTCTTTTTCCTTGCAGGTGTCATTCCTCCACAGCCAAAGAGGGGTGTCCACAAACGTCTGGATTACGGTGTGCAATCTTTATCTAGGTACTTCTAGCCTTGTCCATTTCTTTAGTTTCTTTTATTCGTCTTTTGAATGTAGAAAGCGAATTAGCGATAGAAACATTCTGGCATGCCCGGTGGGACCCTTAGGTTCTTCCTCGGGTTCCTCTTTCTTTCATTCATTTAGGTGCATTTAGGCTCCTTCCTTCTTGTCTCTTCCTTCTATTCCAAATGACACTATAAGCAGGACTTAAAAAGAACCTTTCTTTTATTTCTTGCACTTCTAGACTAGTCCAAACATCATACTCTCAACCCTTTTTCAAACTTGTCTTCATAACAAATCTCACATTTTGACTTGGGCTTAAAACGTATCGCACTTTCATTTCTGCTTGTGCTTGCATTAGTCCACATCTAGTAACTTAAATCCGCATATTGAATAAATCTTAGACACTTGATGTTACACTACCAAACCACATGCACTAAAACAAACATCTAACACACTTGAGACAAGGCCCGACTGGGATTTCATCCCCCAACGGATACCTTACCTATCCCGATGACCCTACTTGGATTTCATCACCAAGGGGGAAGCCCACTCCGTTCTCTGGCGGAGGATAAACTCTAGGTGAGGTATATCTTGGCTAAGCGAGACCAGCTAACCACTGGAATCGTGAAGTGAGGGGAGCTTGCTCCTTAGCACCAAGCCATGTACCAGACCTAACACAGATTTTTGAGCACCTAAAACAAGACCCGAAACTAGCTCTAGATTGCCTCTTCTAGGACCCTTCTTACAGCCAATCTCCCCAAACATTCATCTAAGGCATAGCCACAAGATTCTAAGGTTAATTCCTAGGATTTATCGCTTAGGCTTGTCTGTCTCTCTCAGTTCTTCTCTTCTCATCTGTTTGTTTGAGTGAGTGAGGATGCTTTCTTCATTGTTTTTCCAAGAATCTTAAAATCTTTTGGCTCTCGGGAAAACACAGTCACTGGTAGCGATTCTGCCACCGACGTCGGCTTTCCTCTCTTACCGGCAGCGGTTATCTGACCGACGTCGGCCATATTTTTACCGACATCAGTTTCTCAATCGACGTCGGTCTCTGTCACTATCCTTTCTTTTCAAAACCAGTAGCCTAAAACCTATCCCTTCTTTGTCAAAAACTTCATTCTGATTTCCTGAGACTGCAAGAACACAGTTTCTGCAACCTGACCCTCTTCTTGACTACACTCTCTTGTCCTTAACCAGTCCTATTATGGAGTTTCACTCGGAGACTGAAATAACTCCTATAGGACCAACCCCAACTCCGACCCTGACTCTCATCATTCCTGAAGGGGACCAAGACTTCACACGATTCTTGGACCTCAACAGCGCAGCCCTCCATAACTATCTCGCAAGAAACCCAACGTGAGACCTTTCGGGTGAAGTGGCGACGACATTGACACCATTTGCCACCCAGCCTTTTATGACTCAGCCTTTCACATCAACCATTAACCCAACCATGGCCAATACGCAAAATTTGGCCTCCCCGTCCATTTTTAGATCAACCTCCACTGGGGTTTCATTACCCCCTCAACCATACCCAATTCAACCAAGTTCTACATCATATCAGAACTTGATTATCTCGACCCCTTACACTTTTGCACCCACAAATGTAGGTGTGCCTACCTCGCCCTTTGTCAGTGCCACTAAGCAACCACCTTTGGCAGTACCTAGTCATCTTATACCTTCTACCTCCATGACCCAACCACCCTTAGCATCCACTTCTGCGCCTGCGACTAGTCATCCGTATGTTGTACAACCGACTACGTCGCACACCTCTTCTAACCTCTTCCAAGCGCCTTACAACTTAGGGGGCACTCAACCTGCCAATCCATCAGCAGGTCTCATTAAAATGCTGATGGATAAAATGTCCAGTCTCGAAGCCTCCATTTCTGGCTCAAGCAATGTCCTGTCTTATGACCAGATTTGTAACGAGCCCATCCATCCTTCTGTCCCTATCCAACCATACCCCAACCATTGGGAGCTTCCTAAATTCACTCACTTTCAGAGTAAGGAAGACCCACAACAACATCTACGGGCATTCAGACATGCCTGTTACCTTATTTCCCACGACGATGCGTTATTATTACGCACGTTTCCTATGTCACTTTCTGGCCCTGCCCTTGACTGGTATAGCTCTCTTGCCAGACATTCTATCTTTTCATTCATCCAACTTGCCCAATTATTTCTCGACCATTTCTCTATTAACATTACTAAACAAGTCTCTATCACTGACCTCTACTCCATCAGGCAATTTGACGATGAATCTGTAGTCGATTTTGTTGCTCGTTGGAGAGGCTTGATTAACCAGCTCTCCTTCTCCTTGCCTCAACCCGAGCTCATCGAGCTCTTTTCTCGAGCATGTGCCAACCACATCTCTTCTACCTTGCAGATTCAGACATTTCACACTTTTGACGAAGCTTTCATCATGGCTCGAAAGCTTGAACTCTGTGCCCTTGAAGAAGATAAGGTCAAATTGCGTAATACCAACGCAAAATCTACTGACCATTCTTCTTCCAGACCCTCTTCTTCTGCCAACTCCAAGTCCAAAGGAGTGGCCAACACTGTGGCCATTAGATCACCATCCTCAACAACAATGAATTATTCCCAACCTTCGACATCTTTCAGCATTACCAATGAATTCCAACAACAGTATATCCAGCATTCTTACACTCCACTTGGAGAACCATACGCTTCCATTTTGGAAAAACTTCTCAAGCAGGGGGTCCTCAATCTCCCTACAATCCAACCACCTCAATTTGACCCCTCTAAAGCCCTCCCTACATGGTATAGAGAGGCCGACTTCTGCCACTTTCACCGCGTCCAAGGCCATGACATTGACAACTACCAAACTTTCAAAAACATCGTCCAAGACATGATCGACAAGGGGGATCTTATTTTGGATAACCCGAACGCCCCACCCAATCAACATATCGACATCTTCAAAAACCCTTTTCCAAATCATCCGCCTACTCAAAACAACATCCAAACCATAACCAAAGACTCTCACGACCATGACATTCATACAATCAACACTATCTTGCCTCTTGTCCCTGACCAACCTCCTCCTTCACAAGTAGAAGAAATTTCTTCTCCTGCCAGTCCTCCATCTATTTCTCCTATATTGGAGGACGCCTTGACCACACCTATGCCATTAGCCCCACCTTCATCCAATGACCATACCTTGCCTACTCCTCAAGCACAAGCAGAAGGCATAATCATCCCTGCCTCCTGCCATCTGGAGGAGCCACACTCTCCTATTTCTTCTCCACCAATCGAGGAAGACCCAGTCACGGTTTCCTCTTGCCCTTTGCTTGAGATTGTTACATCTCACTCACCTTCGTCCACATCCAAACCCAAACCCACATCTAACCTTGCCTCACACAATAGTGGCCCTCGACCCAAACTAACGAAAGCCACTAGACCACATCAGAGAATTCCTCCCCCACCTTCGTCATTACCTTCAATCCTAGGCCCACATCCATCCACTTTAATTGGAGTGCTTCCTACTCCTATCCTTCACAGAGGCACGATGCCTCCATTACTCTATCAACCTGTCAAACATATATCTCCCTCAAACCATCGACCAATGCCTCTTATGCCTCTTAAACCAAAGTCATCAACCTCCACTGCAATAAAACATCCAGACCTGTTACCAGGTTCTTATACCTTGCTTTTACGACAATTGTTGCAGTCCTCTTGTATCCAACTCCCGCCTCTTAGACCATATCAATCTCTTGGACCTAAACCACCCTGGTTCGACGACACTTGCATTTGCGCATATCATCGCACACCTGGACACGACACAGAGCATTGTTGTGCCCTCAAGGTTGCCATTCGCCAATGTCTAGCGAATGACACCTCTCTTCTCGACCATGTTATCAATAAACCCTCAACATCGCCTCTCTCATCGACTCTCGGATCAAGACCCTCTTGGTTCGACAACTCTAAATTTTGCAACTATCATCACACTCTGGGACATGACACTGAGCATTGTTGTGCTCTCAAAGCTGTTATTCGTCAACAACGAAGAAATGATTTCCTTCTCACCAAGGACCCTCTTAACCACCTCTTCAACAAAACATCAACCCCGACCCATGCCTCTCCAGCCTCATCACCTAAATCAGGATCTCCACGACAGATTATGGTCCCTTTACCGCCTTTGACCCCATTATTTGACATTAACACAGTCCATTTAATCACCAAGCCTCAGTCAACCTTGACCAATCTATCCAACATTCTCCCTAAGCGACTGGGGGAATCCAACCTTATCCTAACTTCGATCAAACATTCAACCAAACCTCGACCAAGTCTCGACCAACCATCAACCATGACATCAACTGTAACCTTACCAAACCTTCGACCAAACCTTTGACAAACTTTGACCAAACATTTGACCACACTTCAACCAAGTCTCGACCAATCAACAATCAAATATCATTCAACCAATCTTTTTTATCTAAAATATTCAACCAGTCTCGACCAATCAACGACAATGTCAACCAACTTCACATCCATCAATCAACACCTGACCAATCTGGAAAGAGGAAAATGGGGCAAATTTGCTTCTAATTGACTCAGACCTTAATGCACTAGCATGGCCCAGGGACTTATCAGACCTTGAGCCCCCCCTTTCTACCTTGCATCCACGACCATTCTTATGTTAGTCAGGTATTCATCACTTGACATTTTACTTGAGCTCGTCCCTTGAGCAACCCCCTGTCATTGTCATTCCTATTCCTTTCAACCCTACTTCCCAACACTTGTCACCCTTTTTTGTCAAGCAGTAATGCTTTGTCCTTATAAAAGGGGAACCCTTAAACCTCTACAGGCTCGTCCATGGCTAAACTTCAGTCAACAATTATTTCAAATACATATTATACCAGGTCATAAAAATCTATAAATGTAGACTGTGCCCTCGAAGGACAGCTACTCAATTGCTGTATCACTAGACTAATCCCTTGAAGGACAGCTAGGCCAACTTATCAAACATTTAAAGCAAAATATAGACCACTCCCTTAAAGAATGGCTATGACTAATTATTGCTGCAGACAGCAACCTTTCTTAGAAGCTTCCCGCATTGATCAGCTTCGCAACATGACCATAAATCAAATGACATCTCTATGTAGACTTCCCGCATTGATCAGTCTGCACCAAAAAAAAAATGGACTGATGAGCTATCAAGCCATGGACACGCCTCTAGTCGTTCTTGGGTCACCTATAAAAGGGGCAAGGTTTTTCCTGCCACAAAAAGGGTTACCCCATCCTCTCCTATCACATACTCATCCTATCACCCCAACATACTCAAGGGACTTCGAGCTCACTTAATGTCAAGTGATTCGATTTATTTCTCTGGCATCAACCCTGGTCCACGACGCAATGCGTAAACGGGGCTTTTGTTCTAAGAACCCCTATCCATGCCATCCTTTTTGGTCCTTGTCAATGAAAGAGCAATATGCCTTTCACTTATCTTTCACTTTGGTCACATTTAACCAAACCTTTTTCAACCTAAACATTCTCAGACCAACCACTCGACAACATGACATTATCATCATCCTTGTCCTTTTCACATAGTTTCTATGGACACCAATACACATGGAAACTATCGACCAGACCCAATTTATGTTAAGCATAAACCAATACTTGCTGAAGCATAAATAGACCTCCATTCATTTTTAGCATACATCCATCACGACTATGGAAACTTGCTAGGGATGAAAGACTCTCGACTAATTCTACAGAATACACCATCTGTAGCATCATCTTATTCTCATCTTACCCTCATCATTTTGACACTTGACCACATCCAATCATCGACCAATCTTCTCAATTCCTCTAAACTACATTGGTCTAAGGCCCTATAAATAGGGCTATGTAGGCAGCACTCAGATAACACATCCTCTGAGGTTAGCTCGACCACCCCCATTTGTTCGTCTCTTTGATGGACAAACCTTCTCTTCTGCGACCTTGACCTTGACCACAACCAACTCCATCCACTTTGACCAAGACCAATCATTTTCTTTGACCATTCCTCCCTTTTAGGGAGAACTACATTGGCCTGAGGCCCTTCACACAAGGGCTATGTAGGCAGCACTCAGATCACATGACGTTTTCTGAGGTTAGCTCGGCCACATCTTTTCGTCCATCCATCCCCTTGACCAATGACCATTGGAGATCATGCGTATCTCCTTCGACCTTCGACTACTTCCAAGCCAATGTTACCTTGGTCATTTTTGCATGTGTGCTACCTCACGGTTGGTTAGCAGAATTGTCCGCAGACTATTTTTGACCCTTCGCAAGTATAGGATCGCAAGCCAGTTGATCCCTACTACTTGTGGTATTTTCGTGTTTTTGGGAGCACTTCCTGAGCCTGGGATACCTGGAACACGATGACCATTTGGAGCTTCAGCTTAGATTGAGTAACCCGATCAGCAGATGACTAAATGCTGGGGCCCGGTTACTTTAATTTTGGCACTCCTTGACCCTCGACATGCGACAATTTGACCCAACCATCCCGTGAAGTGGCATAAGCGCAATCACGACTATTGTAGCATTTTTCCTCACAGCTCTTCTATCCATCTCTCTGTCAAATCGACACTCGACATTAGGTTCCCTTCCCTCGACTCCCGCTTTGAGGGGGATTACCTCATCCATACCTCGGGGCAATCCACATCATCCCACACCTAGGGCAACTACCTCCTATTTTTGTCTTGCAGTTCATTCAAAACAACCAACAAGACAAAAAGGGGCAAATGTAGACACCTAAAAAGTGTCTAACCCTTGGTCATCCTCTCTCCCCTTTGTCCCTTGCCACTTCGCCTAACCCATTCCTAGCCTAAGTCTTATTAATTGGAAATAATCAACTATTTTTAATTAAATAAGTCTCTTTTCTCTCTCCTAGCCACCTCGCCACCCTAGGATACCCTCCTTGGATTCCTCCTATTCTCCAAATGGCCATTTAATCCTTAAGTCTCCCATCCCAACCTCTCCTCTCGCTCATTTAACCCCCGTCGACCATTTCATCCTCGCACTCGCTTGACCCGGCGGTTGGGAAATGGATGAAAGGCTATTTTTAGCCTTTCTCCGGCCTTTTAGCCATCGACGTCGGTCAACTGTCGACCGACGTCGGCGACATTTCCGGCGTCGGCACCTTTCATAACGGCTTCTGCACCGTTATCTCCTCCTCTTGGTTCTCTGTGTCTCTAGCTCTGAATCTCGACTTTTAAATCTTGGCATCAGACCCTTGTATCCGTCCCTTCACTTGACCTCTCTGCTAATCAATCTGACTATCTCCCTCAGGTACACAGCAAGCTTCTGTAAGTGAACAACAGGGATTCTCCATCAGCAATAGGGCTTCACATCTGGCAACATCAGCAACAGGCACACAAGATCAACACCTTCTTCAGCAGGGCACAGGTAAGTACTCTATTTGTTTTATTGTGTTTTCTAGTCTGCTTTTAAACTAGATTTAGCACACCCTCAGACCTGACTGTCACCCAGACCCGGATTCCTATCTCCCTGATTGGCCTCCTTTACCCTTCTGCTCGTTTGACTCCTTTATATCCCAGCACAGACCCTCTAACTGCCTAAGACCATCCTAAGACCAGATTCAGACTCATCCACAGACCTTTCAAATAAACCTGGACCAAGCCCGGACCATCCACAGACCAGAACCTGCCCAGACCTATCTGGAGGCCATTGCCCCGACTGACGTCGGTAAGACCACCGACGCCGGCGACTGCAACCAGTTCGACAACTTCTTCCAGGTAAGCCTTTGCTTCCTTTTTTCTTTCAGTTTGCTATCATTTCAATCTTTTTTAGCATTCTGTCTTTTTATCAGACTTATCTTTATCAAATAGTGGGTTGACCTCCTTTAAGGAAGTTCTCATACTTCTGGGAACAGGCTTTTGCTTGGCAACCCACTGCCTATCCATCTAACATCTTCTTGTCCAAGTTTTCTTTTTCCTTGCAGGTGTCATTCCTCCACAGCCAAAGAGGGGTGTCCACAAACGTCTAGATTACGGTGCGCAATCTTTATCCAGGTACTTTTAGCCTTGTCCATTTCTTTAGTTTCTTTTATTCATCTTTTGAATGTAGAAAGCGAATTAGCGATAGAAACAATTTGAAGAAGATATAGGTTGAATATATGCATTAGGAACAATAGTATAGGTTGTTTCACCTTTTGGAGAGGTGATATCATGGACCTGGTTAGAGGAAAAGTAGATATCACCCTCTTGGAGGAGAGGAGGAGAGGAGGAGAAGGAAATTCTTTCATGTGCATAAGATATGACATTGAAACCTGACAAGTGGTTTTTAGCTTATGCAATGGATCCTCTAAGTATGTAAGTATTTTATTATTAATTTAATCACACATAATATAGAGATAGCATGTTAAAAAATTAATGAAATATGACATATATTTGAATTGGTCTTAAAATAGTATGTACATATGTATTTATGTCATTTTTGAATTCATGCCAAATGAAAGGAAATAAGAATGCAAGAGAAACTAGAATAATTTGCATAATTAAATCATGATTAATAAAATTAGAATATTTATCCTAATGTGCAAAGATAAAAAAATTATTTTAAAACTCTAGGCTAGGGTTTGAAAATACCAGGACCTAGTCTAGGCAACTAGAGTTTAAAAAAAAAAATTAAATTACCATGATAAATTTCTAAAATTAAATGTGAAATTATAATTTATATATTTAGGAAAATTTTAAAAAATATTTCTAAAATTATCAAGGAATTTTCCCTAAGGTTTATAAGGTTTTTGTGCACAAATGAAGTAAGTCATATTCACCAAATGATTTAACTTTTTTTGAGAATAACGGAGTTTTATTCTTAATTTAGATAAAGGTATGAATTAATAAATTAGTAAAGAATATTTCAATAAATATAGTCCTAATTTATATAATTTATTTGTCTTTTTTACCTTTCTAAAAATAGCAATAAATAAGGAGAAATATGACTTAGCTGGAAACATGTTGATATAGTTGATACAAAGGCTAAAACTAGTTGTACAGGACTAGGATAGTGTCATGAATCTAAATTTGGATTTCATTTGATGAAAGGATAGGAGCACCAAAAATAGGAAACTTTGGTGTCTGATGCTATTATTTAAACCTGTCATTGTTATCCAAACTAGTCATATAGACCTAAAACTTTCTAGGTTTTTGCATTGTTCCTATGTGAGCCTATCTATGAAATCTTGAGTGTTGATTATCGATGGAACTCACTATATAGTTGGTTTAATATTCAAAACCCTAACCCTCAATCATGATTTGATAAAATGATGTTTGAACCACTTGAGGAAAGGGAGGTTAGTGTGTAAGATGTACTGAATGTGTAATTCACATACCTTATGTGCCCATGCTGCCTATATACCAATACTCTAAAGAGGGATCAAGCCATATGTAGTTATCCCACCTAATGTGTTTTGTGTAATAGTCTGATACAGATGCAAAATGCCAAATTGAGAGTTCTTGAGGTGGTTAGGGATGGGTATGAGGGTTTGAGTATGTTTGTAGTTGTGTTGGGTGACTTTATGCAATTAATAGGGAAGTTTGCATTGGTGCTTTTTTTGTATTTTTTATTGCTTTGTAAGTTTGGTCACCTCTCTCTATAAATGAGCTTTGGATATGATTTTATATGGAACCATTGGTCATGGGTTAGATGTATTCATGCTATGTTGATATAATGAAGGATAGGGATCGTATGAAAATGATTGTTGGAGCTCACAGTGCAAATGGATAAGAGCGTCAAAAATGGGACACCTTAGGGTCTGACACTATAGTCTAAGTATGGTGATCTAGTCCTACATTCTTGATACCTAGGGGAATAGGATTAGCCTAGGAAATACAATATGGTTAAGGTTTAATGATCATTCAAAATGTTTTGGATGACTGGTAATGAGCAAAAAGATGTATATAAGGGTCAAAAGAGCATGGAAAAAAGGAACTATAGATAGGGTGTCACAAGCCACACTCAAACTACCAATTTGGACATTTTATATGACTACAAGGATCAATTAACTGTTGATAGATTTGGTAATTCTCATATGGATTTATCTAGTGGGATATATGCCTCTAGAGGATCAACATTTAATATATATATACCTTCTAGTGTTGATTCAAGGAATTTAGGTAAACACAAAGATTGGACTGTAATGAGGAATAAGAAAAAAAGATGCTTCATCCATGATCCTTCCTTCATGATTATTTGATCTCATGGTAGTGAGGGAAAGGGAAGGATTAGTCCTATTGGTTAGTTTTTTTATGTTGGTATTCTATTTTTTCTTGGGTACTCCTTGGAGATGTTGTTCTCTATTTGGTGATTTTTGGTTTTTTAGTCACATTTTTGCATTACTATTCCCTCATAGATTTTAATTTGAGGCAAACAATGGTTGTTATGGATAAAATTTTATTTTGGATGAGGGACCCTTTAACCCCCAATTATATATAAAAAAATAAATAGAAGGGAATGAAGTCACACAGAGAAAAAGAGAAAAATATAACACACAAAAAAGTGCCAATAATACATTAATCTAAATCAATGGACCATATGCAAAATATAACACTAAAAAATTCTAATAATAATCCTTGTACCAAAATTAGATGTCTACATAAATATGATGATATTTTTTTCTTTATTTTCCTTTCTTCCCTTTGCTTCATGATGGCTCATCTTTGAAAAAAGTGATTGAAAGAAAAAGAGAGATATGGATGGTAAGATTATTTGTTTAGTTTCTATTAGTGTATTTAATTGCTCATACACTATTGTATGGTTTTAATATGTAATTTTAATACTCATTATAATATAATTAATGGATAATCACTAATTGGTGCATAATTAACCACAAACTATTAATAGAGAAGAATATCAAAAAAATTATTGACTTGATTGACTTTCATTACTAATAGTAAAATCTTGTCGTAAGAAGACTTGTTTTACAAGTTAAATACTCTCCAAATATTATCCCTGGCCTCTTTTTGATCTATATAAAATCATAGAGAACTAGAATTGAGGTATTAACTGTGGAAGAGGGTAGATGCAGGATAATGGGAGATTAAATGAGGGGCTTAAAGCAACACTTTTTTTCTTCTAAAGATAAAAATAATTAAACTTGGAGATGGTTTTAAAGACATTTGGAAAAATAATTTGAAAATAAAGTAAGAATATGAATTATGTCATTATGAATATAGTTTCTACATATTATTTTTTTTAATACCCAGATGATAAAAGTGTGCAAAATTAATGTATTTATGACAGTGGCTTGACCATTTTTGGTAAAAAGATAAGGAGATTAAATTCATATAGACTTAATTTTTTGAGTAAACTAATGAACTGTTGTAATAAATTTCATATATGGTTAGATCAAATGTCAAAAATTGGTTAGGATATTTTTTATTATTTTTTTAATAAATATGTATTTAATAATTTTACAAGTCAAGACAACTGTAAAATTGGAACCACAAGTGTATAAACACAAAGTTTTAACCTTAACTTCATGAATTTTTTTTAAAGCATAACCAATGATGCATATATTGGTCAAGTATAATTTTTATAAAATTTTAATTAATAGTCAAAAAGTTATAAAGGTATTTTTAATGATGTGTATATAGTCTATAATGAGATATGTTGTGTAGAAATTAAGTAATAATTAAAAAAAATAGTTTAACATTAAAAAAATTATTTATTCAAAAACTATGCTTTTCCATATATAAAATAATATAATTTTAAAAATAATAATAAAATATACATGATCATATGTGTCAATAAAGATGAAAAAGTCTCCTAAATTTTCTAAAAAATCACATGGATTGCTTCATATCTAGTTTTAGGCTAGGTTCAAATCTCCCCAAGCCTAAACCTGAAGTACTTTGGAGGCAAAGTGGAGAAGTTAAATATTGAATTATGAAAAGGGAATTAGACCTCTGAATCACTTTTAGAGGGAAAGTAAAGAATTCAAAGATTCAATTGTGGAAAGGTCATATGCCCTTTGAAAATCCCCTAAAGACTCTTTGAATGCATTTGCCCATTTGGAACTACTAAAAAATAGGTTGTGTGCACTTTATAAAAGGGCATATGTGCTTTGTAAAATGGTGTATGCCCTTCATAGTTCATGATTTTTATTTTTTTTTGCTCACGAAATTCATTCATTAATTATATATTTTACAAACTTCAAATTGGTCTTTTATGTTGACACTACAAATTTTATAAATTCTCTATTAATTTTGTCTCTATTACTATAAATTCTTCAATTTTTACTTTAAACCTACTCTTATTTACATAAAAATAAATAATTGGGTTGGGTCATCATCACAAAACACCAATTAAACATCTAACAATTAAGAAAATTGAAGTTAAGAGAGAAAAAGAAAAAAAAGACAAGCAGATACGAGAGTATCCATAAGAGTTTCTACACAAGGTAAAGGTACTCCCTTCACACTAGGTAATATTTCAAATAAAAATAACATGCCCAATTCCATGGAATTTAATTTAGATATATCTTCAAATGAGATATGATAACTTAATCAATCCTTGTTGCATGATGAATTTTAAAATATAAAACATATAACTAATGAATTTGCATTGAGTGATGGAACACATAGGGAAACATAATTTAATGAAACAATCATCCATAATGAAGTTTTTGATCATGATAATCAACATCATGTAATTACCCCAATTTATCTATCTCCTAATGAAGAGGAATTCACTTCACTTGTAAGGTCTAATGTTCCTATCCAACACTTTAATATCCCTTCATGGTTTAAGTGATAACACCATCCAATTTAGTACAAAAGATGTCTCTTAGACCCACACCTCCAAGAATAATGTGATGAATACTAAGGTATATGGTTGAAATATATGATAAAATAATAGAACATATGGAAGGTAAAATGTCAAAAAGACAATTTCAACAACATGCTCATCATGTATCGGACCATGCATTCGAGAATAAAATACATACAAAATGATGTCAACTATTTATTAAATTAATGAAAATTCACCATGTGATGCATAACTTAGGGCTAATAACAAGTAATATAGAGGGAAGAAATAATGCAATAGTAAAGATTTATTTAATGCATTTAATGCAATAGGAAATAAATCTATAAAAAAAGATAGTAATGTGGCAAGATGAGTAATAACAAAATCTATAGTTAATTTAACATCTAGATCTCAATTTCTTAATAAAAGTTACATCTATGAAATGAATAGGAAAACTATAATAAATGTCATAAAAAAAGAAGGATTGATGACCCTTTACTCACAAATTATTGGGCATTTAGTAGTAGACTCTCACAAAAATATAAGTTGTTAGTTGAAGGAACAAGACATTTGATTGAAAAAATTTGGCACAAAAACATAAGGGTCTCATCTAATATAAAATATGTTGTTAAAATAATAAAGGTTCAAAAACATTCTAGCCACATGTAAAACATTTCTTAGACATGACCCAAACAAAATTTTATTAAAAAAATATTAAAAATTTTAATTGGCAATTGATAATTAACCAAAGGTCATTTTAAATATGCAATCCTTTCTACATTAAAATGAATCAAATATGCATTTTGATATTTTTCATCGTATATGTTGTACTTTACATATTGATGAGATTATGTAGGAAGATATGGTGACTTACCCACCTAAAATGTCAAGAGAATTAATCCAAGTCTTTTTTGATAAGGGATAATTTTATTTTTGCTAAAGAAGGTTTAGATGGAATATGTAACATGTGTCGTTGGTTTGTCACATTTGACCAGTTGTATACATAAATAAAATTTACATGAATTTGGAAAACAACTATTTGATTTCAAGAAGTAAACATCTATAAAGTATGTATTAAAATATGGAAAAGAGTCATCAAGATGTGTGTTGGTTATGACCCAAGTATTTGTATCTGATTTCATGTTTGAATTCAAAAATAATATTATCTACCAATATAAAAGACACACACACAAGGTAAAATGATTAGATAATCAATTCAAGTTCTACAAGTGCTACTTCCCAATTGGGACCATTATTCAGTTATGGACTTTACTGATAACTACACACTATAACCAAATAATGAGGTTCAATCCCAATATTATAGTTCAATTCAAGTTGGATTTTTTTTCATATTACATTCAGACATGCACCTGATATCATAGAGGACAACATAAATATTTTGAGGGAGTACCACTTTTATATGAGCAATGACAGATTGCATTCTCCATGTTTTGTCCAAGGTTATTTTGAGATATTTTATAAAAATATGAATGTAATAGAAATCATGTTTAATACACACTACATTTGGTCAGACAATTATGCATGACATTAATAATTCTCAAATTTTTTATTGGTTACACATGATGTATAATAAGAATGTGTTTTAACATTTTTATAGTCTCTTTGAGGCTGGGCATGGTAAAGGGGAGCATGATGATGTAGATACAAATGTAAAAGTAACCCTTAAAAAATAGCAAGGAAAGCACAAGGATAGTATTAATTTGATAGATGATGCAAGTATTATAACTTGGTGTAATGAAAACAATATCATAGATTAGATAAATATTCTCAAATTCAAGGATTCTTTTGGTTAATGAAAGAAGAAGATAAGATAATGTATGAAGACTGCAGTATAGTACCTAGATCGAGTATATCTTACTCCACTCAAAGCTCAAATTCTAGTTCATGGACTATTTATATTAGATAGATGGCACAATTTTGTTTGGGTTGTATAAATTTTAATGGGAATAAATATGATTTAAAAGAATGGGTTGGGTTGATGAATGGTATTGTAGACACATAACCCTATGTAGACTATCAATTCATTATGACCACTAGGGGATCATGAAATGACATCATCGATTAACTTTGACCACATCTTAGATCTTATGTAATGAGGTACAATTTATTTATAATTTAAATGTACCCTTAGTTCTATTAGTCATATCTTAGTTTATTCCTACATGTCCTTAAATTTTGATTATACTTTTAAATGCATAACACATTTTTGTATTAGTTGTATTTAAGGACAATTATGAGGGAACAAACTACTACTTATTTTGTTGTGTAGAGAAAAAAGTAAATTAACCATGACTTTCACAAATGAAGAAGACCTAATTTATCTCACTAGATTTGTGGTGGTTACAAGAACTTAGATTTTTATTTTCTTTCATAAAAAAAATGGTTATTTAAGGACTTTGAAACACATAGGGTGGTTCTTCATTATTCAAATATGGTTATCAATACAAATATCCAAATGATCAAATATTGTTAAATTCCTCATAAAAAAAGTTTGTGTAAATTTCATGAATCCAAGCATGAAGCAATTCTTGAAATACTTAAAATTAGAATTGATCCTGATGGTATGTTGGATTGACTCGGTAAGGTTAGTATTCAATGTGTCTGGCATTTCAAATTACTAAAGTTAATTTATTTTATTTACCATATTTTAGTTTTAAATTATTTTATCATTATGCTAATTTATATTTGATTTTTTTTCTAACAATTTTAACATAGTTTAGTGGTACCAAATGAGCTTCCACATTCATTTGGTTAGTGTCATGGGTAGAGAATATTATCTTATTCACATAAAGAGAAGCCTAAAAAATCATACATGTTGAGTAGATGCTTTTCTTTCTCATCCTGAGTGACCTAGAATTCTCTGATAGGATTAGAGAACTTTCCCATACAATAATAAGAGTTAACAGATCATCTTTATGCATCAAGATGTGTTGGTGAATATAGTTCATTGATTAGTCAATAGAGTCAAAATATATGCAACCCACTAGCCAACTTTTGATTTCTTAAGAGATATTTGGACACGAGAGAAAACTAGTTGCCATGTATCGCTCATCTTTAGTGGCACATAATTCTCTATGAGGTGCTTAGATTACTCATCCATGGAATTATAGGTGATGAAATCTCATCTCTACCCCTCACGATTCTGCAATTTATGGTATAAGTTTAATCTATTTTCCCACTTAGGGATGAGAAGCTTCTCTTTAAGGATGCCTTCAAACAACTAAAATTTTAAACCTTAGGGATTGATAGAGCATGGAGGGTGGCCATTATATCATTCATACACTCATCCAGATGTGTTTACAAAGATATTTCATTGATTAGGTAAGGAGTCAAAAGATATGTGGCCCATTGACCAAATTTAAGTCTCTTAAGAAACATTTGGTCATGAGAGAAAAACTCCTTTCCATGTATCACTCATCTTGAGTGGCATAGATGATTTAAGGAGTGTTTAGAGGACTCATCCATGTAATTGTATGCACTAAGGGCTTGTCTCTACCCCTCACAATTTTCCTATAACATGTGGTATAATTTTGATCCATTTTCTCACTTAGGAAAAGAAGCTTGTCTTCAGGTATGCATCCAAATGACTGTGACTTTCGACCCTGAGGCCTAATGGAGAGTGAAGGGTGGCCATTTCAATACTTATACACCTATATAAATGTGTATAGTAATATTTTTCATTGATTTAGATAATGAGTAAAAATATATGTAATTGACTGACCAAATTTTGGTCTCTTAAGAGAAATTTGGCAGTGAGAGAAAAATTATTTCCATGTTTCGCTCATCCTAAGTGGCACAGAAGGCTTTATGAGATGATTATATGACTCATCCATAAAATTTTAGGTGCATATGTCTCCTCTCTACACCTCATGGTTCTCATGTAATGCACGACATAAGATCGGTATACTTTCCCACTTAGGGATGAGAATCTTATCTTCAGGGATACGTCCAAAAAATTACAAATTTCAACCCTAGATCCAACAGAGATCAGAGGGTGGCCATTCTAACATCTATACTCCCATTAATATATGTAATTGAATATGTTTTATCAATTGAGCTAGCAATTCAAAACATACATAACCTGTTGATTAACTTTTGGTCTCTTAAACAACATTAGGCCATGAGAAAAAAACTCATTACCAATTTTGAGTGGCATGGAATGATCTAAGGGATGTTTAGATGAATTTTTATTTAAGTGTAGGAATTTATGTCTCATCTCTAACCATCATGGCTCTCTTGTAATGTGTACAGAAAGTTTGGTCCATTTTCCTACTCAAGGATGAGAATTTTCTTTTAGGGATGCCTCTAAATGATTGAAAATTTCAACCTTGAGTCCCAATGAAGAGTGGAGTGTGGACATTCCAAAAAATATATGTATATCTATACATGTTGGAAAACTTGATTTATCGATTGGGCTAGTGATTCAGATGATACGTAACCCATTGACCAAATTTTGATCTCTTAAGAGACATTTGTTTGCAAGAGAAAACTCATTTCCATGTTTCGCTCATCCCAAGTGATATAGAATCCTCTATGGGTTGCTTAGCATTATCATATGTGAAACTTTAGGTGATAATGAATCATCTTAACCCCTCATGGTTCTCTTGAAATGTGTAGTGGAAGTTTACTCCATTTTTGCATTTAAGGATGATAAGTTTCTCTTTAGGGATGCCTTCAAATGATTGTAAATTTCAACCTCAAGGTTTGATATAGATTAGATAGTGGTCATTTCAAAATTTATACACCCATCTATATGTGTGAAAAATATGGTTCATCAATTGGAATAGTGATTCAAAAGATACATGACCCATTGACCAACGTTTGGTCTCTCAAGAGACATTTGGCCATGAGAGAATACTCATTGTCATGTCTCACTCATATTGAGTGGCACATAATCCTCTAGGGGGTGATTATAGAACTTTTCCATGAAACTATAAGAACTGATATCTCAATTATACCCCTCACAATTCTCCTTTAATGCACAACAAATGTTTGTTATGTTTTCCCACTCAGGGATGAGAAACTTCTTTTTAAGGATGCCTACAAATAACTACAACCCTCTAAATTAGGGATTAATAGAGAGTAGAGGGTTATTATTATAGATTTTATATGCCCATCCATATGTATCATTGAATATGTTTTATTGATTGGGATAGCGAGTCAAAAGATACACAACCCACTGAGACTAGCTTTTAGTCACTTAAGAGACATTTGACTATGAGATAAAAATAGTTGTCATGTCTCACTCATCTTGAGTGGAATAAACTCATATAGGGGGTGCTTAGAGGAATTGTATATTTAACTTTAATCACTAAAGGTTCATCTATACCCCTCACAGTTCTCTTTCAATGTGATGCAAAAGTTTGGTCTATTTTACTAATTAGGGATGAAAAGCTTCACTTTAGGGATGCCTCCAAATGAATAAAACTTTTCACCTTAGGGATTGGTGGAGAGTATAGGAAGTCCATTTGAGCACTTTATACAAACATATAGACATGTTGGTAAATATAACTCATTTATGGGTCTAGTAATTTAAATTATACATGACCCACTGACCAAATTTTGGTCTCTTAATAGAGATTTGACTGTAATGAAAAAATCATTTCCATGTTTCAATCATCTCAAGTGGTACAAAATGTTTTATTATATGTTTACATGACTCTTTTTTAAATGTAAGCACGTGTGACTCATCTCTACCCCTCATGGTTTGCTTACAACATGTGGTGAAAGTTTGGTCTATTTTCCCACTCAAGGATGAGAAGCATCTCTTCAGGAATAACTCCAAAAAATTACAAATTTTGACCTTGGGGCCTAATGAAGAGTGAAAGGTTACCATTCCAGTGTTTATACACCCATTCATATGTGTTGGTGAAGATGGTTCATCGATTAGGCTAGTGAGTCAAAAGATACATGACCCAATGACTAACTTATTGTGCCCTTACACACACACCCCATTTAAAGATTAAAATGGAGACCAACCATGATTCAATATCCTTATTTGAGGTCTTATGATCTTAATAAGTCTGAGACATTGCTTTCAAAATCATAATATTGAGGTTATTTTCAAATTCTACAACATGTTTTAAAGTTACGAGAAGAGGAACCAAAGATATGAATAAGCCATATACATTATTTATCTTTTACCTTTGATTTTATTTCAATTCAAAATCTTTTATATACATGTCAATTTTTTTGACTTAAAGGCTAACTTGACTAACATGTTTTGTTCTAGTTTAATATTTTCCTATGAAGTGTCTTAAACATGTTATTATACACTTAAATGATTCCCTGAGATACTTTTGATCTCATTTAATTTATCCATGTGATATCAATCTGCTTACCTGGATCTCAAGTGAAGAACATAAGTCACCCAAGCAAGCTAATTATCAAGATCTTGCCAAATATCATTATTCTTCTAACCTATAATATTTTGATCTCTGCATAATGTATGAAGCCCAACTATAAATTATAATATTGAAATTAATTCATGTGTCACTATCCCCTTAACCTAGAGGTAATGTCAGCATAGCTTCTTGTACAATCATCCTGAGAAAGTAGAGCATCGAGAGCCATCAACATGTCATCATCTCACTAACCCATAATCTCTTGATCTTTGCACATTGTATGAATCCTAAGTATCAAACAAAATAGTGAAATCCATCCATGTATCACCATACTAATAAACTATATATGGCTCACTCAATGATAATAACTTTTACACTCTGGGAAAGTGAATCATCAATATCCTTCCACATGGCATCATCCCACTAACCCATAAACAAAATAAATAAGTAAAATAGGCCAAATATTAGTTACAAGTAAGGAAATGATACACAGAGACATTTCATTCAACCACACAAGAAAATAAGAAATACATGAATAATTTGAAAGCATGGAAAAATAACATATGTCCTATTATGTGTTAAGCATGAAATATACTGAGAGGGGGGTGAATCAGTATATTATATATCTTTTTACTTAATCTAATTTATTTTTTTTAATCACTTAATCACACATTCAAGATATGAAATAAAATTGAAACAATAATTTGCACCACACAAGAGGAGAGAGAGAGAGAGAGAGAGAGAGAGAGAGAGAGAGAGAGAGAGAGAGAGAGAGAGAGAGAGAGAGAGAGAGAGAGAGAGAGAGAGAGAGAGAGAGAGAGAGAGAGAGAGAGAGAGAGAGATTAGATTTTTCTATGGAAACCCAAAGTGGAAAAAACCACAAAGAACAATCTCAAGCATATGAATGAGCACCAACTCAAAATACAAAGTTTGCAAGCACCAACTTGTAGGAGCACCAAACCCTTTGCTGAGAATCAACACAATAACTATTTGTGAGCACCAACCCACAGGAGCACCAACCCCTCTTGTGTATAAAACACAACTATCTCTCAATGTTGCTTACTCAATAAATGATAGAACTCTACAATATCTCCTGATTTTCTCTCTTTAAAAACATATATAAACCATGTGCTCTCTTGCATGTTATAAATGGATTCTCAATCCTTTATTTATATCTTTCCAAATGACCTTTGGCATTCACCCTTTGTGACCCTTCAATCTTCATGAAAAATGGTGCCAAACTTGCATGACCCTTTGTATCCTTGCATTTAAAAAGTTATATGGTGACCCTTCATTAGTAAAAGTATCCTTTCCTCTTTTGTCTTTATCTTGGTGACATTTCGTATTCCTCAAAGTGTCCCTTCATGGAAAAATGCATCATACCTCTTTTGTCTTCACATGGTGACTCTTGGAATTCCTCAAGATGACTCTTCATGAGAAAATGAATCCCATTCCTCTTTTGTCTTTTACCCCATGACTCTTTGACTTCTCCATGGGCACTTTTTGGACTTATATGCAACCAAAAATATATTCATTAATATTAAATAAATATTAACACACATTTGCCAAGATATGAATATTAAAAACACCATTAAATGCAATGGGGCCTTTATCACCAATAATGTTAGACCTTTGACATCAATGACAATATTTCCAACATTATGTCGATTAGGCACTTGGGAGTAAGTAAAAAAAACTACATTGTATTAAAATCTCTAGAAGTTGGCATTATGAAATTCAAATGAGAAAATTAGATGAGGAATGGATCAAATGTTATTGTTACCATTAATTTGCATGAATTAGTGACTTGATGCATTCAACTCATGAAGTTAATGAATCTAAATCAATATAATTCGAGTCACCATACTCAATGTGATCACATTGCCTCCTATTTATCAAGTAAAAATTTTAAATTTGAAGCCCTAAAATGACCAAGAAATTTCAATATATTCACAGAATAATTATATTCATAATTGAGTTTCAATTATTTCCTCATCTCATACTCTTCCTCCTTATACATATTCAATTATAGGACCAACTGAGTATACAAACACAATGTTTGATTTAGAATCTCTTAACCATGATTTCAAACATTACTCCACTATTTTAGATGAGGTTGATGATGTGGATTCATACAGGGTAGAAGGCAAGCTTTTAATCTTCACACAGAGATATAAGGATGACTTTATAATAATAAAAGTAGTTGGCCTACACAATGTTATAGCCAAGCCTAAGGTAATGCCCTACATTTATTTATTATTTTATTTATTTATGAATGTGAAAATCTCTAAAAAAATATTTCATTTTTGACTTAGCAATACTATTGTAACATACCTAAGTGAAAATGCATTTGAAAGGTATTATAGGATCCATTTTCCAGAGATGACCTATAAGTAGGACATGGTAAATTCATGTCTCTTTATGAATAAAATCCATAAAAAAATGAAAGAATGAAATGGAAACCCAAGCAACTTTGTGATTCAAGGACATATTTATATTGTTCCCATAGTCACCTTTGGACTAGAGGTAAGTATTGCCATGGCTTTATTAAACAGATTATATGGCTTCTAAATCATTTCTTATGTCAATGAGATATAGCTCCCTTTAATAGATATCATCCTAAATTCCAACAAAATCATCCCCCTTGGGGAGATCATTAACTTAATTTTGATTCAATAAATCACCAATCCAAGGAACTTACTAGATGGTAACTTCTACATGATGTCTTATATGTTAGATGTTGTGACCGCTGTAGTGTATTCAACTTATGAAGAAACCTAGAACCATTTATATAATATCCAAATAAAATAATTTGTGATCAGTTCAACAGCCTCCATGTTCATAGATTTAAGAAGCAAATAAAAGGGTTGATAGAAACCTTTTATCCTATTGTGTACCAAGCCATATATGAGAAGAACATGCCTAAGTTGTTAGACCCCATAAAGAAGACTATCCAGAAAATGGGTGACTATTGGTTCTATCATGAGTGTACTATAATCAAGATAGAGGGAACTAAGGCACACCCTCTATATTTACCAAGAATTGTTCTTGACAAATTGGTTGAGAAGGAAATTATTGCTCAATTTGCTTACAATGTTGATGTTGACTTACAGAGGGATAATCAAGCATCTATTCACCCAACCCATCTCAACATTGGATGAATACAATACACATGGTGGGAATACTTTTAGTTTCTAGGGAAGATTAAGATTCATTATGGATTGAAATGGGTACCATCTAGACATTAGGACCCCAAAAAAGTGTCATAGGATATATAAAGAAATATGAGAGGAAGGTGAATATCAACTATGGGCACCACTTCTATAGTCATAATAATGTGTTCATGACTATAGAGGATGACACTGAGGTTTATATAAGCATATGTAGGGTAAACATGTCAATGATTGTATAAAAGAGGATCCAATAAGCTCCAACAATTATTGAGGAAGATTTTAAGAGGATTGAAAAATAACAATGGGTTTTTAAATCTATTCATCGACCTCTTCACATAGAAGAAAATATCCAAGAGCAATTTGGCCTATCTGGGGAAGCAAATGTTGGAGACAGAGTTGAGACTACCCTTTCAAATTTAGTTACTACTACTTATCCTCAACATCTAGCTAATATGGAGAGACTTGCAAGTCCTACTATAGTAGCTGGGCTATTTTCTATGTTACCACTAGCTCTACTAACTATAGCACAATAAGTAAGTATTCTTGATTTCTTGTCTCATGTTTCCATTATTTCTCCTCCTGGGTCACTTCCTATTGTGATAACACCACCAATGAAAGTTTCCCAATCATTTGGATAACCATCTTCACCTCCCATAATTCCCCCAATGGTCATTCCCACTTCATTTCCACATGCTACCACTATAATCCTTTTATCTCATGCTTCACCTTCTATAGGGCCATCCCTCATTACTATTAAACCTCCAATCACCTATAGCAGAAGTCTTAAGACTCATCCAATCTCACCCTAGAAGTGTAAATAAAGGAGATGCCTATAAAAGTGTTATGAGATGAAAAGGATAAAAGAAGGGGTCTACAAATATTGGATCTAGTTAAAATCCAAGGTAGTGAAGAACAAAATAAAAGATATGCAACTGAAGAAGAATGGTTTTTAAGATATATGTTGAGGAAACTAAATCATTCATAGAAACAAGAGAGGAAGATGAAGAAGAATAGTGGGTGATTGAAGAAGGTACTTAATCTAGAGTGAATGAGATACTAGGGGAAATCTAAGGAGGTTGATCAAGGAAACATTAGCTCAATGTCCACTGAGTTATTGTTAGACAAAGAGGAAGACCTGGAAGGTGATACAAAGTCAAAACTTCATGCCTCAAAACATGGGCCATCATCAACCACACCCACAGGGTCCATCTCAATCTACCACTATAATAACTACAATAATAATCTCCCCAACTATTCCCTTCTAGGGTGTAAGTACATACACTCCCCATTTTTTGGTTACTTATTCAATTAATACTACTATAGTTGATATATTAAGAACTACACATTCTTTGTATTTTTTAATCCTAATGAATAAGCCTCAGGTATTTATAATGTCAAATTCTCCAACCATAGTTCACTTTTGTATGAGCTCTCCTAATACTATTGTTACTATTGGGGTTGCATACACATCAGTCATAAATTATTTTAAAAATATACTTATCACCCCAATGACATATTCATTCTTTAGTGGAGCTAGTCCCCAGTCTCCTAAGACATCAAAGGTACATTTTGGAAGACTTGTCTCCACTTCCATTTTTACTACAGAGACCACATCCCTAGGTTATATACATAGCTAGGAATACCCATTGACCAAGCTAATTAGACAAATTCCCCTATGGTTTTAGTACATAAGGAAGCAAGAAAGACTAAGTACATCATTGATACACCCACACAAAAATAAGTCACTAGATGGAGGAAGGCTATACATCATTTCCATACATTGGAGACATATTCCCCTGCAACAATGCACCCTCAAATACAATATCCTTCTTATACTCTTTATATTTATAGATTAAGGAGAGAGAAAATTTGCATTGAGTGTTCCCTCAGGGATCTAGGAGTTGTAAATAAAAAGGTAGGAAGGCAAGACCTAGTGATTGCAATGCAACTCACAGTCAAGTTCCATTTTGATAGATAAAAAATACCTAAAAGGTCGAGAGGAATGTTGTGGTTGTAGAAAGAGAACATTTCCAAGTGAAATAGAGAGAAGATATATTTTCTTTGACAAAAAGGATAAAAATAAATCCCTCAAACCTAGATCGATATAGGGAAAATCCTTACAATTTTGTAGATGCTACTAAGTGAGTAATAAAATAGTTATTCAAAATCTATGACAAGTATGTGACAAATCCAAAGAAAGGATCACTATCCAAGCTCTAAAATATATTATAGAAAATATTCAAGATATAACTAAGAAGTTTCATGATACCATTCAACTAATAAGGTATATAAAGGTTAGAGTCCAACCTAAATTGGGGGATATAATTCAATTATTTAATAAAATTTAAGGATATGGATGGCAAAATCCATTTCCTTATCCAAGTAATAAAAAATAAGGCATATACCCATTTGAACCTAATAAAATCACTAGAGGTTGCTTGGGTCTAAAAATATGTGGCCATTAAGAGGGATAACTTACTTGACTAGCATCAAGAGATGCAAACCTTGTTGGAAACATTATCATTAATGTCAAAGGTCTAGCATTATTGGTGATAAAGGCCCCATTGCATTTAATGGTGTTTCTAATATTCATATCTTGGCTAATGTATGTTAATATTTATTTAATATTAATTAATATATTTTTGATTGCATATAAGTCAAAAGAGTGCCCATGGAGAAGTCAAAGAGTCACGAGGAAAAGACAAAAGAGGAATGGGACGTATTTTCTCATGAAGAGTCATCTTTTGGAATTCAAACAGTCACCATGTGAAGAAAAAAGAGGGTTGTGGTGCATTTTTCCATGAAGGGACACTTTGAATAATATGAAAAGTCACCAAGATAAAGATAAAAGAGGAAATGATGCATTTGCTTATGAAAGGTCACCATATGACTTTTCAAATGCAAGGATACAAAGGGTCATGCACATTTGCCACCATTTTCCATGAGGATTGAAGGGTCACAAAGGGGTGAATGCCAAATGTCATTTGGAAAGCTATAAATAAAAGCTTTAGAAGCCATTTGTAATATGCAAGAGAGTACATGGTTTGTATTTGTTTTTTAAAGAGAGAAAAGTAGGAGATATTGTAGAGTTATATCATTTGTTGAGTAAGCAACATTGAGAGATAGTTGTGTTTTTATACACAAGAGGGGTTGGTGCTCCTATGGGTTGGTGATCATAAATATTACAAGGGGTTGGTGCTCACAAATAGTTGTTGTGTTGGTACTCAGCAAAGGGATTGGTGCTCCTGCAAGTTGGTGTTTTCGAACATTGTATTTTGAGTTGGTGTTCATTCATATACTTGAGATTGTTCTCCATAGTTTTTTCCCACTTTGGGGTTCCACATAAAAATTTGGTGTCTCTCTCTCTCTCTCTCTCTCTCTCTCTCTCTCTCTCTCTCTCTCTCTCTCTCTCTCTCGTGTGGTGCATATTATTGTTTCAAATTTATTGCATATCTTGAATGTGTGATTAAGTGGTTAAAAAAATAAATCAGATTATGTCAAATATATATAATATAATGATTCAACCCCCCCCCCCTCTTAGTATATTTTATGCTTAAAAATTGGTATCATAGTATGTTCCTTTTGAAAAAGTTCTATAGCTTGAAGGGTAGATTGAGAAAGCATGATAGCTGGATCACATGAAGGTTTTTCTACAAATAATTCACCTTTGTTTGATGGGAAAATTTATTCTTTTTAGATAATAAGGATGAAGACTTATTTGATGGCCCTTGGATTAGACATTTAGCAAATAGTGGTGGAGGAATATGAAGAGCCACAGACACTTGTAACTAGTTCGGTAGAAAAGAAGGCAAGTGAAAATAATGTTAAAGCTTTAAATGCTATTTTATGTGGTTTATGTGAATCATAATTTGTTAAAGTTATACAATGTAAATCTACTCATGAAACTTGGGTAAAACTTGAGAACATTTACAAAGGTGATGGAAAGGTTTAGCAAGTTAAGCTTTAGACTTTTAGAAGACAGTTTGAGATTTTGAAGAAGGAAGAGGAAAAAAAAATATAGCAAGTTATCTTTTGTGGTTTGATCAAATAGTTAATCAGATTCAAGGTCTTAGAGAAAAGTTAGAAGAATCAATTGTGGTTTAAAATGTTTTGAGATCTCTACCATTGAGATATGATGCAAAAGTTTGGCAATTGAAGAGATGAATAATTTATCCAAGCTAAAGATGGATGAGCTACATGGTATTCTTATGACATATGAGATGTAAACTGAATAAGAGAAACCCTAAAAAAGAGAATCTATTTTCAAGACATCAAATAAAGAGAAGGCTAAAATTCAAGAATCAAGTGACAGTTCTAGCGATGATGAAGATGACAATGGAGCTCTATTAATTTGCAAGCCAAAAAATGGCACAAGTAAATATCAAGAAAATTTACCTTTTAAATATTTTAATTTTGGAAAGGTTAGACATTTTGTAGCTAAGTGCCTAGATAAGGGCAATGGTGAAAATGAAGAAGGAAAGTCTACATACAAGAAGAATTTCAAAAGAAAATTCAAGAAGGGATTCAAGAAGAAGAGTTTGTATTCTAAAGATCCTAGCTCAACTGAAGATAGTGGAGTCAGTAATTTAGAAGAATAAGAGATTCTATTCATGGCCATACATGAAGATTCCTTCACAAGAAAAAGTATAGTTGATCAAGAAGAAGATTATGATGAAGTTGAAGTAAATCTGGAAGGAGAACTTGTTTGTGTTTTAGAAGAGTTAAAATCTCTTGAAAAGAAGAATTGAAGATTAAAGCTCTAGATTGATAAAAATGAAAAGGAGTCAAAAGAAATAATTGAAGATCTACAAGCACACTTTGAAGAATCCAAGAAGAATGAAGAAGATATAATGGCACAAATATAAATAGTAAGTAAATAATGTGAAAGGTATGTTATTGAAATTGCTTCTTTAAAAATAGATCTTAAGAAAACAAATAAAGCAATCAATGATAGAGTAGCCAAAGATTCAAATTTTGAGAATAAAACTAATATGCTGAATAAGATATTAGAAAATCAAAGATCAATGTCAAATAAGATAGGTATTGGATTTGAAAAAGAGAAAGGGGATGCCACTACTTTCACAGACAATGAAAAAGGAAAGAGTTATGTTGAAGCTCTTACAAAAGAGTAAATAAAAAGGGAAGAAGTTAAGAATACAGAGGACATCTCAAAAGAAGAAGGCTGGAGGGAACAGAGCTACAAAAGGCAATCAGGTCAGAGATACATAAACAAGTCTTATTTTTATGGTTATTATTTTTATTGTAATGGATATGGTCATAAGAAAATAGAATGTCAAAAAAGGGATAATAATTTTAGAAATAAAGAGAAGGAAAGTCATGCAAAGTCAAGCAGAAGCCACAACTCTTTTGCTCCTCTATCAGGCTTTAATGAAGAGGCCATAATATGTTACAAGTGTAATAACTTCAGACACATAGCCTGGTACCATACAAGCATGTTCAATTCAATAAAGAAGGACAAGATTTTCAAGGCTCCATTCATCAAGAAGAAAGTTTAGATAGGTTCATGGTAGAATAAACAACCTAAAAAATCTATGTTGGTATAAATAGCTTTGCATGCAAGAAACAAAGAAAAGCCATGGTTTATTGATAGTGGATATTTAAGGCACATGATAGGAGACAAAAACAAGTTCATAACCTTGAAGAAGATTAATGGTGGCACAGTGAAATTTGGAGATAATACTACTACCAAAATTGGTAGAAAAGGTACACTAAGTTTGGATAATGGTAGAACTAAAATTGAAAATATTTTGTATGTATAAGGTCTTAAGCATAATATATTGAGTGTAAGTCAAATATGTGATCAGGGGAACACACTAAATATTTATAAATAAGGTTGTGAAATTAGGAGAAAATATTCAGATGTGTTGATTATAGATGCTCAGAGAATAGGTAATAATTTTTATATGTGATCAGACATCAAAGGTCAAAGATGTTGTTTGAGTCAGATTGAAGAAATTTAGCTATGGCACAAGATAATGGGACACATAAATTTTGACAATATTGTCAACATCAGTAAAAATTAAGTAGTCAAAAATCTTCCAAAGATTACAAAGCCATCTGACACACTTCGTGAACCTTGTCAGCATGGGAAGTAGGCCAGAAGGTGGTTCAAAACAAAAGAATACTCAACCACTCAGATGTTATAGCTTGTTCACACTTATCTAAGTGGACCTATGAGAACTCAAAGTACTCAAGGTGATAAATATTTTATGTTACTTATTGATTAATTTTCACATATAACTTGGGTAATGGTTTGAAAAAAAATTAGAAGCTTTCAGACATTTCAAAGCATTAGTTGAGAATGAAATCAGTTTGAAGATAAAGTGTCTAAGATAAGATCAAGGAGGAGAATTCATATCAAATTAGTTTATTGAGTTTTGTGAAGACCATGGAATAAAAATATATTATTCAACAGCTATAACTCGACATCAAAATTGAGTAGTTGAGCAGAGAAACATAACAGTTTAGGAGATGGCAAAGACAATGCTAAATGAATCCAAGATACTAGATAAATATTAGAGAGAGGCAGTTGCTATAGTACTGCATATTTAGAATAGATTATTATTGAGATTCAATAGTGACAAGACTCCTTATGAGCTATGGAAAGACAAACAAGCAACAGTTGATTATTTTAAAGTTTTTGATAGCAGATGCTTCATAAAGAGAACTGACAAAAAACTTGGGAAGTTTAAATCTAGAGTAGATGAAGGTATATTTCAAAGAGAGAAAATTAGGAGATATTTTAGAGTTCTATCATTTGTTGAGTAAGCAACATTCAGAGATAGTTGTGTTTTATACATAATAGGGGTTGGTACTCACAAATCTTTGCAAGGGGTTGGTGCTCCTATGGGTTGGTGCTCACAAATAGTTGTTGTGTTAGTTCTCAGTAAAGGGGTTGGTACTCCTACAAGTTGGTGCTTGCAAACTTTGTATTTTGAGTTGGTGCTCATTCATATACCTGAGATTGTTCTCCATGATTTTTCCCACTTTGGGTTTCCACGTAAAAATTTGGTCTCTCTCTCTCTCTCTCTCTCTCTCTCTCTCTCTCTCTCTCTCTCTCTCTCTCTCTCTCTCTCTCTCTCTCTCTCTCTCTCTCTCTCTTGTGTGGTGCATATTATTGTTTCAATTTTATTGCATATCTTAAATGAGTGATTAAGTGGTTAAAGAAAAGAAATCATATTAAGTAAAATATATATAATATACTGATTCACCCCCCCCCTCAGTATATTTTGTTCCTAACAAACCTTAGTGATAAAATTCACAAGTCAAGAAAGAGAGCCTATCTCCATTTTGAAAGATATGAGGGTCACTGATGTGAGCACTCCTCTTAGGCATTTAGTTCCAAAGTCCATCTTTGAGAACCTTTTTCAAGCTGAAACTAATAAATTCTAAGCTGAAACTGAAGGAATAATTTATATAACCAGTGAATAAATCATGTAGTTTTTGAAGTTTTTTAGGGACATGATTATAGGCACGAAGACACTCCATGTAGAGGTCAAAGCTACATTGACCATGCATAAGAAGTTGATGGATAAGCTTCTATAGTCATTTAAAATATCCTTACTAGATTTTGAAACTATTGATAGGGATTTATAGGCCAACCATGCCTTATATTTATAAATAGAGGTAGTAAAGCAATCAACATTTCCAGAGGTACCACTAACACCGCTTAGGGCACTCAGTCTGAGCCCCTAAAATATATGTTGGTATAAACACAAATAGGACCTACATATGTGCCACTTTTGATATTCAGTATTGTAATTATAGTACCAACTTCTATCATGATTCTAGGAGGCATATATATTACTACGGTGCTAATACAAATTTTAATTCAAGTTGAAACTATAGTTCCATCTACATCAGTGAACATGTAAAGTCCAACTCCCAGTGTTGGAACATCAACACCATTATAGATATAAATATTTTCTTACATATTTTAGTTAATTTAGAACTATTGGTTCCTAATTTATTCCACACACACACACACACAAATGTGTGTGTGTGTGTGTGTGTGTGTGTGTGTGTGTGTGTGTGTGTGTGTGTGTGTGTGTGTGTGTGTGTGTGTGTGTGTGTGTTGCATCTTAGTTGAATAATTATATTTTGAGAAAATAATTTTGTACATACATGTTTTTCATAGTTTTGACATAATTTTATTTTTAGAGATGTAAATTTAGACTTCACTTAGAGGATGAGGCCTTCCCATCCCCAAGTATATACATATTTTTATCCTCCCTATCCTAAAGGGAATAAAATTTTAACTATTAAGATTAACAATAAATTCTATGAATTATTTCATAATTATTTTTTATGTGAAATTTTGATTCTTCTCCAAACCTATGAATCTTGTAAGAATTTATATCATTTTTATATCTTAGTCTCTTGGTCATGCATGAGTAGTCTTTTCATTAAATTTATTCATATTATGTTATTTTTTTATATTTTAAAATATTTTACAAAAGACTATACATCCAAATATGAGAACATAAAAAATGAACTAGGTTATATCAACTGATCACCAAGAGAAATAAATTTCATAATATCAGTATGATTTTATAATATATTAAAGCCACATAATAGTGGTAGCAATAAAGGAAATAAAACACAACATAGAAAACACAAGACACAGTCTATTCAGAAGAGCTAATATCTATTAAACTAATTGAAGGTGAGTCATTATCATCCTCATGCTCCTTATGTTCCATAGGTCCTTTCTAATTTTAGGTCCCATTTGAGGAACACCTAATGATGGTGGAAACCTTTTAACCTTGTCAAAAATCATACAAATGTTGGAGGACTTGACATAGTTTCTTAGCTCTTCAACATCAACTAATCTAATAGAATCAATCAATTTTTAAAGGCGAGCCACAATGTTACTAATATAATCCTCAATTTGAGAACCATAATCAATTGACATAGACTAATCACCACTACCCTATCCAATACTCTACATTATTAGAATCTGAAGCTGAAACCATAGGAAAACCTGATCCAACACTAGTCTGTGGGGAGCTAGGACTAATATTATACAAATCCTCTATTGCCTCTTTCTTAGTAGAAACTTGAGTGTTAATGTTAAAATTATTAGAATCAGAAGACCCAAGCCATTCAAGAAAAATTATTTCATTGGTTTGTTTAAAAAAGGAGTCCTTCATCAATTCACACTCATATTCTATCAACTAGACTTTAGTAGCAACCTCATGAGTAGTTATCCAATCAGGCAGGTTAGACCACTAGGAAAACCTTCAATATCTCACAAGTAGCAAGAAGAGATCTTCAACATTCTAGTCTGTATCTAAACTTTTTCAATTATTCCTCAGAAATATTGAGTTGAAGGAAAATATGCAAGGAAAAGAGTCTATAGATAACTTCAATGCTGAAATTAGTAAGCAACCTTACCTCAAACTAAAAACATCCAAGTTTATTTGTTTCTAAATAAACTAGAGAATTTTGGTAGAGAAAACTAGCCAAAAATTATGAAAAAACAAATGGAGTTTTTTGGAGAACACTCATAACCAAAAATAATATTATACCAAGATATTTCACAGTCAAATAAATAGGACCAACATTTGAGACATTGTTTTCAAATATTAGTAGCAAAAGGATAGTAAAAAACATGTTTAATAGTTTCCAACTATCCTTAGAATAAATAATTAGGATAGAAAATTCTATATTTAGAGATGATAGACCCAACATCCAACTTATTAAACAAAAACAACCATCAAAAATAGGATTTCTTGGGTTCCAAACAAGAAGCCCAAATGGCATTAAAATGGTATATCTACCTAAACAAGGGATCACACACATGCCACAATAGGTTTAGATTTAGGAAAGGACATTTGGTAAAAGCAAGTTTATCATTAAACATCTTAGTGGAATATTTTGGTAAAGTCAAGCGATTTAACCATTTAATATTATCCCATAACTCACCTTCTTCATCAAAATTAGAAACATTATGATTATATTTGAGGGCTTTAGAAAGGAGGGTGAAAGTTCTTTTTTGAGAGGAAGGGATGTGAAATTTATTAGAAATCTCAACCTAAGAAGCCAAACCATCATGTAAAAAGAGATCCTTAAAATTCCTTAGGCCCTTTGAGTACCAAACATAGGTAGAGCATCCCCTAATCAAATCCAAAGGTTTTATGTTGATATAAATATTCCACCAGATGAACCTATACCCTTAACACAAAGCACCCAGGGCATTGAAGATAGGTGGCACTAATACAAGGTATTTAACTTATTTTCAAGCTTTCCAAATTGAAACAAAAATAGGAGACCCTACCACTTTAACTCAAAAGGATCCCAATAGCAAATTAGACATGTGAAACCCTTTCCATTTTGGTTTACCTCTATGGAAACCTCTAGTAATGTTATTTCCAATCAACACTTTCCACAACTCATCTCCAATCAGATCTTTTACAATCCATTGACATCCAAAGTGATACCTTGAAGGTAGAGATATTTCAATCCCAACCCACCAAGATTTTGAGGGACACATCAAAATTTCTAAGCCATCGCATGTATTTTTTTGAGACCCCTACCATCAAACCATAAAAAATCCTTTACAATTTTGTGGATCATGTTAATATGTGTTTTACTAAACATCCATCAAGAGGCATAGTAAACAATATATTAAGAAAGAACTTTTTGGCACACTTAAATATGCCCTAATAGAGATAGGAGATGTCCATGCCATTTGGAAATTTACTTATTGATATTTTCATACATCTAATCCCACATCTACTTAAAGGAAGGAATAAGGGAAAAAGGGGTACCCAAATACCTAACCAAGTGGTTAGATCTTTTCCACACCCACACAAACTTAGTTAAGCAATCTGGGGGCTTTTCATTCCAACTAATCATAAAATACTTATGAAGGGAAACTTGAAATCTAAAAACAAAGCAATAAATATCAAGCTTGGATTGAACTTGATTCAAACTATCCTTTTTAATTTCCACAAACAAGGAAGTATCATCATCAAACAAAACATCAATAAGTTCAGAGTTATCTAGTAAAGAGAGGCCTTTAATTGGGGAGGCAATCGTAGAGCTTCTTAGAAGATAGTGCAAGGCCTCAAGAACAAGGACAAACAAGGAAGGTGTTAAAGGTCAGCCTTGTCTGATAAAACATGTAGCTCAAACAACTAAGTGAGTTCACCATTTACTTTAATTACAGTAGAATCATCTCTAAAGAGAGCATTGACCATTCTACAAAATATATTCTAAAACCAAAAAGCTTTCAACACCATGTCAATAAATGGCCATTCAATCCTATCATAAGCTTTTTCAAAATCAAGCAAGATCATTCCCACATGATGATTAGATTCAGGTGCCTATTGTATACCTTTCAAACTTAAAATGAGATTATCTAAAATATATCTTCCTTCAAAAAAACTTTTTTGTGTCTTAGAAACAATAGAAGGAAGAAATGAGAAGAGCCTCTTGGCTAAAATTTTAGCAAAAATATTAAATGATACATTTAGGAGGGGTGATAGGTTTCCAATTTCTAACCTGAGTGTGGTCTCCTTCCTTACATATGAGATTAATAACCCCTCTATTAATATCCAACCCTAAATATCCAACCTCAAGATCTTCATTATCCATAGAGAGGCATTATTGAGAAATCCAATCTATATTTACCTTGTATAATTCAATAGGAAACTCATCAATCATGGGAGCCTTATCATCCTTAAGAGAATCGATAGTGGTTTTAACCTCATTCAGGGAAATTTCACTATAAAAAAGGCAACAAGTTCTTAGGAGACTTTTCTAGGAATACAATTGGCACACAAATCTCTATTTTTAAACACCTCAGGTTCTGCACCATCAAAGAAATATATTTGAATATAAATAAAAGAAATCCAATTTCATCTCTTCAGGGTCACTAGACAAAGAACCTCCACATCCAATCATAAAGATATTTTTCTTGGAACTATTAGCCTTAATAAACTTGAAGAAATTTTTTAACCCTTTGTCCCCAAGCTTGAGCCAATTCAACCTAGAGTGAATTTGGGTGCCCATGGAGATGAAGGATTGATTCTACCTAAGTTGATGCTTAAGAAATGAAAGGTTATCTAGAAGTAACTCATTATTTGACTCATTTTGAATAACAAGTTATGCATAAATCAAATTTTCCTGGGTAACTAGTGTTGCTCTCCTTATTTTCTTGGATTTAAACTAACCAAAGCCTATATAAAAGTTTTTTGACAAATCCATGCAATATTTCCACCCATCAATAATGGATGAGAACTATGAGGTTTCTTTTCTTATATTCTAGGAAGCACAAAAACCATCTCTAAAGTTAGCATCCTAAAGGTGATAAACATTGAATTTATATATTCCCTTATAGTCTGGGGATTTGTCATTCTCAATTTCATTCACAAAAACTTAATCTCAATTGGATGATGATCATAAATAGTAAAATGGCAAACCTTAACAGCGTTAGAGTTAGTCTCTTGTTGAATGAAAAAAAATAAACCTATTCAAATAAAATCTATCAAGCGTAGAGTATACCCTCTTATTGTTATGTTGGTTATTACACCAGGTAAACCAGATGCCTTTGCTTTGTCTTTTTGACTTTTGGATTGGTTCAAATAACTTATTTATCTTGTTAAGCCTAGACCAGAAGAAAAGTTCATTGCCCTTCCAAAGGACTAAATCCCCACCATGATTTTCCTCTTTCTCCTTGACCATGTTAAAGTCCCCCCTAAGGATCTAAGGGATATCTCTAAGGTGGGAGGCCAACCAATTCCATAGATATGATCTATCCCCATAACTATTAGGGGTATAAACATTACAAAGGCTAAAACATTGTTGATATTTTTCAATTATAATCCATGTAAACTTTTGACAATGATACGATCCATGATTTGACACAGAGTTAGCCCATTATAGATGCATAAGGATGGAAGAACCTCATCTACCTTTATGATGATTATTTGAAAAGTGGGAGGGCCTTTGTCTAAATAAAATTAAGTATAGATTCAAACTTAAACCCAACTACTTTAGTTTCCTATAGAAAATAAAAATCAATATCCTCTCTTGACTGCCATATTGTGCTATTACTAATTTGAATGCCTTTTATGTATTAATCATAATATCCCCTTTTATATGTACAAACACAATCTTATAAATGTAACAAACTTCAATTATATATGCTTAATTTTACTATATTCTTGTTTCTTTGGACTCTTAATTGTGCTTGATTTTTGGTGTGCTTATTGTAGCTTTCAAAAACATTGGTTCTTGATTGCTTATCCAAGCCCTAGTTTAAGATTTGGATTAGAAAGGTTTCATCCTATTTGGTCCATAGACCTTATTTTCTTCCTTACCTTTCCCTCTTTTTGAGTTTATTTTGGTCAGACCCACCTTAGGTTAGATACATCATCTATGTACCCATCTCAAGTAGATTTAGATTCCTTCATATCTAAACCATCTATGGTCAACAACTCACTTGTTCACTACTACCATCTATGGTCAACAACTCACTTGTTCACTACTATTCCATCAATAGGTTATTTAGAAAACCAATACCTCACAACTCATACCTTGGAGTGAATTTATTTCATTGATCCTAAAATTTTAAAGGCTACCTTTTAAGGTTCCCTAATGTGCATTAAACCTACATCATCACAACTTTTGGTCTCTTAAGAGATATTTGGATATGAGATAAAACTCATTTCCATATCTCACTCATCACGAGTGGTGCATGATGCTCTGTGGGGTGCTTAGACAACTCATTTGTGAAATTTTAGGCATTAACATTTTGTCTCTACCTCTCACAGTTCCCTTGTAATGCATGATGGAAGTTTGGTTTGTTTTCCCACTCATGAATGAGAAACTTCTCTTCAAAGATGCCTCCAAATGACTACATATTTCAACCCCAAGGCTTGACGAAAAGTAGAGGTGACATTCCAACATTTATACACCCACATAGATGCATCTAAAAAGATAGTTCATCAATTGGGATAGTGAGTCATAAGATATGTAACCCACAGACCAACTTTTTTTATCTTAAGTGACATTTGGCCATGAGAGAGAATGTGTCATCATGTCTTTCTCATCCTGAGTTGGTGAGAATCATTTGGGGGTGCTTATAATAATTTTGTTGATGTACTAAAGGAGTGGTATTACCCTCTTCAACACTTTAAATATTGATACATCAAGTTCCAACAAGTATGTTAGTTTAAGGATCGATCAATGGAGGACTAAACCAACACATTTTGTGACTACTCTATGAACCTGTGGAAGTATTTGAGTGAACAACATAAGTGCTGAAGTATATCAATAAAATATCACCTTATATTCATGTGAATATGGATTTATTGACTTCTCACACTTTAAGGAATCATATTAATTTTTTTCCAAGATCAAATCCAAGGAAAAGATGAAGTAATGTTCCACCTCTTCATCTAATTTAGTGTGCAAGGTCCAACCCTTACACAGATCCACATCATAGCCTTCTGCATAGAAGCAAAACACTTCTCACAAAGGTGAGAAACCTTAGAAAACCACTCAATACTTGAAGTCTCATGTGCTTTATACTTCATACAAATGTAATAATAAGTCAAGTGATAAGTGGTGCCACCACCATCACTCATCCACCCATGACGAGTCTAAATGTCATGCACAAAAATCCTTGCTCACATAGTTTGCATTAGGACCCAAATTGATGGACAGCATTGATCCAAATGCCTCTTATCTATGTAGCAACACCACTGTGATCAACATCTATGAGGAGCATGAACATCTCTTCCACACCATGTTTTAGGTGAAGGGTTAGCCTCTTCATGTCATCATAGATAATGGTAGTCATAAAAACATCATTTTACAATTCTCAAATCAATACATTGGTCTTTCCACTGCTACACATCCTAATCCATATTCTCTGAGGTGGCTATAGCAGGGGAATGAAGTAAAATCTTAGTGACAATGCACTTTTTAGTATAAATTCAAGCTTACAAAGGATAACATCACTTATGACATTGCACCTCTAGAGGTCTATGACATCTTAATAAGGAGACCATATTTGTATGATTGATAAGCTAAATATCAATCCAAGCCATAACATTAGACTATACATGTGCAAGACTATTTTTATAATAGTTTTAAGTTAGCATCCGTGAACAAAATCACTTTAGTATCTACCAAGTAATGTCACACACTTATCTTTCATACACAAAAGTTTGTGTTTCTCATGGTTTTCCCTAACACATCTACATATAAGATAAATCACACTCTATTAGTGTATACCACTTGCACAACATCACAGCAAAAATAACTTGACAATTTATTGGATCAATGTAATAAAGTATTTACAGAGTGTGAAATCATTCCAATGAATTATGTAGTAACAGACTGCAATGATTTGGTTCCTAGATCCCCTCTTCCAAATAGTCCCTTGTATCATAAATCATTTTGGGATAATGATGATTTATAGAACCAAATACAAGAGGTCCTTAGTTAGGGAAAAATCAGGCCTAGTTCTTCTCTTTTTAAGAGTCTAATAGTCCTCACACTGAAGGATAGGTTCTAGTTACTTTTCATATACTATTACATACTCAAAAAAATAATGGTGAAGACTCAAAATGAACTGCCATGCATTGATGACCTTTTGGACCACCTCTAAGGTACACAATAATTCACTAAGATTGACTTGAATTTAGGTCACCATCAGGTTCTAGTCCATCCTGAAGATGTATGAAAGACAACATTCAAGATGCAAGAAGGATTTTACAAATGGTTGGTCATTCCTTGTGACCTAACCACTACACCAACCAATTTAATGCATTTGATGGATGATATAATCAAGATTTTTATCAACTTATTAATCATCATATATTTAGATGACATTCTCATATTTAAAGAGAATTGGGAGCATATGGAGCACATATCATGTATCTTAGACACCTTACATCAATAAAAGTTGCAAGCCAACTTGGTAAAGTGTAAATTTGATGAATCACATATTTAATACATGAGTTACATCATTGATCACATAAAAATCCATGTATATATAGATAATATCAAAGTGATCCAAGATTGGCCTACTCCATACAATCTCATAGAATTGAGGAGTTTTATTAGACTTGATAACTTCTACTACAGGTTCATCCTTAGTTTCTTACACATTTTTGGGCTCTCAGCTAGATAACATGTTCAAAAATCTAAGTTTGAATAGACTCATGCATAACAACATGATTTTGAGGCACTCAAGTAATGCCTCTATATAGTTCATGTTCTTGCAATTCTTGACATTGTATATTCCTTGAAATTCACACAAATGCATCTAACTACACACTCAGTGTAGTGATCATGCAATATGGATATCTAGTCACATACCACTTAGAGACATTAAATGACATGGAGTAAAGGTACTACTAGTCATATTTGGCCCACATACCAAGCCATGCCCACTTACTAAATCAATTTCAATGTAGAGTTCTTGATTGAGCAATTAATTTAGATCATTTGGATAAGCTCTAGATGGTATGGGTAGAGTGAAGAGGTCATGAAGATCACAAGCCTTTAAAACACTATAAATTGTAGAAGAATTTATGGAATGATTAGGACAAACTAGGGAGTGTGTGAAGACTCATCTGCTCCACTCACTCCATCCATATTTTGTCCAAATATTTGGCCCTATTAGTAAGAAAAAGATAAATGACTGTTTAAATACAGCTAGATTTTGTGCATATGGAACAAGTCAAGGGAAAATTTGTCTTATTATTTCATTTATTCTTATTCCAAGATCATTCATGACGAGTTTCAGATCACATGATGATGTAATATGTAAGATATGCATCTTCAAAGTTAGGTCCATAAACTAAAATCACCAAATATTCATACTTGGCCATTTTTGAGCCAGGATCAAATGGACCGGCCAGCTTGTGAATTTGATATATTCTCTCAAAAATATTTCCAAGCCAATAGATCAAATGGGTTTACTCCTTGGTGGTATTAAAACCATCTCTTTAAAGTTTGGTTCCTTCATGAGTTTTATGCTTCAAGTTACAACTTTGTAAAGTTGGGCCAAAATATGAAAGATGTGCACACAAGTATCAAATTTATGCCCAAGAAAAGATTTATATGAGTTTAAATTTAATGTTCTATGGGATGTCAAAATCATTCTCATGGATGTTAAATGACTTTTCACATGAAAGTCAATATTAAGCTCCATAAACTAGCCGTTGGGGTTCAAAAATCCTTGGTATAAATATGAGGAGGAGTGCATAACTGACAAGTGTCAAGACCAAGGGAACTTGGAGTAGGTTAAATGCTTGGCAAATCCTGAAGACCAATAAGAAGTTGAGTTCAAGGTGATGGGTCCCAAAGATCTATGATATATGGTTAACTAGATCTCAAGATCTGACAGCATGCAATAGTTGAGGTGTCAAAATAATCAAGCTAGATCACCGACATCTAGCAAGGAATGACCCAAGATAATTCAAAAAAAGGTGATCAAGCAGGACAAGCTTGACTCGATAAAATAAAAAGTGCAAACTTGATCCAAACATAAGAAATAAAGGAAGTAGAGCTCGATACAGACTCAAATGAGACCAAGTATTGGACAAGGTGATATATCTATAGGAAAAACAATATCCTTAGATTGGTTTGGTTTTCCTCTATAGTTAATTCAGTTCAGGATCCAAGGCACAAAGTAGGTGTGAAAATATTATTTCAAGTCATGCCTTGACAAACCATCATTTAGAATAGACATGACGTGTCCTTGGTAGTTCAAAGACCTGAAGATCTTGCCCTCATAATGGGATCTAGTGGAAGATCAAAACATCAAAGCTTGGGAATTTAGAAAGTGGTTAGAGCATTCAATTTTGGCTAGATCATTACTCATCACATTTGGAAAACTATTGTCTTCTAGTGCATTTTGCTAAAAATAGAGTGATCTAGAGGCTATTTGAGCAAATTATGAAAATATCAATCATAATGACTTTTTTTGATTGGACCAAATTTATGATAGAGCATATCAAAAGCTAACATCCCAATGGTTATCAAGAACATCAAGATTCCTAACTACTCCTCTCTCTCTCTCTCTCTCTCTCTCTCTCTCTCTCTCTCTCTCTCTCTCTCTCTCTCTCTCTCTCTCTCTCTCTCTCTCTCTCTCTCTCTCTCTCTCTCTCTCTCTCTCTCTCTCTCTCTCTCTCTCTCTCTTTTCTTTATATATAGAGGCTCTTCGGCTGAAAATAGATATCTCAAATTAATCCTTTGACTAGTCAGATCTCTCTCTATATTTCTCTCAGTTCCCTCTCTTGGTTAGATTAGACCCTTCAAAGATGAAATTTGTAACCTCTTAAAGCAATAGAAGGCTATGTTTTGATTTCACTATTCTGGTATAGTATGTAAATGTCCAATTTATGCATGTGGTAGAAACTTTTTCATCATTGAACTGTGATCTAACCTAGTTACTAGTTTATCTATTCATGTATGTCATATTTAGTGTTCTACATCTATTAATCAAACCATGCATATGGATACTATGACTAGTTAGTTTCTTAATTTAGACCTCTCCTTCATTTCCCTCAACCTAGACCATTTGGTGAGCCTCCACATAGATATGTGAATAGATAGTTGAAGTTTAAACCCAGTAATTTACTTTTTTCATTAGTGTTCTTTGAGTCAAGTGGGGAGGATTGGCCTATAATTTTGGTGCATCACCTTGTTAACTTTCTTAGGATCCCTTATCTCTTTCTTACCCTTTTCCTATGAAGCACTAGAATTTGCTTTAGTTTAGGTAAGCATCAAAGAGGAAGCCAACCTACTCCAGAGGTTTAACCCCATCATGGGATACCCATAGCTTGGGGTTGTTCCCATTTTATGGCTCAATCAAGGGAAGCCCAAATAACTTATCCCAAGGGTGTGAGTTGAAGTCATAACAGGTATTCCACATATGAGAAAGAACTATATGTTATTATTTAAGTAATCAAGCAATGGTGCCACAAAATTTTGGGGAAGGAGATAATTATTCATTCAGATCATGAGCCACTTCAGTTCCTACAGGCATAGAGTAAGCTCGCAAATGCATGACACATGAAAATGGATGACATACCTAAAATAGTTCTATATCATCAAAAAACATAATAAATGGAAGGACAATAAGGTAGTATATTTCCTTAGCTGATTGTTAGTTTACCCACTCATCATAGTGTTAAACACACATGGACATAACTTTGTAAACTAGGTAACCCTCTACTTAGTCAATTAGGATTTCACAATGAATTACATCAGCCTAGTACAAGGTAAATAAGTTTAGGAGTTATACATGTCTAAATAACTTATATATAATTTTGAACATCTTTGTATTCCTAGTGGCATACTTTGCCAATGACTCATCTGAGAGGCACACTATGCTAAGACCTCAAGACACTTTAGTATGACAAATACTCTAGTCACATTATAGTCACACTTCTACTAGTTGCACATGCACATAGACATGGAATTCAACATCAAGTCTTACATTCTTTGTTACATCACCAAACCCACAAGCATGAAGTTAGGACTTTATATACCTCTACCAGTTCCATCTAGACCATGGGAATATATCAACATGGATTTCATGATTGAGTTACCTATGATGAGATGATAGCATGACACTATGTTCATTGCAGTGGATATGTTTTCTAATATGGATATCATGGTCACTTGCAAGAAATACATTGGCACAACTAGCACTTCACAAGACTTATTCAACCATGTTTGGCTTCATTTTGGGATTCCAAATTCTATCATCTCTAATCAATATCTATGCTTTATAAGTTACTTTTGGCAAGAATTGTGGGTATTGATGGGTACACATCTAGATAAACCAGTAACATTTCATCCATAGATGGATGGTAAAATCGAAGTGGTCAATTTCACACTTGTTCATCTTCTATGATGTGAAACTATGCACATGCTTTCACTTGGGATGAAAATCTCCTTTACATTTAACATGCCTAAAACATAGTCCTTCATAGATATATGGGTCATAATCTATTCTAAACATGTCTTGGGTTTCAATCTTCAACACCTATAGACATTTCCTATTGAGCACCAACCAGCACTAAGTCACACACATAAGAATATGAAGCAAATAAATCCATTTTTTTTGTGTGACACATCTAGTATATTCATTATCAAGTTTTATTAAATTCTATATCGCACACAAGAAAAGTACGATGAGATCCATGATGCACATCACAAACCTCATGCATTTAAATTTGGTGATAAAGTTTGGATGCACCTTCAGAAAGAATGCTTGAAAGGTCCAAGCCAAAAGATCAAGTCTCTACACTATAATACTTACACCATTTTGCACACAGTTGGTGTGAATGCATTCATTCTTGATATGCCTTCATACTTGGGCATGCACCAGTCTTTAACATGGATCTTTTCAATCCATATAATCTATCACTTTTTGAGCTAGTAGTGACAGAACATCCTTCTTATTTGGATCTCAAACACTTATTCTCCATAGAGAAGGACCATATTATTGAAGTGATAGACACATGCACCTATCATGGCACACATCAACTTTTTTGAGTGGTCAAGGTTGGATAATATACTAATCAAGCCAAGTGGTACATTACTTAGTAACTTTGAGTATAGTTTCCTAAACTACACACCAACGTAATACAGACCATTATTCTTTAATAAAGGGCAAATCATCTATGTGTAGCCTTTGTGCCACTGAACACACATCTCATTTATTCTTTTATGCATAGCTTGCACCTATCAAATAATCCTACACACTCCTCTATGTGAATCTTACTCATAATCTCATGCACAAGTCTTGCACTTGTTTATAGACTTTCATGCAATGGTCACCTCAGATCATAACCTCCATATCTCACTATGCATTCCTTAGATTATAGTCCTATGCACCTTATTGGCAACTACTTATAGACTATCTTATTATATCAAGCCCTACTTTAGTATAACCATGTGTTGTCCTACCTCGACCATGTGCCTTGAGTAAGAATCTTAGGATTGATTGCCATTAGCTATCATCTAGGATTCTTGGGATCATGACCATTAGTAAATAGGTAGTAATTGCATGACTAAACTAGTGGTCACTACCTAGATGGAAGCTCCATCATTTCTATGCAATGAGGGTGAAATGTGTTAGCTCCACCTTCATTATACTCTACAATAATTTTTGTGACTTCCCTTATAATCATGCATGTTAAATATGCAACATATAAGCATCTGACTAGAGACAGTCAAGTCGATGCATACACAATTATAACATAGATAACATGCTCTGTGTATCTATTTTGTAACACATGCACTATAACACATTATAGTAGTTTTTTCCCTATTATGTATTATTGAATAGAAGTTGCATTTTCTATAGTTAAGACTTCCATTCCATTGAATGTGTTTTGATTATTCTATCTAAATACATCCCTATGTATTCACTCTATACAACCAAACTCTACCATTCCCTGCTCACTTGCTCTCAGGCCCCATGGTACAGTTCATATGAAATATGGCACTTCTATTGTCATTGTCAATTACTTGAATGTAAAACTCATATTTCCATAATATTATAATGTAGATTTGAAGCATAGTTTTTATTCTAATATTATTGTGGTTGTCAAGACCAACTTGAGCTACAAGAGAATGATATCCTCTAATTGAGTTATCATGATAAATAAATTAGGGCAAGGAAACAAATATTGTGTTTCCATAGTGTGATGAAGATATGAAGGTCCTCCACTAGTGCATACACTATGTGGTTTTGTTCAACATTTCCTTCAGGGAATGGGTCCATCAAATTTTGTATTTATATGTATAAAAATATGAGATTTCTTTAGGAAATTCTAGAGAGTTCAATGTAAATTTAATTTCAATACCCTAAGCATAAATACATATAAATGCAAACCTTAAAATTGAAAATTAATAATCAACACACCTGAAACCACAATCAAAATGTCTAATCTAGTTAGCACGATGCAAAGCTAAATCACACACATCCTCTTTAAGAGCTGTTCCAAAACATGACCTCTTTCAATTAAAAAAAAAAGAGGTCATGGGTTTAAGTAAAGAAAAAAAATAGAAATTCAATAAGGCTATATTCTCTTTCCAAAAACAAATTCTCTCCCCATGAATGTCACATTTTTTGTCCCTCAACTTTGTGCATCTTCCCAAGAGTTATTTTTATTTTAGTAATTTAGGCAAGAACTTTTTTAAAAAATATAATCATACTACCTATGATAAATCTATGTATTATTTTTATCTAAATATTTCATTCATTTATATTATTTAATGTATTATGGGTGTATATCTTATGGTAACTAAGATAGTTTTAAACCCTATCTAAATAATTTAATAATCACTGAGTTTAAATATACCTAGAATATTATTTTTGGTGAAAACTCTATAGATAAAAATATGAAAATTATGGCAATAATATATGATTGGAACTATAACAAAGTAAATGCTAATGAGAGTGAAAAATAGGATTGAAAGTGATCAATTGACTTAATAAAATAATGATGCCATTTGGTTGAATCAATATACATGTGGATTAACAAAATATAACTCAATGTTGATTTGATGGTGGTATGCAGCTAATTATTCAATTGCTTTAATTTTTTGATTTTATATTATTTTGTTTAATAATTGGGAGTGATGAGCAAATCACATATCATAACAAATTCAGGTACTAATTTTATTTCAGCATCATATATGAGATGATACATATAAGTACACTCAGGACTATTACCTACCATATAAGCTATCTTGCACTATCTATTTTTTTGTATGGCATCTACCCCAAAAAAAATTAAAATTAAAATTACTTTATAAACTTAATGTAAGCACATAGACATTAGGTCAATATGTGATACTATTAAATGGGTACTATCAAATTAGTTGCTACTAATTGTCAATTAAGTTGAGGAAAGCCATCGTATAATATTTATTAGAATTATAAGTTTTCAATCATTTTTGATAAATGAAATTCAATAATAATAGTAGATAAAATAAACAAGAGAGTAACTAAAGTAGTGAAAAAAAGTAAATATTTTAAATAGTCTCCTAAGGAAGCCTTCTGGGTAGAATAAATCCTTCTTAACCATCATTTGTAGGTTTAAATAATATCTATTTAAAATTCAAATTAGATAGCATACTGAGTTAACCTATAATATTAAATTGAAGGCCTGTACATGTCATTCCCAAGTGTGTGTAGTTGTGATATAAAATTGAGTAAGCTTGAAATAAAACCACATCACTCATAAATCTCTATCTGAAAAACTACAGATAAAAAGTTATAAAAATCCCTAATTTGTCTAACATATTCTCAACTAACCTGGAATAAATAAAGATATTTGAAAAAATAATTAGCTATAATAAAAGTAATGTGATAACAACTTTTAGAAAAAAAGTAAAAAATGTTTGTTAGTCTATAAATGTAGTTAAAATGATTTACATGCATACCAATCATCAATAGGGATCAAAAACCTTAAACCTACATTTAAAAAAATAAAACTAGTAGAAGAAATAATTAAAATTAAATAATAGAGAAATTGTTAAAATGAACTAAAAGCTATATCCAAGATTCAACAAAAATTACACCAAATAATAGAGAAATAGTTACAACGAACTAAAATCTATATCCAAGATTCAACAAAAATTACACCAAAAATAAAAATAATGGATATCATTGGAAAAATTATTATCCTCTCACAATAACAGTAACCAAAATTTCATATCCTATTACAAATTTATATCAATTGCTTAGAAAGTTATTCATATTTAGAAAACCTGCTCTAAAAACTCACTTCCTAAATTTATCATTATATCTTTCAAGTTTTTGTGCTACAAACTCTACTTCTCTAGTTATGTCTTCATTTAATCAAGACAATCCACCACATTGTTTCAACTATAGTATAACCAAGAAGCAAAAAATATTCATTGAGCATAACCAGTTGGTATGTTGGGCATGGAATTCCATGTTAGACATTGACCCTTGGCTGGTCACCCTCAATGACTCTATCATATCCCTTAACCATTGTGTTCCCTTCATCAATTCCTTTAACCATTATTGTTTAGTTTAGTCATTCTTTTTTTACTTAACTTATAATGATTTGGATTTTAAGTATATGCATATCCATTCATCATTTTAAAATCTGATGTTACTTCATGAGCTCTATATTCCTTCCCCTATTTATTTTATGGATTACCACCATAAGTTCACTTCACAGAGATCGTAAGGTTAATTCACCCTAATACGCACCAAGCACATTATTTCCCTCCTCATTCAAATAGGAAACCAAGTAAGGAAACCATTTAATTTCTAGGGAGTGGTTTTATCTTTTAAAATTAAATAAAAGAGAGGTAACAAAAGTGAAACAAATTAGGTTTTTGTGACATAAACCTTGGAAAAAGAATAATTGTAAAAATAAAATTTTTGAGAGTTATGCTAATACAACCAGTAAGAATAGAATCCTTAATTATTAACTAGCCGGTTGCTAGGATTTTGATTTTAAGTATACTTGTATGTGTATTTTTTATGTAGTCAATAAGAATAGAATCTTGGTGAAATATATCACACCCAAGGTTATTTTTTAATGGATTATGTTCCAATTGAAAATTTGGATTATTACTGTGACCACAAAGACACATTAACTTAGGGTTTAAAGCCAAGATTTTAATAAAATAGGGGTATCAAAAGTAAACAAATGGGGTTTTAGATCTCACTCCCTAGAAATTAAATAATGACAATAACACTAAAATTTAAGAGTTTTAATAAACTAAATAGTCTGTAGTTGCATATGATTGCAAATAGATTACCTAATTCTCACAATGATTGTCTTTGTGATCACAATAGTAAGCCAAATTGTTAAAATTTTGGTTGTTGTGTAATAAAATTCTTAGGGTTTTTTCCATTATTAGCTAAATATTATATAGCAAAAGGGTGCACAAATAGTGGGTATACTATTAAATTTTTATGGTCAGCCCACAATTTACATTCAACTAAGGTTAATATTTAATTTGGATTATATAAACTATAATTAATATAATTGTTAGGGTTTTTCCATTATTATATGAATATTCTATACATATTTTGCCATTATTATCTAGTGCTATAGTTGTGGAGACTTTGTAAATATTATTGAGGACAAAAAAATAGAAATTACAGTAAGTATCAAACTTGTTACAAACACCAGACCTTTCAAGTAATGATTCCAAAATTTAGAGATTACACTAAGTATCAAATCATTACCCTTAGTATAATTAAGTCTCCATTGTGATATCCCTAACTAATGATACTTTCGAAAAGTGTATACATTTGTTATCTTAGTTCATGTGAATGCACTTTTTACATGTTATCAGGGTTGATTAGATCATTTTTTGAGATATTGCATTGTTAATCTTCCATTTGTCCCTCTTCATTAGAATTATTATTGATGTTACGATACATGTTATACTAGTTCATAGTAGCATACACACTAGTTCATTAACTTTATAATTAGACCTTCAAGGTGGTAGTAGTATGAATATTTTAATTTTATTGTAACAAGTATATAAGAATTACAATCATAGTATTAATAATTTTAGTTGGATTTTAGCTGCTCCCAATGCTCCTATAGTCTACATGCATGGTACTTTAACCTTGGATTATGTACATCCAAGAATCTTATAGATAACCTTTAGTAATTATATTGAATACTTGGGTTCATCATTTTAATATTGTGTTGAATTTTTACTTTCATATATGTAATGATATATTAAACTTGACTAGTTCACTCTATGCAAGAGTTTATATATACATGATTATAACCTTGTTATTGGGCTTGATGTATAATATAGTGGTTATAATTCCATTTGTTGATGAATTTGTGGATTGACTGTTGTTAACTCTAATTTAGTCTCTCAATCTTTAATTCATATCAATTGACAAGTAATGGATGAAGACAACAATATACTATTATACTTTAGGGACTTTAAAGAATATTAGTATGGCATTGTTTTATTATCATGATCTACTTACCAACCCTTGATGGTATAATGACGCTTGTACATATACATAAAAATAATTATTGAGGGTAAGGGGGAATGGGTGGGGAGGGGTCCACTTTACCTTATCTTAGTTATGGTCAATGTTGATCTAATTGCATGAGTTTAAATGCCATGTTCCCTATAAGATAATACATTAAATGATTGTATTTATCTTTCATGCTTACGTGGTTTGGTTATTATTCAATATTGAATTTGTAATATTGATAATCCTAATATAAACGGCCTTAAGAATTGGGAATACTCTTCACATTAAAAGTTCATAATAAGTGGCCATGTTAGTGTTATATTTAAGGACTCAAAGTAGTTTGGATTTGAAAGTAATACATTTGGGTTGTGTTATATAGACTGTATTTTTGAGTGCTTAAGGAAGTTATAATGTTATAGAAGTTATTATATTGTAATGAAGCAAATTTTAAACATCAATGTACTAAGGTTTATGTTATTAAATAATTTGAATGATTTGAGAATTATGACCCCTATTTTATTTATTAATTTTGAACACTTAGATAAGGTTGAACTGTGTGTCAATGTTGTTTGTTATTTGGTAAGGCCTCTCTAAACTTTTGATTTGGAAACTTGGGAGATATAACTATGCTTAGAACTTAGGTATCATCTAATTCCAATTATGCTAAATGATTACTCGCACAAGATCTTACTTTAGGGTTGAATTGTTGTTATATTTTTTTATTTACTTAATTATCAATATATGTGCATCATATAAGTGTACATCATTAATGTTTTAGTGTATATGATTTACCATGTTTTGGGGGAAGAGTTGGATTTTTGTGTATAAAAAATATCATTAAAAGGGAGATTCCATTATACCATATCATCATTGTGGTAAATGTTGATTTGATTGCATGATTTCAAAATGCCTTGGATAATACATTAAATGATTATTCTTAACTTGTATACTTAGCTAATTTATTTGATTATGTGATATTGAGTTTTTAGAATGTTTGTTTTACATTTTGTAAGTCCTTTAAAATAATATTTAGTATTTATATCCCGCTATGAATAGCCTTAAGCATTGGGGATGCCCTTCACATAAAAAATTCAAAATGAGTGACTATGTTAGTGCCATATTTAAGGACTCAGAGTAGTTTGGATTTGATGTAACACATTTGGATTGTATAATGTTGATTGTATTTTTGATTGTTTGAAGGAAGCTCCAACATTATATAAGTTATTATATTTTAATTAATTTATGAAGTTTAACACAAATATACTCAAGATTATGTTATGAAATAATTTGAATAATTTGAGAATTCTAACCCCTATTTTATTCATTAATTTTAAACACTGAGATAAGATTAAATTGTGTCAATGTTGTTTTTTATTTGGTAAGGCCTCTCTAAATTTTGATTTGATAACTCTATAAGCCTGAATATGCTTAGAACTTAGGTCTCATGCAATTCCAATTATGCAACATTATTAATCTTACATGATTTTTATTTAGGGTTTGAATTATTGTTATGATTTTTTTTGTTTACTAAATTATTGATATATGTTCAACATATAAGTGCAATCCTTAATGTTTTATTGTATATGATTTACCATATTTTGGGGGTAGACTTGGAGTTTTGTGTAAATTGTGTTTATCTATGATAAGTAAGATCCATGTGATTTGAAGTGTTTCATGCAATACCTTGTTGGGTTGCTATCACTAAAATAATTTATTCAATTTTGGAACTATAGTAAAGATAGGAATTTAAGGAGACAAGAACTCAGTACCCTAGTATTATCAAGCATTTAAAATCTTGAATTAGTATCCTTATATGAAATTTGTCAATTTAATGTATGGTAAAGATGCACATTTTTAGTTTTAGATTTACTCGCACTCTTTAAGGATAACACTGACAAAGTGTTGAGGTTAGGGTATGCCAACTTATTTTCATTAACATGAGATGATTATATGAATCTTGGATGCCTTAGAATATTCTATGGATGTGAATACCTTCAAATAGAATAAACTCTATATTCACTTAGTTGTATTGTAAATTTTAATCTACTTATATGATATTACTAGCCTACTTAAGATGCATTGCTTTGTTTTTACAAGGCAAAGGAGGGAATATCTTTCCTAGAATAATGTTTTGTCTTTATGAGTGGATTTACATTTGCAAATAAACTTATTTGAGTTATTATTAAATTAATAACTTTGGCATTGGGAAGTCAGAAAGATCAACATCTTGTGGGATTATTTGTAGTAAAAGAATAATTTTGTTAATTAAAATAAAGTTTTGTAATTACCCTCTTGTAATTAAGGAGCTCTCATCCCATAGCTGATCGAGACCTATGTTTTTTGCATGGTGACACCCAAACAATATATTATGATGAGTTGCATTATATGCTTCATTAATCTTTATTCATTATCCTCCACTAATTAATAAATTAAGGGTCCAATGTATTCTTTCTCTTTAAGGGTTTGATGTAATCCTTTTAAGTCTGATGTATTAAGCATTTGTTTTGTCATCTATTTTTAGCACTAGTTGAGAGGAAGATTGGTTAGAACATTGTAATAATGGAATATTTATAACACAACTAGTAGAACATTATAAGCCCTTTGTTTGAATCCTTCATAATGATTATGGACACCATATCAATGTTGATATTTGTTACTTATTTTCTATTTTTTCATATGTTTACATATGATTATCATTACCCCTTTTAATTATTAATTATTTATCAATACCATTTGTTTATCAAATGACTATGTTTCATAATTGTTTTTTTTATTTTTGCATAGGAAAATATAGACATCATATATGTCTTGTGTTTAGATGTTTACCATGATATGAACAATGTGTATTTCAAATACGTGTATATTTTTATTGGTCTGAGGAAAGAAGTGTTAACCTTTAATCATGATCCAATTACTAAAGGTAGTAAATTAAATGGGTTCATAGTATGTACCCTATATCCATGGTCTTATCACTCTAATTCCTTAACCATTATTATTTTCCTTAACACCATCTTAATAGACATTAATCAAGCCATGAACTAGGAAAGTTAACCACATTTGTGGGGCCCTAAGGACATGTTAGTCAAAAATGTAAACATGCCAACTAGTTAAATTTATAACTATTAGGATAGGTTGAGTAAGTAGAAGGTATGTGGAGGTCATCTACCAATGGGGTAGTCCATGCTAAATGTACTAGTTGGTTACACTCATGATCAAGGTTATTTTATGGTTTTAATGAGGCATTGAGCATAACCAGTTGGTATGTTTAGTGTAGACTAACACATTAACATTTAACCTCTACTTCCCTATTGGTTACTCTATCTTCTAGTGCTCTATTTTTATTATAAAATTAGAAGGTATTTTGTTAGTATAAGGAAATTAAGTAAGCAAACATTGTCAGTCCATATTGAAGGTACTGATTAGTTATAGTCAAATTCAAGTATATTTTATACATGCTCATTGATCATAACCAATCATTATGTTCACATCCCTATTGATTACTCTATCAAATTACCTACTTTATTTACATTAAGAACCTCTAGTGATAGATAGATTAGCCAATGGGGACATGGAGGTCAACTGCTAATGTGGTAGTCCATGTTGAATTTACCAATGAGTTATGCTCACTACCTCATTATGCTCATAAAATATCTTTGATTCTAAGTTCAGAATGGATGGTCATGCTGATAAATGACCTATATGTCCTTATTGGTCAAAAAATTAACCAATGTGAATGTGGAATTCAACTATATATGTGGTATTTCAAATTGAATTTACCAATTTATTATGCTCAGAACCGAGGATCCTTTATGAGAAAAATGAGGCATTGAGCATAACCCATTGGTAATTCAATGTGGACTTCCAAGTTGGTATCTAACCTCTACATCACTAATGGTTACTTCATCTACATAACAAAAAATGGATTTGACCTATTGCCTACTTTATTCACAATAACAACAATAAAACTAAGTCATTCCCCATTTATAAGGAAATAAATGGAGCTCTAGTAAATGGATAAAGAAGTAGGGATGTATAGGTTAATGAATAACATGGTATTCCATACTGAATGTACCAATTATCAACACTCAGCATACATGTTGATCTAACTATGCCTTATCTTAGTTATGGTCACTGTTTATCTAATTTCATAAGTTTCAATGCCATGTTCCCTATAAGACAATATATTAAATGATTGTCTTTATCTTTCATGCTTACATGGTTTAGGTTATTAGTTAATATTGTATTTTTAGTATTGATAATCCTACTATAAACGGCCTTAAGAATTGAGAATACTCTTCACATTCAAAGTTCAAAATAAGTGACTATGTTAGTGTTATATTTAAGGATTCAGAGTAGTTTGGATTTGAAAGTAATACATATGGGTTGTGTTATGTAGACTATATTTTTTAGTGCTTAAGGAAGTTATAATGTTATAGAAGTATTATATTTGTAATGAAGTGAAGTTTAACATCACTGTACTTAGGGTGATGTTATAAAATAATTTGAATGATTTGAGAATTTTGAACCCTATTTTATTTATCAATTTTTAACACTCAGATAAGGTTGAATTGTGTGTCAATATTGTTTATTATTTGGTAAGGCCTCTCTAAACTTTTGATTTAAAAACTCAGTATATCTAATTATTCTAGTAATTTGGGTCTCATGTAATTCTAATTGTACAACATGATTGCTCGTATAAGATCTTATTTTAGGGTTTGAATTTTTGTTATGTTCTTTTTTATTTACTTGATTATCAATATATGTTCATCATATAAGTGCACATCCTTAATGTTTTAGTGTATATGGTTTACCATGTTTTGGGCAAAGAGTTAGATTTTTGTGCATAAAAAATATCATTGAAAGGGGGACTCCATTTTACCTTATCCTCATTGTGGTCAATGTTGATCTAATTACATGATTTCAAAATGCCTTGGATAATACATTAAATGATTATTCTTAACTTGCATGCTGAAGTAATTTATTTGATTATGTGATAATGAGTTTTTAGAATGTTTGTTTTAAATTTTGTAAGTCATTTAAAATAATATTTAGTATTTTTATCCAACTATGAATGGCCTTAACCATTGGGGATACCCTTCACATAAAAAATTTAGAATGAGTGACTATGTTAGTGCCATATTTAAGGACTCAAAGTAGTTTGGATTTGATGTAACACATTTGGGTTGTGTTATGTTGATTGTATTGTTGAGTGTTTGAAGGAAGATATAATGTTATATAAAATGTTATATTGTAATTAATTTATGAAGTTTAACTCCACTACACCAAAGATTATGTTATAAAATAATTTAAATAATTTGAGAATTATGACCCTTGTTTTATTTAGTAATTTTGAACACTCAGATAAGATGAAATTGTGTCAATGTTGGTTTTTATTTGGTAAGGCCTCTCTAAAAAATTTATTTGAGAACTTGGTAGTCCTAAATATGCTTAGAACTTAATTCTCATAGAATTCTAATTATGCAACATGGTTGATCTAACATGAGTTCAATTTAGGGTTTGAATTTTTGTTATGGTTTTTTTCTTTTACTTAATTATCGATATATGTTCATCATATAAGTGCAATCTTTAATGTTTTATTGTGTATGATTTACCATGTTTTGGGGATAGAGTTGGGTTTTTATGTAAATTGTGTTTACCTATGATAAGTAAGATAGATGTGATTTGAAGTGTTTCATGTTATACCTTGTTGGGTTTTTATCACTCAAATTATTTATTTAATTTTAGAACTATAGTAAAGATAGGAATTTAAGGAGACAAGAACTCAGTACCCTACTATCAGTGCCCTAGTATTAGTATCCTTATGTGCACTTTGTCAATTTAATATATGGTAAAGATGCACATTCTCAATTTTAGATTTACTCACACTAATTAAGGATAACCATGTCAAAGTGTTAAGGTTAGGGTGTGCCAACTTATTTTCATCAACATGAGATGATTATATGAATCTTGAATGCCTTGGAATATTCTATGGATGTGAATACATGCAAATAGAATAAACTCAGTATTCACTTAGTTTTATTGTAATTGTTAGCCTACTTATATGATATTACTAGCCTACTTAAGGTACATTGTTATGTTTATATAAGGCAAAGGAGGGAATATCTTTCCTAGAATATTTTTTTATATTTTGAGTGGATTTACATTTTAAAATAAACTTATTTGAGTTATTATTAAATTAGTAACATTAGCATTGGGAAGTCAAAAATATCACCATCTTATGGGATTATTCATAGTAGAAGAATAATTTTGTTAATTACAATAAAGTGTTGTAATTACCCTCCAGTAATTAAGGAGTTCTCAACCCATAATCGATCGAGACTTATATTTTTTTCATGGTGACACCTAAATGATATATTATGATGATTTGCATTATATGCTGCATTAATCTATATTCATTATCCTCCACTAATTAATAAATTAAGGGTCCAAGGTATTCTTTCTCCTTAAGGGTCTGATGTACTCCTTTTAAGTCTAATGTATCAAGCATTTATGTTATCATCTATTTTTAGCACTAGTTAAGGTGAATATTGGTTAGAACATTGTAATAATAGATTATGTATAACACAATTAGTAAAACATTCTAATCCCCTTGTTCGAAGCCTTCATAACGATTATGGACACCATATCAATGTTGTTGTTTGTTATTTATTTTCTATTTTTTCATATGTTTGCATATGTTTATCATTGCCCCTTATTTGTCAAAGTTAATTATTTATCAATGCCCTTTGTTTATCAAATGCCTATGTTTCATAATTATTTTCTTTTTTTACGTAAGAAAATATAGACATCATATATATCTTGTATATAGTTGTTTATCATGATATGAGTAATGTGTGTTTCAAATATGCATACATTTTTATTGGTTTGAGGAAAGAAGTGATAACCTTTAATTATGATCCAATTACTGATAGTAGTAAATTGAATGGGTTTATATTATATGCTCTTTATCCATGGTCTTATCACTCTTTTTCATTAACCATTATTATCTTCCTTAACACCATCGTAATAGACATTAATTGAGCCATGAACGAGGAAATTTAACCACATTCATGGGACCCAAGGTAAATGTGAATGTGCAAGTTGGTTAAATTTCTACCTATCAGGATAGATCAAGTAAGTATCAGGGATATGGGGGTCATCTACCAATGGGGTAGTCCATGCTAAATGTATTAGTTGGTTACACTTAAGATCGAGGTTATTTTATGATTGTATTGAGCCATTGAGCATAACCAATATGTATGTTCAGTTTGGACTAACACACTAACAATTGAACTCTACTTCCCTATTAGTTATTCCATCTTCCAGCACTCTATTTTTATTATAAAATTAGTTGGTATTTTGTTATTATAAGGAAAGTAAGTAAGCAAAGGTTGGTAGTCTATGTTGATTGTACTAATTGGTTATGCTCAAATTTGAGTATTTTTTTTACATGCTCATTAAGCATAACCAGTAGGTATGTTTATGTCCCTAATGATTACTTTATCAAATTACCTACTTTATTTAAACGAATAACCTTTAGTGGTAGATGGAGTAACCAATGGGGATGTGGACGTCACCTGCCAATGTGGTAGTCCATGCTAAATGTACCAATGGGTTATGCTCACCACCTCATTGTGCTCATGAAAGATCTTTGATTCTAAGTTTAGAATGGATGGTCATGTTGATAAATGATCTTTATGTCCTTATTGGTAGGCAAAGTAACCAATGGGAATGTGGAATTTAATTATCTATGTGGTAGTTCACGTTGAACTTATCAATTTGTTAGGCTTAGAATAGAGGATCATTTATGAGCACAATGAGGCATTGAGCATATCCCATTATTAATTTATTGTACACCACCAAAATGGTATCTAATCTCTATGTCCCTAGTGGTTACTTCATCTACATAACCAAAAAGGGCATTAACCCATTTCCTACTTTATTTATAATAATAATAATAAAACTAAGTCATTCCTCATTTACAAGGGAATGAACAGAGCTCCAGTAGATGGATAAAGTAATAGGGATGTAGAGGTTAATGAAAAACATGGTACTCCATTAAAGCAATGGTATTTCCATAGTCCATGTGTTGAGTACATCTAAATTTTTGGTTATGAGATAGGGATTCATTTTCTAAAACTCTTATATTATTTATTATATTTTATAATTTTTCAAATTACAAACTCTTATTGTTGATTGATTATTACTTTATTTATTGCATAGTTTGTAATGCATTAACTACAGTCTCATATTAATCTTAATTGTATTTACTACAATTTCATATTAATTCTAAATTTTGATTTACTTATAAATCCTTATTTAATTTAAAATTCTAATCTATAATTTAGATAAAGATAACCTAACTTTTCATTATTAATTGAAGAATTAGGATTACTTTCTACTTAATCATTTATGTCATTCTCATATATATAAAATTCACAATTTATAAATATTCTTACTACTTACAATTCTTAGATCACAATAGAGTTCCATAATATATAATTTACAATTGAAAATTTTTAATAACCTTTTATTTCCTTAAAAATTATGGATTTTAATAATTAAATTTATTATTGTTTAATCTTCATATGAATTTCTTTCTTTTTTCTCTCAGCTATACCTACCTTTTCTACCTTTCCTAACTCGCTGACATCATTGGGCTCTATTGCTTTATCTATAAAAGAAGCTCTAAGTCTGTAATATTATCTATTATTCTCTCATCTTCATGATGATTCATGGAGTGTGAACCAAAACATTGATTAAAAATGGCAGTCCATATTGAATATACTAGTTAGCAACACTCAATGTACATTCTAATTCAAGTGGATTAGACAAAAGTAGTCAACTCTTATTGACTTATCATTTTGTCATTGTTCCATTAACATCTGTTAAGATTGGGTTGGAATGATGTTGGTTGGGAAATTTTGAAGTTAATGTCAGTTGAATGTATTGTGCTCTCTAACTAGGGGGACTAAGGGAACTAAGGGAACTAAGGGAACTAAGGGAACTTTCATCACTCACGTTTTGGTTAATGTATCTTAAGATGGTGTTAAGGAAAACAAAAAATATTAAGGAAAATAACAATGGTTAATCTAAATGTCAGTGGTTAAGGTAAATTAAATGAAAACTTCAGTTGAACACAAGTTGCACACTAATCATAAAAATTAAATATTATAATTATTATTTACACACCCTTTCCCTATTTTATTTCTCATTTTCCATTACCCTCTTTCTTATATACCTCTATAGGAGCTCGTGCACCATTACCAAGTTCCATAAGCATGTACGACATTAGCAAGAGCATATTAGATTAGGTAGAGGAAGCATTTACTATAGAGAGCCTTATCTTGTAATGAAAGTATGTTACATAAGGCTTTCTTTGTTACTTTTTTTACTATAAATAAAGTAGGTAGACGAAGTGATGGTAAATAGAATAACTAATGGGGATACAAATGTCAACTACCAGAGTGGCCATCCATGTTGAAAGTATCATTTGGTTACATTCAATGCTTATAAATTATCTAGGTTGGATCAATTATTATATCCTTAATTTTAAGCTTAACTAGATGATATGTTGAGCATTGGTTGTCATCCTAGAAGTTGACCTTCACATCCCCTCTGGTTACTCTATATGTCTATTTTTCATGTGTTTTTTTAGCCTATTAACCATCTATTGATGAGGCCCACAATATTTTTAAAACCTTATCTAATGTGAAGGAGCATGAGATTTGAAAATGATGATTTTATATTTTATCAATGTCTAGCTTGGTAGTCCATGTTGAATGTACTAGTTGGTTATGCTCATAATTGAGGATCTAATAAGTGGGACCCATCAATTAAGGACTAATAAAATGGACATAATGAGGGTAGATAAATTAACCAGTAGGCACATGAAGGTTAACTCATGTAGATAGTCAACCCCAACATTTTTTCTGGTTACTCCTTTTATTGTCATTTTCTCCATTCAATTAGCTTGTTATCCCTATGTTAATGGACCCACTTATTATATCCTCTATTATGATCTCATGTTGAATGTACCAACTATTTATGCTTAGAAGTGACAATGTAAAAAGTGAGGCCTATCAACAGAGTTGTGTGACTTTTACATGCCTACTAGATACTCTATGTACCCTCCCCTCCATCCATTATATTAGCCCATTATCCCTTTGATGATGGGACCACTTCTTAAATTTTCAATTCTAAGCATAACTAGTTGGTACATTAAACACGAGATCAAAATTGAGGATGTAAGAAGTCAGACATATTAACAGAGGGCTAATGGGTTAATGGAATGAACAAAGTGATGATAAATAGACACCCAACTTGGTTAATGTTTGGTAAGATGGTGTTAAGGAAAATGGAAATGGTTAAGGAAAATGACAAAGGTTAATCCAAATTAAAGGGGTGAATGAAAATTAAATGTTAACCTCAAACTATCATTTCTCATTCTTTCATTTAGTCATGAAGTCATTACTTGTTCATTCATTCAATCATTCCTCATAATGGTAGGTGGGATTTTGTCTTTATAAATGAAAAAATTGAATGGAAAATAAAACTAAACTAAAGATTATAATCAAATCTCTTAAAAAAATATTATTTTTGAGGAAAAGAAAGGCATGGTAGTGAGTGGTGAAAAGAACAATAACAAACTGTAGGAAACATTCGGTGAACATACTTCAAAATTACATATCAAAAATGAATAAAATGTTAATAGTAAATTTCATGTTGCTAAAATAACATAAAATTTACAAACCAGTGTATACCACCCTCTATAGTTCACATAATTCCCTCATATTAAAATTCAATTGGGATTTCAACTGATGAAAAGAATGTGGAAGTTAAAGACAATGCATCTACAAATATCACTCCCACTGCATGGGTATGCTAGTTAAAATACTCCTCCATTTATCTTCATAGATTAATATAACAATCCATAGATATTGGTGTGTTCACGGATGTGTTAATTTTTCTTCCACTTCTTTTTGTTAGTTCATGAAAGTCTCCTTTGATGTGAATAATAGGTAATTGTGTGGCATGTATAAGTTGTTTTATACACTAATCTGTTTAATATATGTTCTTTTTTAATGTCTTACTTTTATTAGCACTATAAATGCATGCCTATTAAACTTATATTCATTTGCTTCAACTAATTTTGAAGTTCTTTCTTCACCAAAGGCCTGCTAGAAGTCTCTCATCAGTTACACATTCATTATTCTAGGATTTCCTTTCCTAAAAATAATATTTTATTTCAAATATTTAATTTTTTTATTTTTAACCATTTATAGTTTATTTATATTTATATTTAATGTTGTCATTTTTTAAAAATAAAATCCCACCTACTAGAATTAATAATGACTAAATATTTCATCATTTATCCACATTATACCTAATGAGGATATGTTAATATTAAAAGTTTAAATTTATACATGTTATTTGTGTGCCTTTCCCTTGTTCCATTTCTCATTCCCCATCATCCTATTCCTTTTTGATGTCTACATTAGCTCATGCACCATTAATCAGTTCTATAAGTGCATACGACATTCGTAAAAGCATCTTGGAGGATGAATTTACTATATAGGTTGTTTACCTATGATGAATTGCATTATTGAATCTCAAACCATGTTTAGCATAATATCAGTTTAGCATCTCAAAATAGCTCAACCTTTACCTTTTTAGATTAGCCACTAATGAAATACATAACATGATTTTTTAAATTAATATGTTCACCATGGACTACCATGTTGAACCATTATCTTCGATAATGAAGTGTGTTGTCTATGATATGTAGTTCATAATATAGTATGTAAACTCACTAGCTCCCTTATTCTTATGGTTTTTAATATGAAATGTATATTTATCTCTAAATCATTATTTTATATTTTGTTTGCCTCCTTCAAATTTTATTTAAGATTTATTAGATAATATGGATAGTTATTAAATAGTTATTCAAACTTTTATAATTTATTGTGTGGAACATTGTATTTTTTGGCACTAAAATTAATAGACTATCTTATTTTAAATATTATTATTTTTCTTTTGACAATTAAATATATTATTTCATGGATTGATGTCATGTTTTGGGATCATTTGGCATAACCTATAATGGCATCCACATTGGTGGTAGAGGTAATAGTATGAGATTTCATTTTTTCCCCATTTTACCATCATAAGGTAGTTTTAACCCTATTTTTGACATCCATTTGATCATCATACAAGATATTTTATTATTTATTGGAGGTAGTGATTGAAAAATTATGATATCTTGAGAATATAGTGGTGTATTTTGGAGCCCCTTTGTCTTCAAAGACATTTTTTAAAAGCCCAATCAATGGTGCAAATAGATTGTAGCCATTTGTCATGAGTAAGTGGGATATTGATGGAGAAGGTAATAATTTGTTATCCATTGTGTGTATATGCATATTATAATCACATTTTTCTTATATTTATAGTGATTAATATTTAAATTTTTAGACAAAACTTATTATTAATAGTCCTATCATATTTTAGTTATATGTACACAAGGTACTTCTCTATAAAAGATTTAAATAGTTTTGTTGTAACTTTTATTTATATGCTTGGTATAACTTATGATTATCTACCTCCTAATTCTTCAAATTTTATAAGGGAGAGTAAATAACATTTTCAATAAATATATAATAATGTCCTTAAACTTCATACACTCCTCAGCTAGATTTTCATGCATTTCTTCTCTAACCATGGTAGAAAAAATGAAAAAGAACTCTTTAGCTCTAAGTAAGAATGTTATATAAAACCAAATGTTTTATTTTATGATAATATATGAAATGTTCATATAATAGGGTTAGAAATCCTTTAAACATAAATTTCATATACATTTTACTTCATTTAATAGTATACAATAAATACAGATAACACATTGCATTCAATCCCTTCAATTACAGACAATGTATCAATATTTTTTTAGCTGCACATATAATGAACCACATTTAATCCTATATAATGCATACAAACAACCCATTACATTCAATCCCATAGATGTAAAGACAATGCATTCATTCAATTTAGGATTAAATGCATTATTCAATATACATTTAATGCATATGGATAATGCATTACAGTTTTATACCTTCCTTAAATAGACAATGCATATACATAATTGTTATTTTTTATTCTTTTTACATGTTGTTCCTTTCACATATATGATTATATGCCTTTGTTATTCTTATAATCATCTTTCATAAGTATATAGTGCTCTAATATAATGTGTATGAAATTACATGTACTTTATTGGTCAATTTAGTAATTATTCCTAACTAAAAACATGGTTACGATCCTTTTGACAGTGTTCACTCATTGGCAGCCAAAATGTCTCCAATAAATTCACATGGTAAAACTAAATGAGGAGTGAATAAATTGTATATTTGGAACAATTTTATTGAATTAGAATATACAACAACAAAAAAAATTATAGAGACATTTGTTAAACTAAATGACATTGATTTAGTAATATCAAAACATTATTTGGTTTTAGATTGATTTGTTTAATTTTTTAATTGATTATAAGTTATACTCAATGCTAACCATTTGGAATTTATAGTTTGAACATGGATATATATAACCCTTGGCAGTTCACAACTAGTGTAAGATGTTAATGTTGTTGAACCTAGACCTCAATCTTCCCAAGCTAAAAATGTTAATAACATGAATTTTTGGTATTCCTATGTTATATTCTTATGATCAATCATGATTTCAAATTTTAATTAGTTCATTCATTTTTCATCCTTTTAATGAGAATTGGAGCATGATGACAATGACACACCTAGGAGAAGCTTCCTTGAGTTCATCTGACAACATCAATGAAAAAAGGGACAAATGAGGAAGATGGTTCCATGAAAAAGGGAACAAATGAGGAAGGTGGTTCCATGAAAAAAGGGACAAATGAGGAAGGTGGTAAGTTTTTATTAATTTGTTATATTTAAATTTTAATATTTCTTTGTTCAATTATAATTTATAATTATAACTACTACATTAATTTTTTAGAGTAATATGTTAATCAGGAGAGGTGCATTACTCCCATTCATAGGAAGAGTAAAATAATTGAACAGATGTAACTATGATTTGTAACCTCCTTACATGCACATGGACATAGTTATCCCATGGATAAGGTAATATGGGATAAGGCAATATGTGGGGTTTGTAAGTTTATGAAATTGGTATGAAACTTGATTGTGATTATTTATTTTTTATTTTAATTATAAATGAACCTATTATTATCTTCGAGGAATAAAAAATCACTTATTTTGTTGGAGGATGATGAGGATACAAACTACAACCTTGTAAATGATTCCCGTGATACAAGGGTAATTCTTTGATGTTCATCCATTTTCAATTCACATGTATATATTATGACATATACTTATTTGAGATTTATAACTATTTCACTACTTTTTTAAATAAACAATGGTAGTGAGTAGGGGTGCGCACCTATTTCTTTGGAGGACGAGTAATTTGTATATTTTGAGTTGCTAAAGGATTCTTCGACCACCTCTTCACATGCACACGGGCATAGTCAAAAGGAGAAGGTAATATGTTTGTGTTTTTTTATATTTTTTTAAGTTGTATGAAACATGATTATGATATTGGTTTTTTATTTTATCTTCATAGGATATCTTTGCATGGACATGGGCATAGTCATAAGGAAAAGGTAATATGTTGGGATTTATGATTTTATTTTTTAGTTGTATGAAACATGATTACGATCTTTTTATTTGGATTTTACCCACATAGGAACTGATGTTATCCCCACTCATAGGAAGATCAAAATAATGGAATGAATGACATTTTCAACCTCTTCACATGCACACACGAATAGTCATAAAGAGAAGGTAAAACATGGGGAATTGTGAGTTTTTTAATTATTATGAAACAAGATTATGATATTTAGTTTTGTTCTTTTACTTGTATAGGAACATATTACCATATATGAGCAAGAAATAGATTCATATGTTTCATGTGAGCATGAAGATGATGTGGAAACTCAACTATCATAAGATTTATGCAATGATATGCCATGATCTATGAATTGTATAGGGGTAATTCTCCAATGTTTTTATCTTTTTAATTTAGATGTATATCATATGAATTTGGGTGGCATTGGTGATGAAATTTAGGTGGTATTACAAGTGTGAGTATCCTTATATTATTTATACATGATATATCTTGCATATGGATAAGGAATATCAATAAAAAGAAAAATACACCTTCTAAATGAGGTTTTTAGAGATGTTTGTTTAATATTTTATCATGATGGGTTTTTTTGAAGAGATGTTTGTTTAATTTGAACCTCTTGATATGTGTAGATAATATTTGAATAAAAGAAGCATCATTACGATATTATTCAGGATCTAGGATACAATAACCAATTTTATTTTATTGCATAATAATTTCTTGCATTACATGGAGGGAAGAAATTATGGTCAAACCCACAGTTTAATTCACACAGTGCTGAAATGCACCTTTTACCTCCCATTATAGACCATCAATAATCAAGGCTTCTAATCAAGAAACTAAAATGGAGGTATATGGATTCTAACTTGGAGCAATAACTTTATGAGATGCGCAAACACATGAAATTCACTTTTTTTTTCAATATGTAGATGATTATGATAATTTTAGCCATAAAGGGTTGGCAACCATAGAAGAATCACTCAAGATTATATTTTTGAAGAAAATAACTGATATATTATGTGTTTTCCATTTTTTTTCCACCAATATAATCACATCTTGTACTTACACATGAGTTATAAAACCTAGCAATAAAAATAAAATGACTTGGTTAAATACAAGAATGTGAAGGGGAGAAGACAAGAATTGAAGGTGTGTATATTTTTTCTCCTCGATTTTCAATCACTCTTGATATTGAATCAAATTATTATGGTTTTTATTTTTTATTTATGAAAGTAATTGTACTTATTTTTATAATACTAGGATAAGGATGGTTTATCGAAAAAGAAGGAACTAAAGAGGAGAAGATATGTTTGATGTTGTATGCGGATAATTTGTGTTAAAAATGTGACAACGTTAATATTAAAAACATGGTTCAATATATTATATGTTTCATATATGCTTGATGATGTTAATTTTCATGTCCCAAGATTTTAGATTCTAAAGCAAAGGAAATTTGTGAAAGTAAGTGATAAATTGTGTTTTCTGTTATATTTGTTTTTCACCAATACATTCACATCTTATTCTTACACATGAGTTACCAAACTTCGTAGGAAAAATAAAATGACTTGGTTTCAAAAAATAATATGAAGGGAAGAAGACAAGAGTTGAAGGTGAGTATTTTTTTTTCTCCTTAATTTTCAGTCACTCTTGCTATTAAATCAAATTATTGTGGTTTTTATTTTTTATTTATGAAATTAATTGTACTCATTTTTTGTAATACCAAGATGAGGATGGTTTATCAAAAAATAACTAACGAAAGAAGATAATAAAGGTTTGATGTTGCATGTTGATAAGTTATGTTGAAAATGTGATGATGTTCATGTTGCAGACATAGTTTAACATGTTCTATGTTTCATATATGCTTGAGGATGTTAATGTTCATGTCCCAAGATTTGATACATAATGCAATATTATCAACATACATCAAATTTTATGACATTCTATTTTCAACACATTAATGTTGTTGTGTAATGTTGGGATCCTCAATGACATCAAAATTATTTCATATACTCATTGGATCAACTATGTAGTCTTGTTGCAAATCAACTATGTACTTTTGTTACATAGCCAACTTTGATATGTTATTTTTATTTTAGTGTATTTACGTAGTGTATAAATTTGTCATTACTTATGAATGGTTGAAGTCGATGATTGTGGGGTTTTTGTCTTATAAATATAAATATGAATGTTGGGGAAAGGGGGATGTTGTGACAATTACTCTCTATTTTTGGCAATTGTATCAAACACTACCATGTGAAATAAAAAATTTATCTAATTCTATTTTGTGTTGTGATTTGTTACATAATATTTTTTCAAAAAAATTATGTTGTTAATGTAGGTTAAATGGAAAACACAATGAATTACAAAACTAGTAGTAAAAATTTTAAACAAGCAATCCTAAATCAAATTAAAGATGAAGACAAAATTGTCTATGTTATTCTAAAATTTTAACTAAATTAGTTATTTTAGTTCTATTCATATGTAGTGGAGGCAATGTGCTCACCAACAACTAGTATAAATGTCGATACAATGGTAAATTACTTTGCAATGTTTTTGTGCGGGGATTAAGTTTCAAGAAGGCTTATTCAATATCTTAATAAAAAATGGCTCAACCAATTCTATGGAAATATTAACTTCTATTTTAGAATCAAATATGAATCCATTTTTTAAATTTCACCCCAAATAGAATAAATCCACCTTCGAAGTTGTTGAGGTTCTGATTTCCAAGAAATGTTTTAAGCAGTAAAGACACATCTATAAAATAAGTATTACTCTAGAGTAAAAATGTGTTAAGGTTTTGTTTCACAAAATAAAAATATGAATGGGGGAGGCATGGAGTTACAATGGGTTTTATATTGATAGCCATACAAATTGACATCCCTCACATTACACAAATTAAAATTTTGGAAGTGCATTTTTTGTACACGATTATATATAGGATGAACTTGATTTTATTAAATCAACATAGTAGGTGATCCATATGAGGTCTATAAAGGTACAAGAGAGAATAAAATTCAATATCAAACCCAATTTGATAGAGTTGATAACAAAAAGCAATACTTATGCCCTCCATCCCTCCATTAGAAACTTGGAAGCTGAGTTTGATGTATAAAATGGGTTCACTTAAAATGTCTTTGAGACTTTTATACAAATGTAATTTTTAGTTGAAAACCTAAAATCCATAAAAAAATTATATATCATTCTCTTAACTTATCCAAAATAGGATATTTATAGCAAGTTATGGAGTTCCCTCAAAGAATACTCAAAAATAAATTTTTACAAAAAATAAATTTTAGTTAAAATTGTGTTCTATTTTATCAATTTCAATGTCTAATATTACATATAATCCATGTGTTTCTCATTAATATATTGAAAAACCATAAATTCATTGAAAATATATTTATTAATGGGAGACTGAGTGGAATCATAAACCCTAGTTCACTAGTTTTATAGGTATGTCCAACCATTGTATATTCATATTGCTTAGATAAGAACAAAAAAATTTAGGAAATCTTGTCAAAAATAATAGAAACATCTCCTTTATTTGGACCCTTTGAGAAACCCTCTACAAATCCTTTTATATTTTAATATTATTTAAAATCATTTTTGGCTATGATAAACTAGTTTTTTCGGTAATTACCTAAAAAAGACCCATTTTGATAGCCTACTATTACTCTATTGATGAAGATACCCATATTTGTAATAAGAACATTACATATCATACTTCATATAGTATTGCATTTATAAGTCTATTAACTGATATTTAGATACCTAGTGGTACAATCTCATATGGACCTCTTCGGTTCCATCTTATTTCACTTACTTTATCTACCTCTTTGGGCCTATATGTTGTTAAATCTACTTGTCTCCAATGTATTCCATGGATCCTTGCCTATCTCTTTTGTTATCTTTGTGTATTCAACCTTTGGACACCTATTTCTATGTTTGACTATTGCATTGATGTAGTGTCCAAACTTATCCTTTAATCATTTTTCATACTTTTCACTTTGTGACCATTTTGTTTAGACATGTATGTTTATTCTATTATCATATTTTAACATACCACTAGGTCCTAATTCAAAATAAAGAGATCCCTATATATACAAAGGCTATGGTCTAATTAAACCACCTAGAATTTTGATCAAGCAAGTTCTAAATTAGTAAATACTTTACATTCCAAAGTATCAAATTGTATTAGTCTATTGAATTGAAAAATATAAAGAATTCCAAATGTTAATATACATTTACATTAATTATACCAAGGGTTACAGTAGGAGAAAGGAAATATATTTGCATGATCATCATTCCCCACAAATACCTATAAGGGAGATCTACATGTGATCTAATGCCCTCTTCAGAGTACATGGCTATGTAGGCAATACTTAGCAACATATGGGATTGCTAGGGTTAGCTTGAATCATGTGTTGACCTATTTTACCAAGTTAAAATAAATCAAAGGAAATAAAATTAGGGTTTTAATTATTTTATGGATTCTACACACATTTGGAGACATTACAAAAGATAGAATAGCCATATAGGTGATAGTGTAACTTTTGTGGAAATTTGGATCTAGTCCTACACATATTCTGGGTTGGACACCTCCATCAAAGAGAGACACCTACATCAATGTAATTATCAAGGATCAATGAAAGTGTCTTAAGGGTAAAAACAATTATAACATTGGGTGAGCAACTCTTAAAGGTTGTATATTGTCATGAGGTAATTCCATATCACTATCACAATCCATAATAGAACATGAAATAAGATATGCTCTATTTATCCATTAATTGCCTAGCACTTTAATGTATTTATTACACATGTAAATAGGTAAATTTCCATAATTTTCATATATTACTAAATTTTTAATATTATCATATCTCATTCAAACAATTTTATTTTCTTAAGTGTGTTTGTGTGAAAACCCCAAATAACATAAAACATTATGGTGATGATGTTGATCCAAACCCTTGTTTGCATGTAGCATTTTATTCTCCTCCAAAAGTTTATTTTATATTCTTAAATTTATTTTTTAGATCTAAATTATTGTATGAGAATAGCTTATGGAATGTTTATTCAACTATTTTCTTTAGGTTGTGTGTTTTCTTGCTTTGTGATCATACCTAAAATTGGAGCCCTTATGGATTCTCTTTTTAAGGGAAATAGAAAGCCCATCATTTAGATAATTTGTTTAATGTTTTAGATGATCAATGTATTGCACATGAATATCTAATGACATAAAAAATAGGATAAACACCCCTCTTTTTTTATAATTATGATAATGAAAGAACTAATGATGAAAATGCTAGTATAAGTGAACATGTTGATAATCATAACATTATTTCATATGGTTGAGTGTTTGTTCCTCTTTAATGTGAATATGAGGAGCCTAATTATCCTATTTATTCTTTTTCTAATGATGAAATGCCTAAAAAAATTAAAATGATCAATTTTGTTAGTGCTTCAAACAAGGATGATACACAAGATATGCAAAAAATTAACAGTCATGATGTTGAAAGTAAAAAATGGTTCATGCATACATTCTCTAGATGAATAAAAAATTGAATTATCTTCTTCTCTTTCCAATGATTCCATTCTCACAATAGTTAAGTGTGTGACTTCTTTCCAAAATAATGTTATGTTGAACACATTACTCCTTTTTAAGATCACTCAAATGAAATTAGTGAAAGTACTCCCTTTTTTAACTTCCAATGACCAAAATGAATGCACTACTCCCTCCCATATTTGTTTGAATGGAAAAATGAAAATGCATATGAAATTCCTATGAAAGATATTATTAAAGTATTATTTGGATGTGTGGTTAAATTTCCAAATACATTTTATTCATCTTTTTTCAAACTCAAGATTAAAGGAAATAAAAAATGCATTACATGACAAAAAGGACAATTTTGCATATAATGTCTCTTTCTCACATGATAATGATATACCAAAATTAGAAAGTAACATTGCATTTTCTCTCCCTTCTTTGGAAATTATGAATGCTAGTGAAAATTGCTTCATTATCCTAATGTTGAAAAATAAGTAGAAATTGTTTCTTCTCTTCCTTCCTTCACATTTTTTGCTAAAAAAGAATAGGTTCTTGCAAGTGAAACTATTTATCCTACTCCTATTGTATGTCATGAAATTTCAAGTGATATAACACCTTTAAATGATAAAAATATCAACCTTCATGCTATTCAAAATGATATACTTACCACTTTACTAATTTTTTTAAAACCATGCAATGATCATATTTTAAAGGGTGGTAAAGATTCTATTATTCCTATGTTTCATATGAGTGGTAGTTTAAAACCATTGAGAAAAATTATAACCTCTTTACCAATATCTACTTTTTATATACTCTATATCTTAACTATTGTGGGAGATATTTAATAGGAAGTAAACACCCTTAAGTTTAAATTTTCCTCTCATGAGGCTACCTTTGAGAAGAATATATTAGAGGAACAACCTCATACTCAAGATATTTTTAAATATCCTTATCCTTAAAACATTATCATGCCTAAGTTCACCTACTTCAATGGTCAAGGGTATCTTGTTACTCATCTAAAATAATACACACACTCCTTTGAACATTAGGCTAAGGATAGATGCTTGTTAATAAAGGATTTCCATTAAAGTTCATCTCAATAGGCTCTTGATTGGTTATATAGCCTCCCAAATGTTTCCTTATCAACGTTCAAAAACTCAAAAATGTATTATTATCCAATTTTATAGATATACCCTACCTAAGTCCATTGGAACATTTTCATACATTAACATAAAAAGAGGATGAATCCATTCAAAATTATGCTATTAGATTTAATAATATATTGTATTCTTTAAACCATACCCCCTCAGATTTGGAAGTGTAATTTATGTTTAATAGGGTTCTTCTTTCTCTAATTAGAAAAAGAACATTGCATAAGCTTTTTATTTTAGTTAAAGCCTTATATTGGGATGTGCATAAATATTCATGTGATCTATTGAATACCAAAATTGAATTATGTATTTTTCCACATCAAGGAAAACAAGGTACAATTTTTAGACAAAATTATTTCCCCTACTCAAAAAGGCTTTGTCTCGGGTCAGTAAATTCTTGATGCTATGATCTCCACTAATGAGACTATTCATTCCATAGACAAGAGTAGAATCCCTGGTATGGCTCTTAAGCTAGACATTTCTAAAGCATATGATAGGGTCTCATGGACTTTCTGTTTCAAGTCATCAGGATGTTTGGGTTTAATGATAAAATGTCTCACCTTGTATGGAACGTTGTTTCTTCTACTAAATTTTCAGTTCTAGTCAATAGGGTCCCAAGAGGTTTCTTCTCTTCTTCGAGAGAAATCCACTAGGGGGACCCTCTCTCCCCTTACTTGTTAATCATAATGGCGGAGGTATTGTCAAGATACATACAAGCTAATATAGCCTCTAAATATTTAGTGGGCATCAAACCTACTTCCTCCCTTCCCCTTATGATAGTGCAGCAATTTGTGGATGATACCATTCTTTTTGGCATCTCTTCGGTGATTGAAGCTAGGAGATGGAAGAATATTTTAAATAACTATGCCATAGAGTTTGGCCAAAGCATAAATCTATGAAAAACCAATGTGTACTTCTTTAATACTCCTAATGACCTTAGACAAAAAATCATTGACATCCTGGACTGTGCTGAAGCTGATCTACTTGCTACCTATTTGGGCCTTCCCCTCACGGTCAAAGAGGTATCTCTAGGTTTTTGGAATGAAATATTGGAAAGAACTCAAAAGAAACTACTTGGTTGGAAAGGGAAACTTCTCAGTAGTGTAGGCAAACTGCAGCTTCTTCAAGACTCTCTATAAGGGATTCCTACCTACTTCTTGTCTCTCTTTAAAATACCTACATATTTTGCTAACAAATTGGAACAGATTCAAAGACAATTCTTATGGACAAGACTGGAAGACAAATAGAGAATGTCTTTGGTCAATTGGGAAAAAGTGTGTCTTCCAAAATCACATGGTGGCCTTAATATTAGATCCATCAGGAACATGAACAAAGCCCTTCTCTCCAAAATCAACTAGAATCTGATTCATAAAAATAAGGATTGGGGGGAAATCATGTATGCCAAATATATGCATAGTTATGATGGTTTCAACTTTCTCCAATAGGTAGTGATACCCCAGGGATCTGTGATATGGAATAAAATGCTAAAAAGTAGAAGCCTTCTTAAGCAAGGAATTAGATGGAAATTGGGAAATGGCTAGCATATTAAATTCTGGAATGACATTTGGGTAAAGGATAAGGCTCTTATCACATAGAGAAACTACAGAGAAATTGATGACATTGTTACTCAATTTTTTGGAGATAAAGTCAGCAATTACATGGCTAATAACAATGGCATAAGGAGCTAGAAAAATCTATTGGATTATTGTGCTCATCGGCCTGAGCTCTTCCCTAGAGTTCTAGATATTCAACAGTTGATTTAGGGGATCAAAATCCCTCTCTTCCAGTGAGAATATGAACAATATTGGTGGCCAGATAAGAATGGATAGTTCTATGTCAAGTCTACTTATCATTTGTTGATTCCTAAGGTTTAGAATAAGGAGATATGGAAAAAAGTTTGGAACTATAAACTTATACCAAAAATCAACATGTTTTGGTGGGCTGCTACGCATAACAAAATTTTAACCCAAGATAACCTATAGAAGAGAGGGTTTACCCTAGTCAACAGATGTTATTTGTGTTGTTCAAAAGAGAAAATAGTTTCTCACCTTTTCATACACTGTGATTTTGCCTAAGAACTTTGAGGCATAATCCTAAATAATTTTTGTATTAAGCGGGTCTGTAATTCTGACCTCAAGGAAGTCATTATCAGCTGAAATCCTACCTTTTCTCATCCCTGGATCATTGAATTATGGAATCAAACTCTACCCTATTTGAGTTGGATTTTATAGAAAGAGTGCAACCACAAAATTTTTAGGGATACTATTAGAAATGTCTCTCAAGTGTTTCATTCTTTTGTTAAGACTCTTTTGGAAAGTGTCACTATTGCTCATATTCGTACTGTGGAGAAACCCCTAACTCAAGAATAAGAACAAATTGCAGTCAAATGGAAGGTACTAAATCATATTCCTGCTTATAAGAATTCTAAAATTCTTCAGAGACTCAATACTAGATGGAATCCCCTGAAGCCTAACTGGTTGAAACTTAACTTTGATGGGGCCTCCAAGTTTGATGGTAAAGCTAGTGGGGGAGGGATTATAAGAAATGACAAAGGGTGGATGATTGCTATCTATGCTAGTGGAATAGGCTACCAAAGTAATAATTATACTGAAGCAACTGCTCTTTTATGGGGGATAAAATTGGCTATATCCCTCGGTATAAGGAATTTAAGTATCCAGGGGGACTCTAAAATGGTTATCAATGCAATTAACAAAGCATCGAGTGTGGGCATTAATTTAAAATATATCATTAGGGATATTCAATTTATTCTATAGAAGCTTACTAGAGTTGATATTTCACATATTTATAGAGAGCGAAATAGTGTAGTTGATGCATGTGCCAATCTCGGCCAACAATTTTCAAATTGGTGATGTTCGCACCAAATAGATCATATCCCTTTAAATATTAGGGATATCATCCAAAAAGAAATGATGTGTTAAGGATGAGTCAGACATATTAGAAGGATAGATCTATTAGTCGGTCCCTTTGGAGGGTGCTGATGTAGATCTCAGAGTTTGGGGCCTATTGTACTCTTTTGATAATCATTTTAGATTTATTATACCAATTTGTTAAGGTGAGCAAATTGCATCATCATTATGGAGATCGCCAGGAAATTATGTTTAAGCATGGGATGAGTAAGTGTTATCTCTGCATGATACTCTAAATTATGTGCTATCTCATCATCATTATGCGTATTTGGGAGCAAGGGCTTGTAGTTTCTTCAATTATGATGGTAAAAATTAGAGAATCTCTTGGTTTTCTCTATAAGTCCAAAATGGGGGGTGATAAAATTTGAAAAGAGTCAGTTTCTTGCTATGAGTTCAAAGACAACCTAGTGGTTTGGCACTACTGCAAAGAGGGTGGGATTAGTTCCTATCTAGAGAGGCTCAATAGGTTTGATGAAAAATTGTCTAAATAATTTGTGAGGTCTTGGATAAACTAGTGAGTCACTATTGAAGGAATTAGCTTTGAGATTTTAGAAAAGGTGATAGCTATGGCTATTGGCATGTCTACGTAGGGGATGAAGCTATAATAGAAAACAAAAATCATGGACCTTTCCAGCCAAAAGTTGTTTCTTGGAGAAGGTGAATAACTTGCACCTTACCAAGGAGGATTTGATCGAGCCAAATTACTTGAGCCTTGAGATGGCGTGTGCTTCATCCTCATGAAGTATTTCACGCTAGAGGGATGTTTCACCAAGTTTTGCAATTATCATCTTCCCCTTTTGAATCATTTTAGGCATAATGCTCTTATCAATTTTACCTTTTATTTGCTCTCTTCCCTAGAGCATTCAGTCCTTAAGGTGAGAGCTAAATTGGCAAAAAAACCTGATATGAATCCTTTCCCCCTTCATCAGGGCCTCATTTTTTGCCTATATAATTTCCACCATGCCCTTGAGCCATCCAAGACTATTCGAATTGATAGCGGGGAATTTTCTTCTAACCCTTTTGCTGGTGATGTTTTTGAAGAGCCCTATCCTTCCCCTATCTCTACTAAAACTAAAGAAGTTTCCTTTTCTACCCCTAATGAGACTCACGTAGACACCCCAGGCTCCTTTGTGAGTACGAAGGGCAAGAAGAGGAATTTTTATGCTGGTGAAGAGGGTATTGGGGGGACTACTATGGGGACCCATAAAAATCCTTGTAGGACCCCTGGGGGTCAAGGTAGTAAATCCCATCTATCCACTAAGGTTAGTAAGGAGGGCCTCTCCTCAGGAGTTTGATGATTAGGAAAGATTGTTGGCAAACTTGTTCCCAAGGCTAGGCTTATTGACTACTCTGAGATCACCTCAGAGGAAGCCACTCAGGATGAGGAGAACAAGGAATTAGAAGTTCAGGAAATCTCTAAGAATACTAAAGGTAAGCAAGAGATAAGAGAATTTGAGGCTACCACTAAGGATGTTGCTGACTTTGTAGAAAATGCTGACAAAGAGGGAAAGATGTATGTGGAAGAAGCTGATGAGGAAACTGAAACTGAGACTAGTTTGATAGCTAAAATTGTTGTCCTGAAGGGTCACATTCAAAAACTGGAGTAGAACTTTACCACTGAGCTTTGGAATTCTATTCTCTTGAACATGTCTATGTTGCAAGACTGGGGTACTATTGCTTCTATTGTCAATGTAAAGAACACTGAGAAATTGGATGACCTTATTAAATCTATGTTCAAGGAGAGATCTGGCCTCCTTAGCTCTTATTTTTCTAGATTCTCTGCCTCTCATTTTTTCTTTTTCTAGTTTGTTTTGGTTTTGTTGTGTCTATTAGTTCACTGATTGTGACATTCCTGTTGTAAGGCATCATTTATGTTGATTGCCTTCATGGTTTATATGCATTTGTAAGGGTTTGTCCCCTTGTTTGCTACCTTATTTAATCAAAAACAAGGTACAAACAATGATTTCAAATAAAATAAGAAAATCAATAAGGCCTTGAACTGATTTTAAAACCTTATTAATAATTATCAATGCATACCAAAAAACAAATAGTAAATGTATTGAATAAAATAAAGGAACATACTTACAAAGTACCTCTTGCAATAAAACCATATACCTCTACAACAATTCAACCCTTTCAATTTGATTGGTACTGAGATAAGCCACATGATATATTATGTACATTATTAGATAAATGGGTGATAAAACTTCTTCATAATTATCATTACCCACCAGAAAAGTTTGAAAAGTTAAAATGACAACATTTTTTCACTTACCATGGTATAAATAGGCACTAAGATAATGAGTGTTTTTCTCTCTACCAAAAGCTTACATATTTGGCATATTAGGGACTTATTAAATTTCAAATAGATACATCTAGATCCATTTCCCCAACTCCTTATATAGGTTATTATAATAGGGTTAAGACATCCCATGCTTCACCTTTTAAGGAATAGATGGTATATCAAACTTTGTAGAAGACAACCATTAATATAAGTCCTTGTGCTAGTGAGCCCTCTACCAGGACTGATCTTTCCCACACTGATCCTTACAAGTGCCATTAGTTGATCATGATCTTGATAGAGGGACATGTGGAGGGTACATGCATACATATAATATTTGGGTACCTGAACTAGCACATATAGATTCATGGGATATTTTTATAGATACATCACCTACATTAACATAAGTTCCATTACCACATGATCATTAAAATCAAGATTTTTTATTTCTAACCATGTTTCATTGCATATGATGATTATTTCATTACCAATAAATTACAAGTTTCATTAAATTCAAATATTTTATGTTATCATATCCAAAAATCAATTACACAATACAAGTGCAAGTAGATCATACATAATGAATAAATAACTAAAAGTATATACCCATGTGAGGTAAAATATACCAAACTAGCATTATCATATATATCAAAGAGGAAAAAACTTTATATATATAAAATCATCAATCATACATTGGGGTCATATCCCCCTGTGTATAATCCTCATCACTATCTATATATACTACTCTAACATATCTTGATGATGATGTACTTGGGTCCTACCTGAGCCCACATGACTGAGATAACTCACATACTCTATCCTCAAGTGAACCTATCTGACATAGTGTCCCATCATGATCATGATGTAGGGTGTCATACCAATCAATTAAAACCTAAATAATCATAGTGGCACTATGCTAAAAGATGTCTCATCTATCAAGCTCTGCATACAACTCTTCATGTTTGGTGGTTTTTTTATGATAAGTGCCCACTAATGTCACTATAGGATCAAATAAGTTTGCATGGGTACCTTTAATATCAATAACATTTTTAATAAAACCTCTCTAGATATATCTATGGGCACACTCTGAGTGAGGTTCTACACCACATGATCTACCATAGTATCCCACTATTGATTGCCTACAAATAAGACATAAAAATTATCTCCTTCTACTACATCAAATAATATATCAATAAAACACTAAATAAATTTTTTTTACCTACATGTGGTTCTAATCCCTTCCTCACCCAAGGGTGTTGGTCCCATGGGATAACCACCACTTCTCTTTCCTCATGTACCTCTATGTGCCACATGTATGGCATCAGGTGGGGCAATTATAACTAGAAATACTAATAGCCAATGGTCCCATTTACACCACTCCAAATAACCACCAATGTATCCCACATCATCCCTATATCCAAGGGAACCATAAGAACTCATTCATCACCATTTCAAAGGGATAGATATACATGTGTTGTTGTTGGCCTATCATTGGTCCTATGCCCACTCCTAACTATACGATGCCGTGGGTATGGAGGTGATGTCACCCCCTAATCTATATTAAACTAATACAGAACATGATCATAATAAAATAACTCATATACCCAAGGAAAGTAATCAACTAACCACAATATCATGTAGATCCTCTAAAACTCATGCCCATCCTTAGGCCATCTAGTAAAAGTCCTATAAAGACACCATATAATATAATCTGATGTGAAACTATTCAAAATGGTCTAATAATCAATTATTGTGTGTATTCTACCATAGGGGAATACCCACCTCTCTAAAAATGTCTAAGGATGGGCTCACCCAACTAGGGGTCCACTAACCAACCACACTACTGTAATATGCTCATAAGCCCAAACATGTAACAAGGTCCTAACTCTAATACCTCCACCACTACTCTCCAAGAAAATATTGTATAAATCCATGAATATCTAGTACCCTCCACCTCAATGCATCATACAATCTGATACATGTGATATGAAATTACCATTGTGCCACTCTCTATAGCTACAAAAGAAGCCAATAATACACAAATGAATTTCCATAGTCATGGAACATCACCCTTGATAATACTATCTAGATGAATCATAGTAATTAAATATACATCTAGTGCCCTCTCACTAGTGAAATACATATGAAACTAATGAATATATCCATGTCCCCCATCACTAACAACTTGTTCTCTCTCTCCTATGATAGGTAACCACAAAAGATGTGATATACATCCTCTAAGGTGGCTATCATCTACCCTGTCAAGAGCTAAAAGGTCCATGTATATGGGTTCCACCTCATTGATATGACCATAATAAGGTAGATATCATATGGAATCTCCCATAATAAGACCACATATCCCAATCCATCATGATCTATCACAACCTAATCAACCACATCTAGACCTAGCTCTACCAAACTGGAGAAATGCCTCCCATGCTAGAACTCCCAAATATGTATATTATTTTGCACACAAAAATGATTAAAAATAGGTGTTAATAATTACATCCAACAAATAAAATTTAAGTTTTACAATTCAAATTTATAAACATAAATGGATCGTAGCATAAACACTACCATCAACATTAGAAACCAATGTTAGATGGTTCCATCTAAATTTAGACACTACCATCGAGGTACAGATGGTACTATCCAAAATTTAGATGGAAGTGTCTATAATCCCACACAAAAAAATGATAAAAATAATAAAATTAGAAAAATATAAATTACTAGTCAATTTTTAAATAAACCTACTTACCAGTTCCTTGAAATTTTGGCTAGCTAGAGCTATCTTAAGCATATCAAATCATAGTGTGTGTGGGGATCTCTCATATGTCATTATAATTTTCTGACTAAATATCAAATTTTCAAAATTTTCAAAGTACGAATGAGTTTAAATTTATATTCTAAACTCCTAATATGCACCTTCTCCAAGAAATACAAATGCACATATCTCAAGCACCAGTTGTCAAAACATGAAACCATGAGGTGTGTTACGATATGGGCAATGATAAATTTCACATTATACCAATTTTACAAAGCTTTTGATAAAGTCCCAAAATCACATAAATTAAATTTATACCTAGACCTTATATCAGAATTTGAATAAAATTTTAAATTTTAATCAAAAACTTTAACAAGATATATCATTGATACCTAATCAATCTCTACTTATTCAATTTACACATAATATTGCTACATTATATTTTGTGATAAGGTGACTCAAAAATTATATTCCCTCATCCAAAATTGGGTCATATTAGTGGGGAATGGTATAGAAACATGTCCTCCATAATTATATCAATACACACATTTTCCATATTCATTTGGGGTATGACTTGATTATGGGTCCTCCACATTTTTGTTAACAGTCTAAGACTTAGTGGGGGCATGTTATGAAAACATGTTCTCCACACTTATACTATTTATCGTATTTATATTATGATGGGGATAATGTTAAATAAACATGTTGGTACAAGGGAGTCTTGAAAGTCTTCTTTGAAGAATTATATTCTTTTATCGATTAGGCTTGTAGCCTATTCTCTTTCTTTTAACTAGGGTTTTATGAGTTAATAATGGAAAACATATTTTATAATTATAAAATAAATCTTATCATGTCATATATATCATAAAAAATGGTTAGCATGCCTCAGATCCTTCCTTGATTGAAGATATGAACCAATTTGAAAATTGTCTCTACTAACCCTGTTTAGGCCTAATTCAAGCATACATGATTTGAATATGTAAAAATATATTTGATAGTATTCAAAATTAACCAAAACTTTTATCCTCTTTTCCTCCATCTATATACCATTTGTACAAAATTTTAGGCAATTTGGTTTAACGAGCTAAGAGAAAATTGAGTTTCCAATTGTTTTAACCCTATTTTCCTAACATCTACAGGCCTATTAGAAATCAATCACCTATAACACCACTTTTATTGATTAAAATATTTAAAACCACATTTAATTTTTTTTAAACAAACTATAACATCTAATCCCAAAGTTTGGTAAATTTCCAATGGATAAAATTCAATAAAACTAATTCTTTCTTCCATAAACCCTGTTCTAGGGTTTTGCAATCTACAACCTACTTGAGAGCTATAGATTTAGGATAATTTTAATACTAGGATTTTTCAAGGATATATCTCACTTATATTATAACCTATAGTATTTTTATTATTCCCTCCAACTATTCTATAGGATTTTGATCTTGAAAACTCACATGAATTTGCTTCTCTTCCTAGTTGTGCACTTACAGTCCTTTGTTCTTGAACCTGCAGTCTAGAATATTTACTTTTTTAATTTAAAATAAAATACAAGTTTTTTCACATTTAATAATATATAAAAATTTAATCTAAATCAATCTCAAAGTTACTTTATTCAATAAAACTTAAAAACTCACATAACAACCTACCTTTCTTAATAGTCATACACAGAATTTTTAATTATTTTCTCTTTGTCCTCTCAAATAAGTTATATTATTCAATTATTACATCCTCCACATCATATATTTAATTTTTTAATCTCATAAAATGTAAAAAATTATTGTATATTTGTTTCTAACCTCAAAAGGCTTCTCAACCACCCAAGCTTTACTTAGGATAGGATTAATTTAGCCTTCTTGTACCTCACATATCATGTTTTTGACAAAAAATAATAATTAGGAAACATTAAAACAAATGTGAAAACATAAAAATACATTAGACCCTAAGGATCCCTCACCTAAATTTTAGGACCTCTATATCTTTCTAAAACTCTTGAACTCTTCATTACAATTTCAAATTTTTAAAACTTCACTTTTGGAAGGAAAATTGATAATGATTATAAATGAATAAATAATCATAATAAAATATATTTATTTATTAAACATGATCTTTAAAAATCATATTTATAAAAACCTAATGCAAATGAACTATGTACAACATACACCTGCATCATACTCCTAGGGAACAAGACTTGTTCATGAGCTCCTACTAATGAGTTCTTCTAGACTCTTTCCATACTTATTGATCTCTGAATCTAACATCCATGTTGAATATTCAAGTGGTTTTTTATTCCACTTAGACAAATATTGAAAATACTCTTTATCCCTTATCTTATTTACCACCTTCTTGTCTAGAATGGCTTCAAGTTCATCAGGTTGTGCCTTAGGTAGTTGTTACTCCTAATGAATGATCTGATCATATTTGTCTTCAAGAGATTTTTATTATTTATTATCTTATCTAAAAGGATATATATCAGTTACATTAGATATGGGTGATATTCCAATGTCAATTGGAAGCTCCAATTTATAGGCATTGGCTGAAAATTTCTTTAAGACATTACAAGGTCTAATCTTTTTCATTTTCTACTTAAATTGTAATCCCATTTAGGGAATATTTATTTTCTAATATGATCAATTACAAGATCACCTACCTCAAAATTTATTTTTCTTCTTTTCAAATCAGAATATTTTTTACACTTACTTGAACTCATCTCTAGATTTTGGTTTATATACTCATGGAGTTCCTGCATAGCTTCTAAAAAATCCTCTCCTTCAACACTTTTTATTGCCTAAATGTCTCAGCTCATAGAATCCCCTTGGATTAATTCCATACACAATATTAGGTTTAATGTATCATGTACTTCTATTTAGAAATTTATTGTATCCAAATTATGCCTAGGTTAGTACTTGATCTCACTATTTGGGATGATCACTCACCATGATTGTGAGGATACTTCCAAGGCTTCTATTGACAACTTCAGTTTGACCATAAATATAAGGATTCTAATCTGAATTAAAACTTAAATTGGTCCCTAATTCCATCTAAAGAGTCCTCCAAAAGTGACCAACAAACTTGGTATCCCTATCAGATACAATGCTTCTAGGAAGCCCATGTAATCTTACTATAGAATATCGATATGAGTTACATCCCTTATTTTTGTAAAAATAATAAAGTGAGACATATTTTAAAACCTATCAACCACCAAAAATATTTAATCATTACATTTTTGAGTCTTTGGCATCCCAAGTGCAAAATCTATGCTAACTAAATCCCATGGCCTCCTAAAGATTGGTAATGGTTATTATAGGCTATAATTTTGACTTGTAACTTTATCATATCGATATATTATTCACATTTAAATAAACCTCTTAACATCACCTTTCATTCATAGACAATAGTAGTGTACATTTAGTTTAGAAAATGTATCTTGCCCAAAATGTACTACCAAGATACCATTATGTTTCTCCTTCAATAGGTTCTCTCTCATTGATCCTTTTGATATGCATAGTTGGCTACCCTTGAATAATAATAATTCATATGACATATATTCCATCCATGGACTCCTATCTCTATTCATTGGATTCTCACATACCTCATAAGCATCTTTGAAATCAAGATCTTCCTTGTACAAGTCCTTCAATGAGTTAAATCCTAAGATATGGACTTGAGACTCATATAAATTCAAAATGATTCTACTTAAATAATCTAAAAATTTGTTATATTTTCCACTTTTATGATTAATAACAAAAGAGAATATTTTCAAAAACTCAATCCATTTCATGTGCCTTTGACTTAGCTTAGTTCGACTATTTATAAACTACAAAGCATGGTTATCTGTACACAATACAAATTATCTAGGCATTAAGTAGTGTCTCTTTTTATTCAAGGATTGAAAAATAGAATAGAACTCTTGGTCATATTTTGAACACATTTTATTTTCTTAATTAATTTTATCCCTAAAATAGGCAATTGGTTTGCCTTCTTCACTTAGAACAAATCCTATGGTAGCATCACTAGCATCACACTCCACTTGGAAAAGTTTGCCAAAATCAGGTAAGGTTAGAATGGGTTGTTCTGTGATCTTCTTCTTAAAAATCTAAAAAAAATTATTAGCTATGTTATCCCACCTAAATGGTTTCTTGCTCCCCTTGATTATTTCCACAATTGGATCACAAATACTACAAAAAATTCTCATAAATTTTCTGTAGAAATTAGCTAAGTCATGAAAACTTCTTACCTCAAATGGATTATTTGGAGTAGGCCATTCGATTATGGATATAAATTTATATTTGTCCATATTCAATCCCTCTTAAGAGATAAAAAAAATTATGAGATTAATTAGTAGTTTTTATTCATGCAACTTATTCAAAACCATTCCTAGATGTCTAAGATGAGCTTCCTTTGATTGGATATAAATAAAATATTATCAAGGTAAACAATGATAAATTTACTTTTAAAAACCTTGAGTACCTTATTCATAACCCTCATGAAGGTTCTTGGAGTATTAGTTATCCCAAATGGCATAAAATTACATTCATAGAGCCCATCATTGGTTTTGAAAGTAGTCTTCCATTCATATCCCTCTCTAATTCTAATCTGATGATAACCAATTTTCAAATCTATCTTGAAAAAATACTATTCACAACTTAGAAAATCCATTAGAACATCAATTCTAGTCAATTGAAATCTATACCTGATTATTATTTTATCCATAGCCATTGAATTAGTACTCATTATCCAACCTCCATCCTTTTTAGGTGATAAGATTGTTGGAACAACACATGAAATCAAACTCTCCATGATTAGTCCTTTATCTAAAAAAATTTCCACTTGGTTCTTGATCTCCTCATTTTCCTTAGGTGTCATCTTATATGCTACCTTGTTTGGGAGATTGGCTGCTGGAATGAGGTCTATATGGTGGATGGTTCTCCTCATTGGAGGTAATTCATTAGGAAAGTCACCCACAACATTATATATAAACTCATTCAACAAATTATGAACTTATATAGGTAAATTAGTCAATTTTGTAGTGGTAATAATTATTCTAGGCTTACCAATCAATGTATAACTTAGCTATTTCTTTTTGATTTATTGTAAGAATTCTTTGCCACTTACTAGTATCACCTTAGGACTATTCTCTCTTTCTACATTCTCATCCTTAAAAGGTGTAAGTGTATGATTCCTTCCATCCTTCTCAAAGTTATATGTATTGTTTCTCCCATCATGCATTTCCTTCCTATCAAACTCCCAAAGTCTACCCAAAATAACATGACAAACATCCATTGGCATTACATGACATAACACTTCATCCTTGTAGTTTCCTATCTGAAAAATTCCACCTTACATTATTCATTCACTAAGACTTGATGTCTTTTTTGTATCCAATACACCTTATAAGATGTGGGATGAGCATTTTTATTTAAGCCTATCTTATAAACCATCTTAGAAGACACTAAATCATCAACACTTCCACTATCTATAATGAATTTACAACACTTACCCTTGGATTTATAGTGGTTATAAATAATGTCTTCCTGATCAAGCTCCTTAATCTCCTTTAATTAAGACCCTCTTCATAAGCAAATATTCTCCAACTTCAAGTGCATCTTCATGAGAAGGTGATTCCACACTCTCCTCTTCATCATCTTGAGCTATGTGAGAACTACCTTAGCTTTTAGATGGATTCTTGGGACACTCATAAGATCTATGTCCATACTTATTACACTTGAAACACCTACCTGCAAAGCTGATACCTCTACCTCTAGTAGATAGTTTCCTACCTCTAAAATAATATCCACCTCTTGTGACTTATCCTTGGCTTTATGATATGTTAGTTTCTTCATGATGTGCTTGTAACCAACTCCTTCCATCATGATGTCCTCTATTCCTAGTAGTTCTACCTCTACCTCTTGAATGTTGAACATGTTTCCTTAACTATTTTTCCTATAATTTCAAGGCATATTGGCATGCCTCCTCAATTTATTTGTTTCAAAATATTCATTTCATATTGAATGTTGAATCTCAACCCATTCATATATCTAGTCAACTTTTTAGCATCTTCTTCAATGCGACCTACTTTGATAGTTAGCCTATATAATTCTTCTATGTAGTCTTTAACTATCACCTCCTTTTGATTTATATTTTGAAGTCTTTTTAAGATATTATTTTGATAATCCCTTGGCATGAACTTAATTTTTATCTTAGCCACCATCCTATCCCATCTCTTGATCTTGGGTTTTCATTTTCTCCTTTCATCCTATACTCCATCCCACCAAAGGGATGCATGTCCTTTCAATATGGTAACTTCAAAATTCATCTTCTTGTCATAATATTATATGCCTTCATATTCAAATTACTTATTCATAACATTGATCTAATCAACCAAATCTTCCACATTCAAGCTGCCTTCATAAGGTACCCCCATCTTAGGTTTAGAACTAACCCCCATGATTACTCTAATCAATCTTTCTTTTGATCCCTCTTCTACTTCCTTTGGTTATACTCCTTAAGGTATCTCTTCTTCTTCTCTATCACTGACATATCCCATTTCAACTCCTCTCCTCTGATCAAGCTCTATGGCATGTAACCTAGCATGAATATTTTTCATCTCCTCAAGCAACATTGCTTGAGTAGGTTATAGTTTTTGTCTTCTACCTCTTACTATGATTTACATCATATTAAGTAATCTTCATAAATTTTAAATGAATTAATGATATTATTTAAAATATGACTATTCTCTAATTCCATAAATAGTGCAAGGGAGTCCTTAAAGTCTTCTATGAATAATTATATTCTCTTATCTATTAGGCTTGTAGCCTAATCTCTTTCTTTCAACTGGGGTTTGTTGAGTTACCAATGGAAACTATATTTTATGATGATAAATATAAATATTATCATGTCATATATCATAAAAAATGGTTAACATACCTCATATCCTTCCTTGATTTAATAAATGAACCAATTTGAATATTATCTATACTAACCCTATTTAAGCCTAATTCAGGCAAATAAGATTTTGAATATGGAAACTTGTATCTAATGGTATTCATAAATAACAAACACTTGGATACTGTTTTCCTCCCTCTATATACCCTATGTAAAAAAAATTGGGAAATTTGGTTTAACAAGCTAAGAGAAAATTGAGTTTCCATTTGTTGTAACCCTATTTTCCTAACATCAACAGGCCTGTTTGAACTCAGTCACCTATAACACAAATTTGAAGGATAAAAATATTTAAAACCACATATAATGGTTTTAAAAAAACCTCTATCATCTAATCTAAATGTTTTGGAAATTTCCAATCGATAAAAATCAAGAAAAATAAATTTTTATTCCAAAAACCCTATTCTAGGGCTTTGCAGTCTGCAACCTACCCAAGAGCTATAAATTTAAGATAATTTGAATATTAAGATTTTTCAAGGATATATCTCAATGATATTATAACCTATTATATGTTTATCAATGCTTCCAATTTTTCTATAGGGTTTTTATCTTCAATACTAGCATGAACTTCCCTTATCTTCCTGACTGTGCACTTATAGTCCCGTGTTCTTGAACCTACATGCTAAAATATTAACTTTTTGACTTAAAAATAAGAAAAACTAACTTATATAAAAGGTTTTTTAACTTTAAATTTAATATATAAATTTAATTTAAATAAATCTCAAAGTTACTCTATTCAAGAAAACATACAAACTCACACAACATTATGCCTTTCTTAATAGTCATACACAAAAAAATTAATTATTTTCTCTTTATCCTCTCAACTAAGTTATATTATTCTAGGTGTTGTATCCTTTACCTCCAATATTTAAGTTTTTAATCTCATTCAAATTCAAAACTTATTCTATATCTATTTTTAGCATCCAAAGGCTTCTGAACCATACAAGCTTAACTTAGGATAAGCTTAATTTAGCCTTCTTGTACATTGCATATCATGTTTTTGACAAAAACATAACTAGGAAATATTACAATAAAGGTGAAAATATAAGAATACATGTAAAAGGACCATTATACCATAATGATCACTCACCTAAATTTCATGACCTCTATAACTTTCTAAAACTCTTCAACTCTTCATTACTTTCAAATTTTTGAAACTTCACTTTTGGTGGGAAACTTGATAATGCTTCTAAATGACTAAATAATCCTAATCAAGGCTATTTATTGATGAAACATAACATATAATACTCCTAAATATAAAAACCCAATACAAATTAACTATGTACAATATACGCCTACATCACATGTTCTCCACACTTACACTAGTTTCAAATTCACCATACTTTGTTTATAGTATATGGTTCAAATATATATTTGGGTCAACATTCTATACATTGGTATTGTCATTATACAAATATTACACAATATTAGTTCTTATGCTAATTATAATGCATAAATATAAGCAAATTACTTTATTCCTAACATATATGATACAAGGGATCAAGAAAGGTTCATTCCTTCTATTTACTCATGCACTAATTTATCTTTGAGATTCACCAAGACTACTATAGACTATCACTATATCATTTAATTTTATCACACTATGGATTGATATCCAAGATGGAATTTTATGGACTATTATTGAGACTTATCCATATGTAGCAGTTGGTTCCATTTATATATTGGAATGATTAAATCATCTAATCTCACTAGACTATACGCTTGAATTATGTTGGTCAGGAAACAATACTCTCAATAGCTAAAGCACCACTCTTCCTATACTAGGTTGGGGGCATTATCACCTCCCCAACTCTCCTCATTACATATGTATCATTATTAGAGTGCAACCCAATTGACCAATTTTGAACTCACTCACCTTCCTGGATAGGAGGTGGATGATGGCTCAAGTCCCCTTCTACTTCTCCAGTTTTCATTCTAGATCCATCACTATGCACCATATACACAAGTTTATTCTATCCATGCTCTTTCTTTATTTTTATTTTTTTACTTTTTATTATTTCCCATCTATAAATTTATATAAGTTGATTACTTTATGGCATGCTTTTATTTGTAAGTAAAACATTTGAGCAAAAGGTTCAAAGTAAATCCAATCAGAGATAAAGTGTGTTGTACACACGAAGGTATGCATTGTATTTTCCGTTAAACTATTATTTTTAGTTTCATGAATTTCTATATTAATGGGGTTGAAATGTAGATACCCATATTTCATACAATCATAGTTTCATAGCATGCTTTCATATTTTTTTGCATGTATAGGTCTTGAAATCAAGAGTTAGATATCTAGTGGCACGGTCTCATATGGACCTCTTTTATTCCATCTTATGTCATTTACTTTATTTTCCCCTTTGGATCTATATTTATCAAAGCTAAATTTTTTACAATGTATTATAGGGATCCCTGCATGTGTTTTCTATTATCTTTATGTTTTAGCCTCTAGATACTTGTGTTTGTGTTGGACTCTTAAGTCTATGTAAGTTTCCAACTACAATGTAAGTGTCTAGACTTATCTTTTATCATTTTATGTACTTGTTTCTTTGTGATTTTTATTTATACCCATATGTTTATTCTATAATCAGTTTTTCATATGCCACTAGGTCCTAATTCAAAATCAAGAGACCCCTATATATATAAATGCTATGGTATAGTTACACCACCTATCATTTTGATTAAGTTCTAAATTAGTAAATACTTTACATTCCACACTATCATATTGAAAATATATAGCATTTAAAAGGTCAATATACACTTGCATTACTTGTACCAAGGGTTACAATAGGAGAAAGAACATATAATTGAATGATCACCTTTCCACACACATACCTAGGAGGGAGAATTACAAGCGAGTCTGAGGTCCTCATCAGAGTATATAGCTATGTAGGTAACACTTAACAATAATTATTGTTTTTAGGGTTGGCTTGACTCACATTTTAACCCATTTTTTCCATGTTATAGGATATCAAAGGTAATAAGACTAGGTTTTTACTTATTTGATGGATTCTACACATAGTTGGAGACCTTTTGAATTACATAACAACCATATAGGTGACAACACAACTTCAATGTAAATTTGGATC
>JARHVA010002738.1:432500-615000 GCA_037957365.1 Torreya grandis | reverse complement strand
TATGAATATGAATGCCTCACAAGAATGTGAAATTTGTAAAATTTCCTAATGTGAATTGGTTAACTAAAATTATTTTCTTAATTTTACTTCCCATTACTCAAATATAAATACTTAGATAAGATAAACATTTTTAACAAAGCATGTATTTTAGATGTTGAAAATATTATTTGTCTGAAGATCAAAGCTAGAAATACTTTTAAAGAACAACCAAATGATGAAATTAGTTGTGAATCTTTACACACTTTTATATTTCCATTATTTTTTATATTTTTCCACATGTCTAGCATTGAGATTTATAAAGATTCAATATTTTAGGACATATAACATCTTGTTACAAAAAAAATGTTACCCAAAAAACATTGATTCAATGTCTATAGATCATTCATCACAAAAAATATTGTTGGTACACACATTTTGTAGTTCCTCTATCCAACTCATCTTGAAAAAAACATGATTTTATCTCAATTTATGTTTTGAATGGAAATGGATATGTTTATTCTCCGGTGGTGCATGCCTATGGATTGTCATATTCTCCACAAAATATCTTAAACATCATAGACTTGTCTTGTAACCATCTTCTACACATTGTAAGGGTTGTGTATGGATATTATTCACCTCACCATTATTAAAAATTGACCTTGTTAAAAACCTATTACAACCATATTTAACAATATTCTCAAGGAAAATAATACTTCTCCTATCAACTGGAAGATTGAAAAGTGCTTTATCTAACAATTTATGGATCCTAATAATTTATGGATCATTGGGTCATATATATCACCAACAACACTTTAATTTATAATAACAATGATAACATTGTCATGGGAAAGGTCAAAAACTATTATTGGCATCATCCTAAACAAGCCATAAATGGATGTTTGTCAATAATTGTATGAAAATCCATGAAAATCATTTACAAATTTAATAAAATAAGATTGGATAAGAATCAATACACAAATAATACTTACATGGGCATCAAAATGACTAGTTTAAGAAAACAAAACATTACTTCTTAAATAAAATTCATTTCCAAATTTCTTACTTAGATCACTAACTTTCAACATCTACTTCCACACATGACCTTGGGTTAACCACACGCATTCATACATTACAAAAGATTGGCTCACCATTATAACCTTATAAAATGTTTCTTATTTATTTTGGATTCTCACCCATGTGACATCAAGGTCAATCTCACTTAACATCATGTCACCATCATGGATGTTTTTTGATTTCATCCATAACTTGTTCTCTAATTTCTCAATATTGAAGTTACTATAAAACCCATTGTCCTTGCACATCTAGCTCCACCAATAATACGCAAATACAACAGACACCAACCAATACACTCTTTTACAAGAAAAAACTCTGATTAATTTATAAACATGTGTTTTAGATGAGAATTATATACTTATATGGAAAACTTTGTCTCTTGAACCGCATAGGCATTGTATGCAAACATATTTCCCACATTCCAATACAGTGGGAGCATTGATATTTCCAATATTTGACAAATGATTATTGAGCCTCATATTATTTTATGAATAAATTCACATCATAAAACACTACCACATCAATAGGAGACTTGTCCATTATTTCACCTAGGATTCTAAATATTGTCTTCCTTATTTTAGCATCTTTCACCTTTGCAATCAATTTTTTTAACCACCTTATCCTCACGTCCCAACTACAAAGGTATAACTCACATTGAAACACTTACATGGACTTGAAATGATAAAGTAAAGATAACAAAATTATCAAATAAATAATTATTTTCAATGAAAACAATGAACATTTTTAATATACATGGGCTCAACTTACCTAATAACAATAATTTTAGCATGAATATCATCCACCATTAAAGCATTTGGTTTGCATTCCACCATGTGACAAGGTGTACGAACAACTAGATTTTTAATCCATGATGTCAGATCCAAAAAAATATCCATTGACATCAACACCCATGCAACATGAAGTCTATCATGCATACTATCAAATACAAGAAGTGTGTACAACATGAACTACATAGCAAAACACAAGCATAAGTCTTATATAATAACAAGTGTGAAGTTTAAAATTTTGAGATCATAAATACCTTCTACACATTTATCCCATACATGGAGTCTATTTAAAATGTTCTATTATTTGCATACTTAAACATCCACTCATGTTGTTAAGGAAGTTGGAGTCCTAATACAACCTCCATTTCTATTTTTTCAAATTCTTCATACACAAATAATTTTTCAATATTATTAATTGAAATTTTTTTAATACTATCTGCATATTAGGCTTGAATTTGTATTATGATTCATTCATCTTGTTTTGAATATTAGGGATGTCATCTTTAGTCATGAAATAATCCCTCTCCATCTAACCCTCAAATAATGTAAGTTTTTCATGGACCATGTCATGATGCTTTTGGTGAACAAATTTAGGGGTTGGGCCTAAAAACAATAGTCTCTCCACCTAATCCTCCAATGCATCACTAATTAATGAATCCAAATTATAATGAATACCCCTAAACTCATCAATCTCTTCCCCATGGAAAAACATGATCCATTGGTCTATATGAACCATGTTGTTATATGTAATCAAAGCTTGTTCTTATATCTTCATCAACACATGGATAGAAAAATGACATTGGCATCCATGGAATAAATGCTTACGAGTAGTTCAACTGCCAATACCAACCTTCACAACATTTGAAATGTCATAATGTGAATCATCTTCAGCCCTATAATCCCTAGGTCCATACATACACCAATAGTTATCTAAAACATATATAATTAAAATATATAAAAACATTCCATTTCATATGTTTTAATTTTTTTTTTTTTAAACATTACAAGACACTATACCCATTGTATGTATTGTATAGATCTATCAATACTAAAAAATTTTAAGGTAGATGGCACATGATAGAATGCACCATCATTGATATGAAAGGTAGTGGGATACCCTGGTATCTTAAATTCTCTATTTATGAAGTCTTCTATATGATCTATTTGTATTTAGTAAATAATATCTTTATCATTTCCCATATTCTACTCCACCTCACTCCACTCCAATTCACTAAAAGAGAATTCCCCAAGGCTTCATTTTTGCACTGTAAGAGATCACAATCTCTTCCCTTTAGATGTCATCTATGAAGTGAGAAAGCTAAAAAAAATGGAGTTGCTAATTTAAGCATAAACAAGGGGCATTAATAAATAATTGACATTCATAAACAAGCAACATTGGTAAACAAGGGGAAATGATAACCATATTCAAATGTATGAAAAAATAGATAAAAAATAGAAAAAAATTGTAACGATATGTTTTCCTCAAATGATATAATGTAAAAAATTATAAATACATAAGGAAAATTTAGCAACTTCCTTGTAGAGACTATCATATGCCATACTCAGCATGGATGATTTGCTTGTAAAGTTAAGTTATCTTTTAATAATGTTGTCAATTTATTGTCAATGGTAATATAGAATTTATAAAAAACCATTAAATTAGAATATAGCTGATTGTCACTTAATAAGTTCAACAATAAGAGAATGACATCCAAATTGGGGATTCTACAAAATGTGCAAAGTCATACTTCCAAGATTTATGTGCTAAGTTATTATCTCCTTGATACACGTCCCATCCTTAATAACTTTACATGAAGGAATTGCTTACCAATGGAGACACTTGGTGATGATGTAATCATTATCATTAATTGGGGTTTCTAGCCAATATTACCCTAAACACATGTAAGAAGAGATACTAATACCACTTGTAACATTTAAGTGTCACAAAAAAAATAGATGTAAAAATTCTAATCACAATCTCCTAAGGCAATGTCAAACATAGAGATTTTCAAAGGCCCTACCAGAACTCAAATAGAAAAGTAGAGTATGCTTGATTCTTAAGGGAAGCTTTCCATTCAAACGAAGAGCCACCAAGATAAAAAATGATTCCTTTAAATTAATTTTTGGAATTAGTGGTAACTTATTTGCTTTCAATATACATCATAGTCTATTATGTAGTTTTTAATATTCATCTAAATTTTCTAACTAGCCATCTCTACCTAATTTTATAAGTATCCATTAAGCAATCCAAGTAGTTTCATTCTAAGTTTTTTTTAAGAGCATAATGAAACTTTCATTCATATACAATACTTATTATAAATTGGCATGGTTATTACTCTCTACCAATAGAGATCCATCATTTCATTGTTTCTACATTGATTCTTTTTCTACTTCCTACTCCCCATGAAATACCCTAATATTATACGCATAACACATATACTTTTTTTTATTAAAACCCAACTTTTACATAGAGTGGGTGTACAAAATGTTTATTTGGCTTAATACAAAGAAATTAGGGATATCCATTCCACCAAATTTTCTTGGGGCATGATCTTGACCTCATCCCTTTTTGGTATAATGGAACTACTGTAAATAAATAAAAATAATTGCCATAAACTAACATGTATGCCCTCCTGAGTCCCTTAAACACTACAATATAGTTACATGTTTGTAATATCACAATATTTGATTTGGCATCATTTTTGACATGTCATGGTCCTAGTACCAAGGATGGTATATTTTGCTCCTCATTTATATTCAAATTTGACTTAACAGGTGGCAAAAAAGGCTCAATAATAGTGTGTTGTGACTACATATGTGGAAAATGATGCTAGTAAAACTGGATGAAACACCACCACTACTTGGTTCACCCCACCTCATTATTAATTTCACATCCCTAACATCCTATACATATTTGACCTTCACATCAAAAACTATCACACAAGTGACATTGTTTATCTATGAAGTGTGATCAGCTTCTCATCTTTTACACAAATCTTACCAAAAATTTAGTCACACATTATTTTAAAATTGCTTTCAACAACCACATTATACATTATAATCAAAAAGATTCATAATACCATGAATAAGAGCTACATAATATGAACCATTCAATTTTATAATATCAGTAATTGAAGCAAAAATAAAGGTTATAGCTTTTTTCCTCAGACCAAAAACCATAAATTCATATTTGAAGCATTCATTGCTTATATATAAAAAAACTATATGAAAGATATATATATATATATATATATATATATATATATTTCATAATCCTAAGCAAAAAAAAAATACTAAACATAATCATTCATAAACAAGGGGCATTGATAAATAAGCAATATTGATAAAAAAAATGGCATTGACTAACAAAGGGCAATGATAAACATATGCAAAATTTTGAAAAAAAATAAATAGAAAACATGTGCATTATTATTTTGTCCATAATCCTATGTATACTTTGAACAAATTTTATCCTATCCATTTGATTTTTTTCCTAGAAATTAATCTTGTGTTATCCATCAAGCCATATACAAACTATTATAGCCATGTTTAGAGTGTTATGAGTTATTTTACTGTATCTATTTATTTTTTTGCATGTTTTGATATACTATTTGTGTTCAACATGTTCCCTTACTTGATATTTAAAAATAATAAACAATAACATAGCAGAGGTGAATGTTATGTTCCTTATCTCTCTAAGGTCTACATATTTGAATCATTAAAATAGGTCTTGCATATCTATGTAGGAATGATGAATTTTAAGATTTACATGATGTATCTCCATATCAAAGTAGAATTAAAATATGGACACAATGACTTTGTTACTTATTAAGGATATTAAAAAAAATCCACATATCAATGTAGGAATGATGAAAATTCAGAATTGCATGATGTATCTTCAGCTCAAAGGAACATTAAAATATGGATGTGAAGATTTTGTTACACATTAAGGATAATGAAATTTTCTTACATATAATATTATCAAACATCCTATATAATATCAATCCTAATATTAATACCATTTATTTTGCCAAAATGTAAGATTTGGGATCAACCAAGAGCTCTTAACACTACCTATATTGAGGCATGCAGTCCAAAAGACTAGAATTTTGGAATTGTAAAATTGATGGAATGGATAATAATGGAAGTGGTTGATCCAAAATGGGTAGACCTAATAAAAAATAAATTATATAAAATTAAAAAAATAACAAATGACCAAATTTATTCAAGGCATTTTTTCAAATAGTTTATGTACTTCCTCTATGCTTCAACATTACACATACATATATACTCGTAATTTAAGCTCCAAATTATTTTAGCCACATGTGATTTAAAAAATTAGGACATCTAAGTGTGTATATTTTCACCAACCAAACTATGTAGTCCATAGATAAAAAGTTTTGATTAAAAATGCAAATTCATATATGGTAGTAAATAATCAATATGCTCTTGAAGATGGAAAACATTTGGTCCAACATAATTAGTAAAAATAATAAATAGATTAGGCATTATCACATCTTGGAAATTTTTGGGTCAGATCAAGATGATATGAAACTAATGTGCCCAACTTAATGTCAAGTGAAATTTATTTCCTTAGTTATTACAAGGATATAGCCATGAGTTTATGATGTCAACTATCTACAATGACTACATGTGTTTTCTAAAACATGGAAACTAATTTGTAATCCAATTTCCTCCTTGTAAGATAGACAATGTAATTCATTGAAGGTAACCAACCTATATATTAAATGCCACCTCTACCTCCTTTGGGATGCTCCTGTAGATGTCATATGTACTTATGGAACTGAATAATGACACACAATATCCTAAAAAGGTCTAAAAGGAAGAGGGTAATGGAAAATGAGAAAGGGAATTGAATAAGGGCATGAAAATAATGGCTATATTATTTAATTTTTCTAGTAAATTTGTACCTTCCATTCAATAGAGGTTAACATTTAATTTATATTAATATTATCATTTGGTTTAACCATTGTTATTGACCTCAACCATTGTCATATTCCTTAATGCCAACTTAATGGAAGTTAACCAAGATGTGAGTGATAAAATTTAACCACTTTTATGGGGCTTGTCAACATGTTAGCGAGAAATGCAAATGTACCAACTAGTTAAGGTGCTCCAAAAAATTTCTCTTTTTAATTCAAATTGAAACTAAAATGTGAAATTTAATAAATAATAAATAGTTTCCTAATTTTTTCAAATTTAAATGCTCATTTCATTCATTTGTGCCTTCTATAACCATTGAATTTAGAAAAGAGAGATGATCCTTTAATTCAAGAGTTTGTTATTAAATATATACTACAAAATTTATAAAAAAATGTTTTGAGAACATCTCCACTAATCAATGATGTCTAGGAAAAATCTTAAAAGATGAGGGAAAAACATTTTTCTATATTAAGAAACAAGAAGAATACTATTAATCCATATCTCTTTGATGACCTAGACTATAATTGTGATATGTTCCTTCCTATAATAGATTATAAAAATACTATAAATAATATTGTAAATAAACATAAACACACTATATTACATAAAAATGAAGTAGAATTGCACTAAAATATTGATAACCACTTCAAGGGAGAAGCCTCCTTTAAACAATCTCAATACAATATAATTCATGGATACCTTTACATTAGTCTAGGCTCTTATTTATACTAATTTCATCTTAGCTAACTATTACTTTCTATGCACATGGGATTATTACAATTAACTCAAAGGATGAATTACAAAGAATATGTTTCCATAGAATTTATTAAAGACAAAAATAATGAAGAGAGAGTTAGGATGAAGGGGTCCTAACATGCCCTCCCCCTTCAAAAAAAATTCCCTCTAAGTTGAAGTTGAGGAAACTATTGCTAGAGTTGAAGGAGGGGTTCCCATGTTGCATCTTCTAGTTGTATTCCATGCCACTAAACTATAACCTTAGTGATGGTTTGATTGTGAAGATAAAAGGAACATCTCTCTATAATAAATTTAGGTTCAATAATTAAATATCCTTCTACATTGATCTCAGGAAGTATTGTCTGAGCTATGACATTATGACTAGGAAATTTCCTCAAACATGAGACACAAAAAAAAATATGGACATGCGAAGAGGGTGTAAGTTCAATGTTGTATACAATAGGACCATATGTTGAAGAACCTTATAAGGTCCATAAGACTTGGGATAAATTTTATAAAGTCTGTTTATCTCAATAGAGGACTACTTATAATATTTTATTAGGGATAACCATATCTATAAGTTAGAAGGTGCATTCAAAATTATGTTTATCTATTTGTTAATTTTTGAAAGTTTGTGCCATGTGCATATTATCCTTGAGAGGAAAATAATATTGTATCATGTGTTGAGGGTAGTTTCTACTTATTACACATGAGAAAGTTTGGAAATATAAGTAAGAAAATATTGTGTCTTTTATTAATAGATAACTTTGTAAGGAGCCATCTTGGTGGTTATGTGATACATGACTTGTTGTACCAATATTATATGTGGTAACCATTTGACCTATTGATGTTGTTAATCAGAGCCAAGTAACGAAAATATTACTCCAAGAATTTAATGACAATTTTAATATGTCCATCTATTGGTGGGTGGTAACCCAAGCTCATTTTTAGTTTAGTACTTGTGGATTAGAAGATTTCTTTCCAAAAGTGAATTTTGAAATCTGAGTCATGATCATATACAATAGAATGTGGGAATCCATAAAGGCATAAGCTTTGATTAAGTAATTTTTAGGCAATGAAAGAAGCAATGTAAGGATGAGAAAAGGCATACAAATGATCATATTTAGAGAGGTGATCTAACTCCACTATAATAACTAACTTTCCACCATATTTGGTAAGATTTATATAAGATCCATGGATATTGTTTGTCCAAATACAATACAAAACATGGGCAAGGGTTTTAATAAGCTAGGAACTACCATTGTCTATCACTTGTGATGTAGACATACTTAACTATCTTGCATTATGATTGGCCAAAATAAATATAAAAATAACACTTTCATAGGTTTTTAAAAAACCTAAATGTCCTTAGAAAATTGAGCCATGTAACTCATGATAAACATCTTGTTGGAACCTAGATTCAGAAGTCAAGATAATGTGACCTTTGTATCATAAGGATTGGTTGTTTGAATTATAGTTGGGTTTGGAAGAAAGGTCCACAAATAATTTCAAGTGATTTGTTGCATGTGAATGTCTTGTTTTCACTCTTGTTGTATGTCATACATCCATTATAAAATGGGGATGGTTAAGGTAAACACATGTGTATGTTCTTCATAATAGCAGGATAGTGCATCAATGACCAAACTTCCTTATCCTTCATATAAGTGCTATAATAATCATGCCCCATTAATTTAGAAACCCATTTTTATTAAATTTGGGAAGAGACCCAATGCTCCATGAATTATTTAAGTCTTTGATGATAATTTTTGATACAAAAATGTCAACCCACCATGTATGGTCACCAATTACTAACAACATGAAAGATAGCCATCATCTCTTTCTCATATATTGATTATACCAAATTTCACCCACTAATGGATTTGATAATGAAGGTAATGGGATGTCATTATTTCATGAGTAACCACTAAGAAATATTTGGCATTCATCATTTTCAATGAAAAAATTATTCAATAAAAATACAATGGCCAAAAAAGGTGTAGTGCACATAGCTTACTTGAGTTGCCTTAAAATATTATTAGATGGGGTGAATCATATGGTAATAAATGGGGAAGAAATTTTCCCATTATCTCTAAAAACATTAGGGTATTACCTGGTGAGGACAATAAATTCACAAAGGATTTTGAGTATCCTAGGTTCGGGCCAATTTTTCTTGGCCTCCATTTTTGTGAAATTGACCCGAATGCTACTTGATGAGAAAATGTGGCCTAGGTATTACGCCTCTTACTAACCAAAGGAAGATTTGAACCATTTTTCATATATATGGTGGTATTTAATAAGTTTTAAAATCCATATCAAGGTGTTGGATATGTTATTCCCATGTTTTATTGTAAATAGTGATATCATCAAAGAAAACTAGGAATATTTTTTGTAAAAAGGGGTGATCTATTTTGTTCATCAAACCTTGGAATATGGAACATGAATTTTTTTGGCTGAATATTTTGTCAATCAATGTACTGATCAACAAAATAGGTTTGATCAACCACAGCAGGAAGATTGGTCGTTCAGGTGTGCAACTTTACTACATCGATCAGAGACAAATCTCTCCTCTCATCAAGGGAAGGTTCCCTACTAAATATGCGAAGGCTATATACTATAAATATAAGCATAAAGTAAGACACAGTGGTAGGATAAACCATCCATCTCTCTTTTTTTAGAGATGATGCTGATAAACAAGGAAGAAATCTTGGGTGATGGGGAAGGTACTTCTCTTCTTTTAGAAGCAACTTTCAGCCAAGAGCCAAATTCCTTCCTAAATAGTAGAAATCCTGGTGCAATGACAGAAGGCACTTCTCTTCTTTCAAAAGTGTTCTTCAGCAGGCAACAAGAATATTTTAGGTAGCAAGTAACCGGTAATGGGGGTGCTGAGTAACTAGCAACCTAAGAGAGAAAAATGAAGAACAATGGGGGCACCATGTCATCCCAAGGCTCTTTACACAGGAAAGGAAAATGCAAACACAAGTAAGGTACTTATGGGGGCACAATGTCGTATCATAGTTGGCCTTCAAGACACCTTCCTGATCACCTCCACTAGTTTTGCTTGTTAAATCAAATCGATAAGAAAGCTCCTAGGAAATAGACATACAAACAATCTCCTAAGATAGCACAAGCTATAACATCACAAAGTCTGCAAGTAACTTGCTTTCTCATTCAGATAAAATAATATGAATTACAATATGAGCTCAAATTTTTAGTAATGCCTTTCAATTTGGGTAGAGTTTCACTTTTAGTAATCAAAAAAGGTTTCCTTTCAAATGATACAAGAGATTACAATATATAGAGGCCTGAGGGAGGCTTGGCACTTTCTCCCAATGAAGTGACCCATTTGGTGCATTCAATGCCTTAGATGCATTCTTGGTCTTATTAGGAAGGGCCATGTTGGAGTAGGGTAGCTACCTTAACTGTGGCATGTCGATTCATCTCTAGTGTCTCCTCCTTAGCCTAAATCACTCATTCATTCACCTATTTAGCTGTGCAACTGTCTACTCTACCTTTACCTCATATGAGACAGACATACGGTGCTTTCAATGTTTGCAGGCCCCAAATATCTATCTAGAGAACTACTTCACCTACTGGAATTAACTCCTATAGAGTTTCCCTCTTTGTCTCTTCCTTCTCTTGGTCCTAGCCTTAGAGTCTTTTAAACACATTCAAGTCTGTGCTTTAATTCTACTAAAATCAACAGACACTTCATTGAGACAAATTTGACATTTACGGGCCCATCATTCTTCCCAACAACTCTCTCATGTCTTTCTTGCTTGCCATGGCCACTTTCCATTGTGACGCGGGTGAGGACACATGGCAGCATTCATAGCATTGAAATAGGGTTATCAGAATAAGATTTGAAACTGTTAGAGGCTGGGGGGCACAGATGCAGACACGTGGTAGCATCTACTACACTGGGTCAAGACATGTGGTGAGTTCTACATTTTGAGGCTTTATTTGAAACTGTGCCTCAGCTTGTGACACTTGGCAATTTTTCCTGCCCTCTAAGGCTCAAACCTTTTTTGAAGGGAACAAGCCCTTCGGTGTCTTCTAAGTGGCCTTCGAGCTTTGATTCTTCAGCAGGTTGTCTTCCCTTTTATTTCCTTCAGACAAAATGTCTGAAGGAATTCCTTCAGATAATTCATTTGAAGGAAACCTTTCCTTGGCTCTATGTGTGCCTTTGTATTGCGAGTGCCCCTTTCCTTTGACATGTGGCACCTTTCACTCTTTGGACAAGTGCCACATGGCATCTTCTATAGGAATAGGTGAAGACATGTGGCATCTTCCATTACATCTTCAAGGACATGTGGCATCTTCTGCTATTGACACTTGGTAGCATTCTCCTTCTCAAGCCTTTGCAACATTATAGAAACATTTGAGGATTAGTCAAGATCTCATGAATGATGACACTTGTCAGCATCTACCACTCTCTGTATGGGACATGTGGCACGGTCTGCTACTCTTAGGAAAAACATAGTGAAGCCTTTTGTGGCTGCCACTTGTCACCCTCCGCAGAACTCTAGAAGAAGCTTTATCGAAAGGGACCCTACAACTTATAAGGAACTCTAAGAAGCAAATGTTGACATGTGTCACGTTCCACTGAGTTACAATGCTGACATGTGGCACAGTCTAAATTTTTTTAGCAATCACACAGATGCAAACATGTGGCAGCTTCTGACAAGTTTTCAAAAGGGACACGTGGCACCTTTCACCACTTCTCTAAAATAAATCATAAAGGGGCTCAACTGATGACACTTGGCAGCATCTGCCTAACTCTTTCTTTTGTGCGTGTCTTTCTTTAACTGAGGCAACCTTTGAACCTTTGAACCCAGTGTGTTGAATCGATTGAATGTTGAACCTATTGAACTGATGAACCAAAATGGTTCAAGGTTCAACAGTTCAAGCTTTGGAGACTTGGTAAGTGATTGGGGCTGTGAAACCTTGAAACGGTCAAACTTTGAACCTCTGTCGAAGTGCTTAGCTCTTATTGATGACATTGAACATTTGAACCCATTGAACCCATTGAACTAAAAAGGTTCAAGGTTCAATGGTTTAATGGTTTAATCCTTGTTTTGATGTTTGCTGATAGACCCTTTGAACCAGTTGAACTTGCTAATCCTTTTACCAAAAAGTTAAGAAAATGACGAAATTGAATGTTTAGAACAAATTTTTGGAAAGGGGAGGGACAATTTTGGCCATGCAAGACCAAAATAGTCATATGTTGTCAAAAAAATGAGGAGTCATTTTCAAGGACAATAGTTGGCTCCAGTTGGGGAACTTCCTTCAGTTGGAAACTTGAAACAGATGATGGGAGTAGAAACCAAAATCTCCAGTGCCTTGAAGTGTGCCATTGGGCTACGGAGTCATGCTACTCAAAAAGAAAGGCTCCAAAAGAAACAAATGAACAAAGCAAAGCAAAAATAGAAGACTATACAAATTTACATATGTATAGGTGAACTTATCTAATACTTCAAGAATTAAATTACTTCAGACACTGCTCATCATGGGACAAAGAAAAGGGGATGCCATCCTGATAAACTAGCAGGAAACCATTTTGCCCCTAGAAACGGTGGTAGGGAAATGGAGCTCTCCACTAGGAAACCAATTTTTTGAGTCTTCTTCTTGCCCCATGGCGGGACTTGGTCTTCCCTCTGAAAAATGTAGCTCCTTGCTCTCCCTGTGAAGAGTTCCTTTTGTTAACTTTGGAATACATCAGTATGGTCCACCACCATAGCTTTTTATTCTATTGGTTTAGTCCAACACTTATTTTGATTGTCAGCATCACACCCCTGACACACCGTCATCTCAGCATCTCCTTTGGTGTGAATGAGTTTGACCTCTTCATCTTAAGCAATCTTCAATCTGAGCAACAGAGATCTACATCCAGCTATGGAAGAATTGCTACCATTAGATTCCAGGATCCAAGCATCATCAGAAGTTGATCTTTTATCAAATTTCTCTTCATTGGAGATGGACTATCCTTCTTGATTTATACTGCACCCTACTAATTCTTTTGATGCCTTGTTTAAATCAAATCTTGAATTGTCGACTGCGGGACTTTAATCGGCTGAGACATGAGCATCCTCTATGGTTAAGAGGTAATTACCTCTACCTGAAGGCTCAAATAGAATTTGAGTAGCAGGGGCTGACATTTGGGTAACCACAATCTTTGCCTCCGACAGGTCCGCACCTGGTTCTCCATCAATGTCCAATTGCTCAAGATTGGCTTGCAGGAATTCAAACTCAGTCATTTGAATTTTAGATTTCTTGACATGATCAACTATGTCAAATGACTGAGACAAACTTGGAAGAGAGGATGGCAGCTCACCCTTTTGGTTTTTGGGAAGGGGAGGATTGGTCTACGAATTTGAAGTAGAAGGTGTAGAGATGTTTAATGTACTTACTTCTTTGGCAATCACCAAGTCCTTCAACTAGAAAGGGAGAGGGGTTCTCTGCTTAGCAATTGAAATCGCTAATTGGGGTCACTCCTCTATCTTTTCTTTGTCGGCCTATTGGGCTGACTGATTCTCAGACCAGGTGAATACTATGTTTGATCCTTCGACTGCTTCACCTTCACTCTTAGGTTCATCTTGGTAATTCAGGAAACCAATGACAGAGTCGCCAGTTAACTCTTCTTGATCCTTAATGAAGAGATCAACGTCATTTTCTAGATCAAACTTAGGTTGTAAAGAGAAATCATGCTCTATTTCCAAATATCCAACTGCTGAGTTGGTTAGAGGTGCTTCAAGGGCAAGGTTCCTCTATGGGGGAGGAAGATGACTTGGTTGCCCTTGACTTCTGGTAATGTTGCCTTGATATGGTTGATTGGGGAATGTCCTCCTTGGTGTATCTCTATACAGAGGAGTAGAAGACATACCTTTTGCCATTTGCCTTTTCAAGGCTAGCAATTCATTTGCCAGCTTTTGGACCATTGGGTCAATGGTGGCTGCAGGTGAGTATCTAGAAGATGAAGAAGGTTTACCTCTGTTATGGTCTCTCCTTATCTTTCCTACCAAGATAAGGTCATCTTCTAGATCAATAGCCAAGTCTTGAGTAGCCTCAAGGTCTATGTGTCTAGCCCGTCTCAATAAAAAACTCACTTCAAGCAGTTGTAAGTTGATGAAAAAACAAATGAGATTCTGAGGTGGCAGTTGGGTGATCATGGGAATCTTGTGCCTCAGCTTGTTGAACTTGGTAATAAAATCTCTCATAGGCTCATGAGGTTCCTTCTTTATCTGAGTGAGCTAGACTAGCAAAGCATGCGCATCCTCTACAAGCTTGAACTTGGCTTCAAACTTGGCTTTAAGAGTATCCCAATCGATCACTGACCCAGCTTGTAGATGGTATAACTAGTCTACAACAGCACCTTGTAGTGTCTCCACAAAAAACCTGACTGCCACATCTTCAAATTCTACCTCTATCACACCATAGGATATGCTAAAGGCTGTAATGTATTCGTTAGGGTGAACTATCCCATCACCAAAGAATTTGGGGAAATTCTTTCTTGAACTATGTGGGAGTTCATGTAGAGGTGGAGTCAAGTTAAGTGGACCAAAAGAGTTACCCCAGGGGCCTCGAACTGCCATGATTTAATTATGAAAAATAGGGATAACAAATCTGGACAGAGTGGCCAGATTGTAGAACAAAAATGGAAACAGACTGGCTATGCTTCAGCTTGAGGCTTGAGGCTTCAAACTGCACACTCTTTTCTAGTAGCTCTAGTTTTGCAGACCAAATAAAATAATGGGGGTGGAGGAAAATGGTAAGGCTATAAATGGATGATGGGTAAGACATGGAATGGAGTCACCAGACTATGTATAATGGATAATGGAAAGAACTACTTCAATCTAAAACTTGAGGCTTCAAATTGCACGTTCATCCCCAACGAAGTCATCAAAAATTGTTGCGCGAGGCTGGGGAGGAAAAATTAACAATGGGAAAGCACTGGAGTAGTTCATGCTTCCACAACGAAATGCATGGATAAGGTTATAATGATAATGGGTAAGACACAGGTGATGTTTCAATCTAAAACTTGAGGTTCTAAATTACACAAAATTACTGTCCCTAGCAGAGTCACCAAAAACTATTGGCTAAATATTTTGTCAATCAGCGTATTGATAAGCAAAATAGGTCTGATCAACCATAGCATGAAGATTGGTCATCCAGGTGTGTAGCTTTACTACATCAACTAAAGACAAATCTCTCCTCTCATCAAGGAAAGGTTCCCTATTAAATATGCGGAGGCTATATACTATAAATATAAGTAGAAAGTAAGACACAAGGGTAGGATAAACCATCCATCTCTCTTGTTTTAGAGATGATCCTGATAAACAAGGAATAAATCATGGGTGATGGGGAAGGTACTTCTCTTCTTTTAGAAGCAACTTTTAGTCAAGAGCCAGATTCCTTCCTAAATAGTAGAAATCCTGGTGCAATGACAGAAGGCACTTCTCTTCTTTCAGAAGTGTTCTTCAGCAGGCAGTAGGAATATTTCAGGTAGCAAGTAACCGGTAATGGGGGTGCTAAGTGACCAGCAACTCGAGAGAGAAAAATGAAGAACAATGGGGGCACCACGTCATCCCAAGGCTATTTACATAAGAAAGGAAAATGCAAACACACTTAAGGTACTTATGGGGGCACAACATCGTCTCATAGTTGGCCTTCAAGACACCATCTTGATCACCTCCACTAGTTCTACTTGTTAAATCAAATGGACAAGAAAGCTCCTAAGAAATAGACATACAAATAATCTCCTAAGATAGCACAAGCTATAACAGCACAAAGTCTGCAAGTAACTTGTTTTCTCATTTAGATAAAATAATATGAATTATAATCTGAACTCAAAGTCTAAGTAATGCCTTTTAATTTGGGCAGAGTTTCACTTCTAGTAATCAAAAATGGTCTCCTTTCAAATGATATAAGAGATTACATTATATACAGGCCTAAGGGAGGATTGGCACTTTCTCCCAATGAAGTGACCCATTCAGTGCATTCAATGCCTTAGATGCATTCATGGTCTTGTCAAGAAGGGCCATGCTGGAGCAGGGTGGCTGCCTTAACTGTGGCATGTCGATTCATCTCTAGTGCCTCCTCCTTAGCCTGAATCACCCATTCATTCACTTGCTTAGCCGCACAACTATCTACTCTACCTTTACCTCATAAGGGATAGACAGACAATGCTTTCAATGTTTACAGGCCCCAAATATCTATCCAGAAAACTACTTCACCTACTGGAATTAACTCCTACAAATTTTCCCTATTTATCTCCTCCTTCTCTTGGTCCTGGCCTTAAATTCTTTTGAATGCATTCAGGTTCACACTTTAAGTATGCTAAAATCAACAGACACTTCATTGAGACAAATTTGATGTTTGTGGGCCCATCATTTTTCCCAACAACTCTCTCATGCCTTTCTCACTTGCCATGGCTGCTTTCCACTGTGACACAGGTGAGGACATGTGGTTGCATCCACAGCATTGAAATAGGCTTATCAGAATAAGATTTGAAACTCTTAGAGGCTAGGGGGAGTGGATGCAGACACGTGGTAGCATCTACTGCATTGGGTCAGGACACGTGGTGAGTTCTACATTTTGATGCTTTATTCAAAATTGTCTCAACTTGTGACACTTGGCAACTTCTATTGCCCTTTGAGGCTCAAACCTTTTCCAGAATAGAACATGCCCTTCGATGTCTTTTAAGTGGCCTTCAGGCTTTGATTCTTTGACGGGTTGTCATTCCTTTTATTTCCTTCAGATAAAATGTTTAAAGGAATTCCTTGAGACAATTCATCCGAAGGAAACCTTTCATTGGCTCTATGTGTGCCTTTGTATTACGAGTGCCCCTTTCCTTTGACATGTGGCACCTTTCGCTCTTTAGACAAGTGCCATGTGGCATCTTCCATAGGAATAGGTGAGGACATCTGGCATCTTTTGTCGTATCTTTAGGGACACGTGGCATCTTTCACTATTGACACTTGGCAGCATCTACCTTCTTGGGCCTTTGCAACATCATAGAAATGTTTGGGGATTACTCGAGCTCTCATAGATGATGACACTTGCCAGCATCCACCGCTCTCTATATGGGACACGTGGCATAGTCCACTGCTCTTAAGAAAAACATAGTGAAGCCTTCCGTGGCTACCACTCATCACCCTTCATGAAACTCTGAAAGAAGCTTTATTGAAAGGGACCCTACAGCTTATAAGGAACTCTGAGAAGTGAACACTGAGACGTGTCACGTTATGCTGAGTTACAACGCTGACATGTGGCATAGTCTAAATATTTTTAGTAGTCACATGGATATAGACACATGGTAAATTTTGATGAGTTTTCAAAAGGGACACATGGTACCTTTCGCCACTTCTCTGAAACAAAGCATAAAGGGGCTCAACCGACGACACTTGGTAGCATCCGCCTGACTCTTTCTTTTGCATGCATCTTTCCTTAACTGAGGCAACCTTTAAACCCAGTGCATTGAACTGATTGAATGTTGAACCTATTAAACCAATGAACCAAAATGGTTTAAGGTTCAACGGTTCAAGCTTTTGAGACTTGTTAATTGATCAAAGCTGTGAAACCTTGAAACGGTCAAACTTTGAACCTCTACCGAAGCGCTTAGCTCTTGTTGATGACGTTGAACATTTGAACCCATTGAACTGAAAAGGTTCAAGGTTCAATGTTTCAATGGTTCAATCCTTTTTTTTATGCTTGTCGACAGACCCTTTGAACCGATTGAACCTGCTAATCCTTTTACCAAAAAGTTGAGAAAATGACAAAATTGAATGTTCAGAACAAATTTTTGGAAAGGGGAGGGACAATTTTGGCCATGCAAGACCAAAATAGTCATATGTTGTCTGAAAAATGAGGAGTCATTTTTAGGGACAACAAATTTATAAGCTTGAAGGGCATGAGTAGGAATTCATAGTTCTCTTCATGTATGTGAAATGTATTTTTTGAAATATTTTAATCCTAGAGATAAAGTTGATGATATCCAGACTATAGATATAATTTGGAGAAGAAGTGGGCACCATGAACTTCATTAATAAGTTCATCTATCATAGGGATAGTAAATTTATCTTTAATTTTTATCTTGTTTATCTCATAAAAATCAATGTAGATATACCAAGATCTCTTTTTTTAGACTAGTAAACCCATGAAGGAGTATGGTCTTGTGCTTGGATAAATGACTCCTACCTAAAGGAGTTCTTGAACCATCTTATTAATTTTGTATTCTTGAAAAAAATGATAGCAGTATGGTTGAATGTCTGGGGTACACTACCTGAAAGGAATTTAATGCAATGGTCTTCAGGTTGAAAGGCAAAAAACCTTTTGGTTCCTTGAATACTGATGTGTGTTTGACTTGAAAATTTTATAAGCCAATAAGTTGGTATGAATCAGGAGATGTGTTGAGTTAAATAAAATAGATTTGAGCAATTTGTACATGTGAGAATTTAATAAAAAACTTATCCATGTGGTGGGAATTGATGACACTGGCAGATCTTGGTAAGATGCCTTTTAGTGTGTGAATTGACAATTGTTAGATAAATTCATCCAAATTTATAAAACTTCTGACAAGATAGTTCCAAGAGTGTGTCACCATTGGGATCCAATAACCACATCACATCTATCCAAAGGCAAGATAAACATGTCTTATTCTAGGTAATAGTCCTTCATAGAAATACAAACACTACAACATTTACCTTTATATGAAAATGTTCCTCCATTGTAAATCATAATTTAAAAGATAGAATAAGTGTGTATGAAACATTCAAATTATTTTTCCAGCTAAGGATCAATGTAATTTTGTATGATACAAGATTCAATGATAATAGTGATGGATTATTTCTTGAAATAACCATTTTCTCTCATAGTCTAAGGAGTTGTCACCCTAGCTAAGGCATGCACCAAAATTTTGGGGTGTAACATCATGTTATTGGGTTCTTTGAATTTAGGTTCTTCATCATGAGAATCTTGAGTATCTTCCCATTCTTCACCATCTAGTGGGGACTTGACATCTAGAAAATACAAATTTTTGCATTGCACTTATGTCCTCTTATGATTTTTTTCATCACAGTTATAACATAGCCATTTTTTACGACAAGTGCATAATTCAAACTCAAATAAGTGTTTAGTTGGGATGAATTTTAGAGGAAGGTTTGTGACTTACCATTGTTTTATATATGTTTTGAAAGAACCAAAATTGGAAAATCAATGATGGGAGGTGATATTGTCTTCCACAAGCTTGGCTAATCCTAATGCTTCCATCATATTTTGTGGTTTAAAAATCTTGACATTCATGTGAATTATTTATTTGATCCCACTGATGAAACAACTCTTGAAAAAAACATTTAACCCTTTGATTATATTGACAAGTTTTTTAAATTCATATTGATGCTCGTTCAATGTTATGTTTTGAAAAACATTAGTTAGGGCTCCAGTGAAATCATTATAAGAGCTAGGACCAAAAAGAGCCAATATAATATTAATGAAATCATCCCAATTGGGTTATGTATGATATTTATATACCATTGGTATCACTAGATAAAATCCTTCTCTAATTGAAATGATGTGATGGGTACCTTGTGTAACCCTAATGTATTATGTAAGCTGAAATATTATTTGGTATGGTAAACTAGCTGGTTGGTTCTATAAAATAAATTTTCAAAAATCTAATTTATAACTATGCATTATGGTTTGTAATAAAAAACCACCTTTGAAATGATTTCTTCCATTGAATCTATTAGAGATAACGATATTTTTTGCATTTATGTCGAGTTTCACTCATTCCAATCAGTGAGTCATGAGTCAAGTTGAGATTTGAATTTAGCTTGAATTTCCTTAGTGTTTTAGGCCTTGGCCTAGCTTCCCACAAGGGAAAAAACCATTTATTAGAGGGGCTTGGGTTGTCAAAAAAAAGTACTAAAGTTATATGTTGAAATTATTAGCTCAATAAGATGGTTGCAATGGTATAATTTTTATAAGGGCAAAAAAAGTGTTTTCACCACTATAGGTGAAAAAACATTGTATGGAATGTTTTTTTTAATAATTTAAATACATATTAAAATTATCTTATCAATGAGAAAATAAAAATGGTGTATTCACCCTCTGGGAAAAATTATAGTAGGTGGATACTACACCAAATTCAAGTAATTGTTTTAGAATATTATAACCCTTCTAGTTATTGTAATTAATCTATTTATATCAACTAGTAGAATATGCTACTCTATTTATGATTGTTGGCTATTAATATGTTTCTAAAAAATTAGAATCATATATGTGATTGTACAAATGCTAGGGTTACAGGGAATTTTACTACAGTGTGTTTTATCTATGATCTTGAAAACATACTAATTTCATTTGCAAAATAGTTTCAGCTCAATATTTTAGAGATATAACTATGGAAAATAATTGTTCCATAACCTACTATCTTATTTATGAGGTATGATGAAAGTAACTTCTTAGGAATAATTTCTTACTAATGCATCACAAAAATCAATGGTGGAATACTTCCTATGGATATGATGTGAAAATAGTTATGGTGGCTTCCTATATACATGAAGGAATGTGAAAGCACGAGTCTGTATAAAAAATTATATAATGGCTTGTAAATTGGGGCATAACCCATCACTCCATTAAATCAATTAAATCATATAACTACCTTTAGTCAAAGATGATAGATTTTTATTAGTTTTAAAATTATCGTAGTATAGTTTATAACCTTAGGAAAAGATGGAAGAAAATAGTTGTGAAATAATCTTAGTGCCACCACTCCATTACTACATTTTGATATCTAATATCTTGATTGGGTAAGGTGAGAGCATACAGTGGATAGAATTAGATAACCATAAACCAATGAAACCACTGTAGAAAAATGGCCTTATAAATAACTCTGATACCATATGTTATGTTCTTTCCTACAATAGGTTATAAAAATATTTTGTTATAACCACAGAATTCATATAAGAGAGATGATCCTCTATAAAAATATATTTTTATTAAATATATAATTAAAATTTTATAAAAACATTCTAAGAACATTACCCTTACTCAATGATGTTCAGGAAAAATCTTTAAAGATTGAAAAATAATATTTTTTCTATATTAAGAAATAAAAAGAGTACTATTAATCCATTCTTCTTTGATGACCCAAACCATAATTTTGATATTTTACTTCTTAAAATAGGCTATAAAAATAGTGAAAATACTATAAATAATATTTTTAATGAATGTAAAAAGATTATATTGTATAAAAAATAGAGCAGAAATGCACTACAATATCACTAGCCTCTTCGAGGGGTAAACCTAATTTAAAAAATATCACTAGCTTATTCAAGGGGTAAACCTAATTTTAAAAATATCACTAGCATCAAGCTCAATAAAATAAATTCATGGATACCTTTCTATTATTATAGGCTCTTATTTATACTAATTTTATCTTAGCTAATTACTACTTCCTATGCATGTGAGATTATTACAATTCGCTTAAAGGATGACAGACAAACAATATGTGTGCATAGTTTTTATTAAATAAAAAATAATGAAGAAAGAGTTAGTATGAAGGGGTCCTAACATGCGATCCCCATTCAAAAAAAAATTCCCTAAAAGCTGAAGTTAAGGAAACTATTGCTAGAGTTGGAAGGGTTCCCACGTTATATCTTCTAGCTACATTTCATGCCACTAGACTAAAACCACGATGATGGTATGATTATGAAGCTTATGGAAGTGTCTCTCTATTATATCTTTATGTTCAAGGAGGAGATATCCTTCTGCATCGAGCTCAAAAAGTATTATCTGAGTTATGACATTATGACTACGAACTTTATTCAAACATGAGACACAAAAAAATGGATGGACACGAAAAAGGGTGGAAGATCCAAGTTATATGTAATAGGACCAATTTATTTAATAACCTTATAAGGTCCATATAACTTAGGAGAAAGTTTATGAATTCCCTTTATCTCAAGAGAGGATTTCTTATAAGTTTGTATTAAGAGGAAAACCATATCTATAAGTTGGAAGGTGAATTCAAAATGATGTTGACTTTCCTACTACATCATGTAATTTTTTCCCATATGGATATTATTATTTCTAAGGAGAAGAATATTATCTCAGGTGATAATGGTAGTTTCCACTTCTTGCACATGATAACTTTTGGGAAGATAAGCAAGAAGAAATGGTGGCTTCTAACCATAGACAGCTTCATAAAGAGCCATATTAGTGGTTGTGTAATAGGTGACTTGCTGTACCACCATTTTACATGTGGTAACCATTTGAACCATTTATTTTTTTGATTAAATTAAAATCAATGAAGATATTATTCCAAGCATTTAATAACAATTTCAATCTAGCCATCTATTTTTGGGTGGTAACCCAAGTTCATTTTTAGTTTAGTAATTATGTAGTTGAATATTTCCTACCAAAATTGAATTGTGAAATATGAGTCATGATAAAATACAATAAAATTTGGGATTCCATGAAGGTATAAGTTTTGATCAAGGAATTCATGGTGGATGGAAGAATAAATGTAAGGATGGGCAAAGGCATAAAAATGATCATATTTAGAGAAGTGATTTACCACCACTAAAATAACTAACTTTCCACCAAATTTTGGTAAGGATTATATAATATCCATGGAAATTTCTATCAATTTTACAAAACCTGGGTAAGTGTTGGAGTAAGCCAGAATCACTTATTTCTCCCTTTTTATGTTGACATAATTTACATTCCTCAATAAATGTCTTGATATCTTTTTTTATGACTAGCCAAAATAAAACTATAATGATCAATTTCATGGGTTTCTAAAAATACTAAATGACCTTGGAAATGTGAGGCATGTAACTCATGTAAAACATTATGTTAAACCTAGATTTAGAAGTCAATATAGTGTGGCCTTTGTAACCTCAGGATTGGTTGTCCCAATTATAGTTGGGTTTGGAAGTAGGGTCCACAAATTCTTTCAGGTGATTTTTTTCATGTGAATGCCTTTTTTCCACTTTTTTTCATGCATCCATTTTGAAATTTGGATGGATAAGGAAAAATTGTGTTTTTTATTCATACTAGCAAGTAGCGCATCAATGACTAGACTTTCCTTACCCTTCTTACAAGTCATATAAAAATCATACCCCATTAAATTGTAATTTGTTGATTGGGGAAGAGACCCAATGATCCATGAAGTATTTGAGTCTTTTATGATCAACTGTGATGAAAAAATTTTAACCCACTATGTACAGTCACCACTTACTAACAACATGGAAGATGGCCATCATTTCCTTCTCATATATTGAATGTACCAAATTTTGTCCACTAAGAGATTTTCTAATGAAGGTAATGTAAAGTACCTCTTAAATGATTAAAATGAAAATAACACTTCCACATATGTTACTTTCAATTAAAAATGTATTTAATAAAAATACCATGGCCAAAATAGGTGCAATACACATAGCCTACTTGAGTAAACATAAAAGCTTGTTCAGTGGTGGTGGACTACAAAAATGAGTCATTTTTAGCATGATGATCAATGGGTTATAAATTTTCCCATGATATCTAAAATAATTAGGGTATTACCTAGTGTAGATAATAAATCCACAAAGGGTTTTGAGTATCTTAGGTTCAGTCCAATTTTTCAAGTACTTAATTTTTATTGGGTTGACCCAAATGTCAACTGCTCAGAAAATGTGGCTTAGGTGCTACACCTCATACTAACCAAAGGAACATTTGAAATTTTTTAAATTTATATGGTGGTAAATATATTTTTTTAAAGTGAGCCACAATCAAGGATTATTTTGGATAGGATCAAATGAATGAAGAAAACCCTATGTGGTAGTGAAATCAAAAAATATATCTCAAATGGAAGAAGCTTGTTTTCATAACCAAAAGTTATATTAAAATCATTGAAGTATTAGCATTAGCCAAAACTTACATAAGAAGGTACATTATATAATGAGGAATTAGATCACCCAAAAAGGTAATTAACTCAACTCACAATTATTAATTGGCTTAAAGTATATTTCCCTTAATGACCTATTATTAACCTAAGCAAGCTAATTAGACTATATAGTTAAAACCACATAGTGTAAAAAATCCTACGCTAATACCCCATTTAAGCGTAGCTTAGGTGGGTAGTATAATTTGATCCTAACATAAAGGCCTAATGAGGTACCCAAGTACATAGGAAACCCCCCAAAGGATGATGTCCGATATACTCAAACCCCAAGAAGAGCCCAAAAATGAAGATAATTTCTCTTAGTAAAGGGTTTGGTGAATATATAAGTAATTTGATTTATAGTATAGATGTATTATAAATTAATAACTTGACCATAGATGAGATCTTAAATGAAATTCATTTGAATCTTGATATGCTTGGTTTGTTGATTGAGGATTGGATTCCTATAGATCTGGATTGTGTTTTGGTTAATGTAGGAGATGATTTTTGTTCATCAAAACTAGAGGCCAAACTCAGTGAGAATACCCTAAATCCAAATAGACTCAGTGTTATCACTAAGAAATACTTTATATTATACCTCTATAGAATATAAATCAATGGCATTCTACTTCTTTCTTGACCAACTAATTAGACCTGAATCAAGATAAAAAATGTAGCCTAATGTAGACACATAATCAAGTCAAAATTAATGCCTGATCCATAGTGAATCCCAAAACTATAAGTACCTTGAATGTAGTGGGGAATCCACTTAGATGCTTTCTAATTCAGCTCATGTGGTTCTTTCATAAATATAGAGACCTTTCCCACTACATACAAAATGTTAGGTATAGTGTGTGTAATGTAGATGAGACTACAAACAAGTTATTAATATGAGGTATCATCAACCAAAGGATATGCACAATCAGCCTCAAGCTTTACACTAAATATAAATGGATTTGTATTTGTGGCTTACAATAACCCATGTTAAACTGTGTAAGAAAATCAAAAGCATATTTGGATTGTGCAATAGTGATCCTAGAATTAGACTAAGAAATTTCAATTTTGAGTAAGTAATGCAACAAGACCAAGTTAGTCATTGATAACTTGTTAGACAAATAAATTTTCACTATTTCAATGGTGGATGAAGAACTCCCTATGATAAATAGATCATCTACATTAAGAACCAAAATCAATAGTGAATCATCTTGCCATAAAATGTAGACATTCAGATCATAATGGCATCTAGTAAACCTAATCAAAATAAGAAATGAGTTCATCTTGGAATACCAAGCTCAAGGAGATTATTTGAGTCTTTAGATTTTTAAAGTTTACAAACTAAGGATGAATCTTATACAAATATTTTTTGTTACTTCATGTATATTTATTCTTTAAGATCACCATGAATAAAGGCACTCATCACATCCATCTAATGAACATCCCAATGATGTGTTGCATCAATAGAAAGAATGAATCAAATTGAGTTCATTTTAGAAACTGGGGAAAATGTATCAATATAAACAATGTAAGGTACTATATAAAAACACTTTTTTACCAAACATGCTTTGAACTTGTCTATGGACCCATTTTCTATAAATTTTATCCTATAAATCCACCTACATCGAACAAGTTTTTTTCCCTTAGTAAGATAGACTAAATCCCAAGTGTTATTCCTAAGCAAGGAACCATACTCCTATTCCATATCATTATCCCACTCAATATTTCTTGACACCTCATGAAGTGACTATGGATCATAATCATATGCAATGAATGCATGTAGGGAATCCTAAAACTATAAATGAGTTCACCTGGTGTCTGATGGATCTCCAACCTAGTGGCCAACATTTTGAAGTGTTTGTCTAACCCAAAATTGACCAATGCTTGAAGATTCAAAAATACATTCCTCACTCTCTAAATATATTAATAGAGAAGGAGGTGGTGAGTCCCCATCACTACTCTCATCATAAAAACTATAAAAATAATCCAAATCATTAGGAAGTTATTGAGATGGATTTGAATCATCAAAATTGTCTTCAAATCTTAGTGTGTCCAAGGAAAGAAGAGGAGTGTTATGTGTAGATTCTATAGGACCCTATTTAAAGTGAATAATTATCTCAATGAACAACTCATGAGTAGTGTGATGAAGAATCTTATATCCATTAACACCCTCATGATATCCAAAAAAGATGCAAGTCTAACTCTGAGTTTGCATTGCCTTACATTTCTTATTAGGAATGTGGGACATAATAAGATATCTAAACACTAAAAATTTATTCACTATGGTTCTAACCATTCCATGATTCAAAAAAAGTGAATCCCTTTAATGTTTTATGAGGAACTTGGTTCTATATATAACAAGTATAGTTGATGGCCTCAGCCCAATAGTAAGGTGAATGAGACTTGGAGTGTAGAATACATTTGGCCATATCCATCAAGGACATATTATTATTCTCTATAACATCATTATGATAAGGACTATATGGAACTATATGGTATAGTTAAATCCCTTATGATGTTCACAATTGTTCAAAATGGTTACTAATATACTCATCACCATTTTTGATACACAAAATCTTTATGGCATTGCCTAATTATTTTTTTACAAGAATATTAAAGTCCTAAAAATGATCAAAGACCATTTATTTTTTATTAATAAATTACACCCAAATATACCTCAAACATTTGTTGATGAAATTAAGCATGTATTTAATACTATTGAATGAAGCAGTTATAAATGGACAAATAATGTCACCGTGAACTAGCTACAATATATGTGTCTGTGTAGCTCTCCATGATTTGTCTTTGTCATACTTCTCTTCAAAGTGCTTACCAAGTATGTAACCTTATCAAATGTCTTCATAAAAGTGAATAAGTGGCAAACCTAAAACCATGTCATGAAAACTGAATTGCTCCAAGTAAGGATAGTTGAGGTTGCCAAATCATTCATGCCATAAAACAATCACCCCAACTGAATGAGTGAGCAATGCAGTGGAAAGTTGATTAAGATAAAAATGTGATAAAGTATAAAATCATGACTCATTATCTAATTTATTAAATGAAATAATGGAGTCACTATCATCTTCCATAATAACCACTAATTTAGGTGTGAATTCAACTATCTTGCATGAACTGATGTGATTGATCTGATATGGTGATAATGAGGGAACATAGAACATCCTTAAATGTCCCATAATTCACTTCAACTGATGATCTACTTTTAAATTTTGTGGAATTATCATCACCCAATAATATGGAAGGTAAAAATAAGCCTTTAAGGATGAGAAAAGCTTTTGAGATGAAGCCATGGGGTACAAGGCATCAAAATCAATTACCCATGTGTAAGGTTGGGACATAATTGCAACAAGTGATTTTTCCTTATCTTTTCCCTTTATATTATCTTTTTCCTTAGAAGAATCATGTGCTAATGAACTCTAATTGGCTGAATCAATGACATTGATATTGTACTTTATGAACATATTTATTAGTTGGTTAATCTGCTTCTTCGTGCATTTGGTTTCATTGTGCCCAAATTTCTTACAGTAGGCACATGTGAGTCTCTCTTTTTTGCATTTCCCACTTGAAGAGGATGACTCTTTTTATGTTTGGAGTTAGTATAAAAATTTTGACCCTTTATTTATTTTTGGTCCTTATTTTTCATTTCTTATCCTTACTACTATTAGAAGCCGTCTATTTATCATCACTCACAATTAAGGCATGAGATTTAGATGACTTTAGTGTACCCATTTGAATATGCTTATATTTCTACTGATTTAAATCAATAGAAAAATCATCAAAGGAAGGCATGGTCCATATAGATCTAAGGGTACACTTGATGGCATAGAAGGTATAAATGAAGATAGAATAATCAAAACCCAATTTTTGAAGGATGGAAAGAATCAATTGATCATCCTTTTTGTCAATGCTACATAATTTCAACTACAACATGAGTGATTTAAAATTTGTGAATAATTCATGCATGGCATCAAAGTTGTTTGGGTTCAAACTTATGAACTCATTCTCTAACTCATGACCTCTCACTATGTCTTACTTCCCAAAGAGTCTTTCCAATGTGGTCTAGATTTCATTAGGAGTAGTTTTAGATTCAATATGAAAGAGCAGGTTGGGAAACATAGATAGGCATAGTAGACTATAGGCTTCATCATTTTCGTTAAAACACTTCATCTCCTCTACATTAATTATCAGTTCATTTTTCCATACCCATCATGATTTGGTGTGAACATTTACTCCTAAATAGGATTTGAATTTTAGTTTTCCACTCGTGATAGTTGAATAGTGTAGAAGTGAAATTTGACATTGGTCCATGGTGTAGAAAGGAAGTATGTGTTAAACAGTGTATGTTGAAAGACTAGGATGTGAAACCCCTTGAATATACAAAGATTGAATTTTACAAGGCATGAGAATAGATCTAATGCATAGTTCTTGAAAAAACTTGTACTTTCAAAAAAATGGCACTTGAAAAGGAACTATCGACTAAAAGTTATGGAAGTTTGAATGTTTCTTGCTTGCAAAAGATGTCTCCAATTTACATAAATTTGGTTGTTCAAAAATTTTGGCCCAAATTTATGAGGAAAAGCTAATCCCCCTTTGGTCAATTGTGACCAAGGGCTTAAATTCCCATGTGACCAGGGGCTAAGGGTTAGGCTAATAAATAATGTATTAGCAACCCTATTTAAAATTGACAGTTTCATGGATGTCATCAAGTGTAAAAAAGGTTAGAAATAGGGGTGTCAGAGTATTCCATAGACTGAAATCCCACCAAATTAGGTTGAAAGTGGTTTTAAGGGTGGGAATGTCTATTGGAGGATAGAAACCTACCAAAGTCCCTACAAGGAGTAGAAACTCCACCAAAACTAAAAAAAACCTCAGATATGTAGATTTGGTATGGATTTTTCAAAAAATAGCAAGGACCCACCTAGTTTTTTATAAACCCAAAAATGGCTTTTCACTTTGAGTAATGGATGGTACTGATTTTACATAATTCAAAAAATGGCCTTCAAACCCTCCAAAATGTTAAAAAATGGATTGTCACAAAATTAGGTCATGTTTACAACCATTACATATTTTGAATTTAATGGCACTATTTGTTTTTCATCTAAATAATCTAGTGGTACAATTTACATGGATTTACATGAAACCCCACCAAACCCTTGAAAATAGTTGAGATCACAAATAAAAACTAAGAAGGAGCTAGAATGCAAGCAAGTTCACAACATAATCCATGGCATTCATATACCATCACCACTCTAATACCATGATAGAGTTGGCCAAAATCAAGGATAGATCTAGATAGTATCTAATGCATAAAAAAACCTTGTGTGTAGTAGTGAAATCCAAAAAATAACCCAAATGGAAGAAGCTTGTCTTTATAAAAAATGTGTATTAGCATCATTGAAGCATTAGAATTTTCCAAAAATTACGTAGGAAGGTACATTATATAGTGAGGAAATAGGACACCCAAAAAAGTAACTAACTCAACTCACAATTATAAAATGACTTAATGTACATTTCCCTTAATGACCTATTATTAACCTAAGTAAGCTAATTACATCATATAGATAAAACCACATAGTGGGAAAAAGCATACACTAAAAAATTTAAATACATGACAATGTGTTGGAGATTTTATTCCCAAGTTTTGTTATAAATAAGGATATCATTAAATAAGACTAGAATAAATTTATGTAAAAAGGGGTGAATTATTTTATTCATCAAACCTTGGTAGGTGGAAGGGGCATTGGTAAGATTTAATGTCATAACCATTATTTCATAGTGGTCATAATGTGTACAGAAGTATTTTTTAGAATATATTCATCCTAGAGATGAATTTGATGGAAGTTAGACCATAGGTATAATTTGGGAAGAAGTGGGCACCATAAAGTTCATATAGAGTTTCATCTATCATAAAGATGAGAAATTTATCTTTAATAGTGATCTTTTATATCTCATAAAAATCAATGCAGAATAATTAAGATCTATATTTTTCTTAGATTAGTAACCCATGAAAGAGTTTGAGCTTGTGCTTAGATGAATGACTCCTACTTGAAGGAGTTCTTCAACCGTCTTCTCAATTTTAGCTTTCTGGAAAAAAAAAGATAGTAATATGGTTGAATGTTATGGGGTACACTACCTAGAAGGATTTGAATATAATGGTCTTTTATTTGAAATGCAAAAAACCTTTTGGTTCCTCAAATACTAATGAAAGTTTTACTATAACAATTTTTAAGTTAATAAACTAGTGAAAATTAGGAAATATGTTGAGCTAAACAAAAGAGATTTAAGCAATGATTCTATGTGAGCCTTTCGTAAGGATCTTCATATGGTGGGAATCGATGACATTGGATGATCTTGGTAAGAGAAATTTTAGTGTGTAGAATTGGCCATTGTCAGATAAATCGATCTAAAGTTCTAAAAAGTCCCACAAGATAAGGCTATGAGTGCCCAAACATTGGGCTCTAATAACCACATCTAATATTCCCAAGGGGAAAAAAAAATTATAATTTTATGGAATAGTACCTCATAAATACAAACATTACAAAATTTACCTTTACACAAAAATGTTCCTCTATTTAAAACCATCATTTCAAAGCTAGAAAAAGGATTCACAAAACATTCATCTTGTTTGTCTAACAGAGGATCAATGTAATTATGTGTGTTACTAGAGTCAATGAGAATAGAGAGGTATTTTTCTTAAAATACTCATTTACTCTCATAATTAGAGGAGTGGTCACCCAAGCCAAGGCATAAAAAAAAAAATTATGGTGTAACTTTTTCTTATTAGGTTCTTTGACTTTAAGTTCTTCAACATGGGAATCTTGAACATCTTTCCATTCTTCAACATTTAGTGGTGCCTCAACATTCATAAAATACATTTTTTATAATGCACTTATGTCTTCTAGTGAATTTTTCATCACAATTGAAACATATACACAGTTCACAACAAGCACACATTTCTACCTCAATTATGTTTTTAATGGGGTGTGTTACACCCTTAATCTATAGTGCATCTAGGGATATGTGTCTGATTTGTGGCTTGCATATGTTTCATATTATATTATTGCATTTCTCTATCTTATTAGTATGGTTGGCCTATGGAATAACCATGGCTAATATAAGTACAAATATGAGGTAATGGTTAGTATTTTAGGATCATATTGTAATTATGCTCTTATTGCATTATTGTGGAGTTTCCCCCCTTGAATTGGATCACTCATTATTATTAAGCATTCTACTCTTTTATCAATTATTTTTGTGGATATGATTATTTTAATCTTAATTCTACAATATATTATTCCATTATTGTGAATGTCTAAGTAATTTCATTACAAGTGGTATCAGAGCATCCATTTGGGCCAATTTTTATAGTGTTGTATTTCAAATATGGTGTTACAACAATCAAAAGAGATGAAGGATAAAAAAACATAATTTGTGATATGGGAATAATTTAAATTTTTTATCGTTACAATATTGTTCGTAGTCTTTTTTTGAAAAAAAATTCTAGACTTTTTTCACACCCTTTTGAAAATTAACAGTCTTTGGAATCATCACACCAAGATGATCCCAATGGTATAATCTAATGGTACACCTTTTATAACCTTGAAACCTCCATCTTAGGGTTTTTACATGGCTGGTCCTAACACTCATGGACATGGGAAAGGTCATGACACTCCAAATATTCCTCATAAATATGACATGGTCTAGTCTAGAACTTCAGATCCATCAATTTTTGAGGTGGTTCAAAAACTTTCATCAAATATTAAAATCATGATGAGGAAGTATGATATTGATGTAATAAAAGGGTAATAGATTATATGAAGAATCAATTGTCAACTCTAAGTGACCATTTGACCACTTTTGTGGATCATCGTCAACAAAATAATCATCCACCACTCTAATCGATTTATCCCAATCCAAAAAAACACAACTCCAATATTGGTTTGAAGCAAACAAAAGTGTGAGTTCACAAGTTTTATGGTAAGGATCCACTCTATTAGATCAATCAAAAAGAAAATTTATTTGTTCTACATCAAATTACATGTGTGTAAAAGGTGATCACATCATCTCTTCATCTATAACCTGAGAAATTAAATTGGTATAGGTAGTTTTTTCTCAAAATAAAATGAAGGGCACTCTTATTACCTAGTTAGTGTTTACTAAGGAGCTACAAATGCACTATCTCAACAACATATCAAAAAACTACTTCAATGAGTTAACAAAGTTGTGATAAATTAATATTGTTAAATATTATATTTATAAATTCAAAAATCTCTCCTTCTGCATGGATGACATCAATGAAAATAACATGACTAACATGTTATTAGGTATCTCAAGGATAAAATCCAACTTTAGTTTGTCATGTTTAATCTAACATCTATTTTTGAATCCATACCATTCTTACACTAGGCAAAATAAAAATATTTGCCTAAAATAAGGGCTTTCACTCATGATTACGAATGAAATTTCACAACACCATCATTTCAACAACATAAAATATTGACCCCTTAGAAAATTGAAGAGAAGAGAGCAAAATGGTTATGTTTTGGTTGTGACAGAAAGTGGAGCAAAGGAAAAAAATGTGTCAAAAAGAATATTTTCTACATTGAAGGAGCTAATGAAGATGAAGAAGATGATTAGGCACTTAGGTGAGTGTATGAAAGAGCCAGAAGAGGAATGTAAATATTATCACCCCACGATCTCATGTCATTCCTTTCAAGTATAAGTACTCCTCAAACTCTTAATGTGGTGGGATTCCTCAATAAATATAAGGTAATAGTATTGATTGACTTAGGAAGTACACATAATTTCATTTATAGTAATTTGGATACTCGTTTTAATTGTTTTATGTATCCAACTCTAGAATTTTAAGTCATGATTGAATATGGTCACACACATATTATATAAAATTCCATAGTATTAATATTAACATGGGGGAGTACCTACTTAATTCTCATATGTTTTTTATTCCCATGGGTGGGGCTGACAATGTTTTCAAAGTACAATGGATCATGACTTTGGGCACAATAGACATTAATTTCCAATAACTATTCATGTACTTTTATTTTGAATGTAGGACATTTAAACTATGAGTATAATGGTCCAATTCGTTAGTTCACATCAAATGATGAAGATTCTTAAAAAATGGGTTGAAGGATTTGTAGCAGGATTCCATTGAAATTTATCCAAAAAAATTGTCTACACATCCTGATTTACAAATGATTCTTGATGGCCACCCAAAAAAATTTGGTGCAATGCCAAAAAAATTACCACAAAGTAGAGAACATGATCGTGCCATAAGACTAATTTTAGGTAGTACACCATCGAACATCAAACCATATAGGTATCCATATGCCTAAAAAAGTGAAATTGAAAAATATGGTATAGGAGATTTTGGATTCATGTATTATCCAACATAGCCAAAGTGAATATCCATCCCTAATGGTAATGGTGTAGAATAAGGATGAAACTTGGAGTATGTGCCTTGACTATAGAGAACTCAATAAGTACACCATCAAAGATAATTTCCCTATTCTTTTAATTGATTATTTTTTAGATGAATTACATAGTATTATATCTTTTACCAAACTAGATAATCATTCTAGGTATCATCAAATTTGGATCAGAGATGAGGATATGCCTAAAATAATTTTCAAAGCTCATGAAGGATTTTATGAGTTTATGGTCATGCCTTTTGGTCTCATAAATGAACCATCTAAAATTTAGAGTTTGATGAATATTGTTTTTAGGCCTTTTTAAGGAAGATTATGTTGTTGTTTTTTTATGGCATCTTAATCTACAACAAAACTTAGGAAGAACATTTGAATCATGTCAAATAGGTACTATTAGTTCTAGAACAACATAAAATTTATTTGAAACCTTCCAAATTTGATTTTTGACTCCATGAGGTGGAGTACTTTGGTCATATTATTTCACATGAAGGAGTCAAATTCAACCTAAAAGATCAAATTTATGATGGAGTGGCAAGTGCCAAAGACGCTCAAGAATCTTCATGGATTTTTAGGGCTAACATGTTACTATCGTATATTTTAAAAACCATAATGGAAGCATATCATCTCCACTCACATCCTTGTTGAATAAATATTTCTTCCATTAGTTTGAAATAGTCACCGAGGCATCTGTTAATCTAAAAGAGGTTATGTGCACCACTCTAGTTTTAGTAACCCTTAATTGTTCCAAAATGTTTGTTGTTAAATGTGTTGCACCAAAATATGGCATGGGGGAAGTAATTTTGTAAAAAGGAAGACCCATTTGCATTCAAGAGTCATAAAATTAAGGTTAAAAAAAATCTCAATCCAATATATGAGAAATAGATGATGGTTATTCTTCATGTAGTCAAGCAATGGAGACCTTATCTTATAGTTTGACATTTTCAATTAAAGACTGATCATGATAGTCTATTATTTTTTTTTGGAACAATGATTTTCATCAAAACAAAAACAAAATTGGGTGACTAAAATTTTGAGATATGAATTTAAAGTAGTTTATAAGAAATAAAAAGAGAATTTGGTAGTATATGCACTTTATAGGAGGGAGAATTGGTTTTGTCATTGTTATGCACAATGACCATTTGGAAAGCAGATTGGTTAGAAGAAGCAAGATCAAAATGGGAGAATAGCAGGGATACACAATAAATGATTCATAACCTTCACCATGTTTTGAATTTTTCTTAAAAATTTGAGTAGAAAGGGAACATATTATGGTATAAATATAGATTATACCTATGTAAGGATTTTGTCCTCAAACATAATATTATTTAGGAATGTCATGGATTTTTAATAGGGGGCACTTAAGATCTTTAAATACATGTCATCAAATCAATCAATATTTATTTTGGGAAGGAATCAATGGGGATATACATAAATTTATGGTAGAATGCATGGTTTTTCAATTAAACAAAGGAGAAACAATTAAAACATTATGTCATCTATAACCACTATCCATCCCTAACCAGAGGTGGGACGAGGTTTGCATGGATTTCATTACAGGGTTGCTAAATTTGAAAAGTAAAAATGTCATCATGGTATTTTTGGCTAGGATCACAAAATATGCCCATTTTTGTTCCTTATCATTTCCATTTATATCTAGTACAATAGTTTTTTATTTTCTCAATATAGTTCAAAATTTGTATGGTACTCCCAAAATCATTGTACGTGATCATCATCCTATCTTCACCAGTAATTTTTTGACTAAGTTGTTTGCATTTTTGGGTAATTAGTTGGCTTATAGCTCATATTATCATCCTCAATCTGATGGGAAATTAAAGGTTGTTAACAAATTCTTATAAGGGTATCTCTATTATTTTTCATTAGATAAACATGAACATTGGGTTTATTGCCTACCACTAGTATAGTGGTGGTACAACACTTCCTTCCATACCTCTTCTAAAGTGTCTCCTTTTTTATAACTATATGGATATCATCCCCCATCCATCACTTCATATTTGAATGTGCAATCCAAGGTTCGAGATGTTGAGGAACACATTCAACATAAAAAGGAGATACTAACTAGTTTAAGAGAGAATTTAGCAATGACACAAAGTATAATGAAGCAACCAGTTGATTAGCACCATAGTGAGAGGCATTTTGATATCGATGATTAGGTATTTATTTAATTTCATACATTTAATAATATGCCTTTGAAGCAATAGAAACAAGATAATAAATTTCTCCTAAGTATTATGGCCTTTATTAGATCCTATAAAAAATTGGTAGTGTGGCATACAAATTGGAGCTAACCTGATACAAGTTGGAGCTAACCTGATATACTCGCATTCATTTTATATTTCATGTATCTTTCTTGAATAAGGTCATTATACATAGAGTTTATACCAATAATAGTTTACCTGAACTCAATGAAGAAGGTAGATTCATTTTATAACCTGATGAGTTCCTTCATACACACATAAAAAGGCTATGAATAAGAGAGCTTAAGGATAATTTGATCAAGTGGAAGAATCTAAACCATGAAGATGCAACATGGGAGGATGAACTTTTTAGCAACATCATCCAAAGTTAATTCAACATTGAGGGAAAAAAAAATTAATGGGAATGACATATTACACCTTTAACCTATAGTTAATCTAGGGATATATGTGGTTGACTTGTGGCTTACATACCTTTCATATGATCTTATTGCATTTCTCTATGTTCTTAAAATGGTCAGGTTATGGAATAACCTTGGCTAAGTTGAGTATATATATAATTTAGTGGTTAGTCTTTTAATATCATACTGTGAATTATTCTCTTACTACATTGTTGTGGATGTTTCCCCTTGAAGCAACTCGATTATAATTATGAAGTATTTTTCTTTTTTTTAATTATTATTGTTAATCTAATTATTCTTCTCTTAATTATTTAATATATTATTCCATTATTATGAACATCAAAGTAATTTCACTATAGGGAGAATTTGGAGGAAGGTTTATGACTGAGCATGGTGTTATATATGTTTTGAAATAATCAAAAATAGAAAATCAATGGTGGGAAGTGTTATTATCTTCCACGATCTAGGTCAATCCTAATGCTTCCATCATGTTTTTTAGTTTAAACATCTTGACATTCATGTGAATTATATATTTTAGCCCACTGATGAAATAATTCTTGATAAAATCATCATTTAACACTTTAGTTTCATTAGCTAATTTTTCAAATTCATTTTGATACTCGTGAAATGTTCCATTTTGTCATAGTTTTTGTTAGGCCTCTGGTGAAATCATCTTAAGATTTTGGACCAAAATAAATCAACAAAACCTTGAAAAAATATTCCAAAGTGGGTTCTTTATGATATTTTTTAGACCATTGGTATCATTGGACAACTTCTTTCTCTAAGTGAAATGATGTGTTTGGTACCTTGTCTACCCCCAATGTATTTTATAAGATAAGATATTATTTTGTATGGTAATCTAGATGGTTGGTTCTATCCCATCAAATTTCATAAAATACAATTTAAATCCACTCAGTGTGGTTTGGAATAGAAAACCACCTTAAAAAAAAAATTGTCATTGATTCTATTGGAGAGAATTAAATGTTATGTATTGATGTCGAGTAGTCACTCATTCAACTCAGCAATTTAAGAGTCAAGTTTGGATTGGAATTTAGCTAAAAGTTCCTTAATGTTTTCATCCATGCCTGGCTTCCCACATAGGTGACAAACATTGACTAGAGGAGCCTAGTGATGACAAAAAAGTCTTATTAAATTAATATGTTAAAATTATCAGTGCAATGAGTTGATTATAATGTTATAATTTTCACAAGGGAAAAAAAGTGTTTTCATTGTTTTAGGTGAAAAAAATGTATGGAATTTTTTTTTGATTAATTGAAATACTTACCAAAATTATTGTCTCAATGATAAAATCACAATGATGTAATCACCATATGAGATAAAGAATAATTTTCTATCAATTGGCTACTACACCGAGTTCAAATAACTATTTTATAATATTATAACCCCTTATGTTTGTTCGATTACTTCAACCAAAATATGATACTATGTTTATGATTGTTGACTATTACTAGATGTTTCCAATAAATTAGAGTCAAATCTATAACTATAGGAATTATAGGGTTATAAAGCAGGTCACTATAGGGTGTGTTTGATATATGAATTTGAAAATATACTTATTTCCTTTGTAAAATAGTGTCAGCTCAATATGTTAGAAATCTAATTATGGTAGATAATTGTTCCTTATCCCACTATCATGTCTTTGAGGTATGGTGTAGTAACTTCCTATGGCTAACAAGCTACTAGTGCATCACAAAAAGAAACATTAAAATACTTCCTATTGCTAGGATGCAAAGATAGCTAGGGTGGCTTCTTATATCCCTTAAGGAACATGAAATAACAAGTTCATATACAATGATGTCTATTGGATTGTGTATTGGGGCATAACCCATCACTCCATAGAATCAAGGAAATTCGATAATTGATTAGCCTGAAATGATAGTTTTTTATTAGTTTAAAAAATGTCATAACATAGTTTATAACCTAGAGAAAACAAGATAGAATGAAAAAATTAGGAAATAATCAGTGTGGCCACATTATTACCACTTTTTGATCTCCAAGATCTTGATTGGGAAAGTGAGAGCATATAATGGACATAAGTAGATAAACCTAAACCAATGAAACCTTTACAAAAAATGGCCCTATAAATAGCTATGATACCATATGTTATGCTCCTTCTTATACTAGGTTAGAAAAATAGTGCAAATACTAGAAACAATACTACAAATGAATGCAAAAAACCTATATTGCATTAACAGAAAAGTTGAATTGCATTAAAGAATTATTTTATTCTTTGAGAGATAAAGATCAATACAGTATAATTTATGGATACTTTTCCACTATTTTAGGCCCTTATTTATATTAATCTATCCTAGGTAACTACTACTTCCCATGTATGTGGGATTATTATAATTAGCTTAAGAGATGACTTAAAAAACATGTGTAAATAGATTTTATTAAAGACAAAAATTATAAAGAAAGACTTAGGATGAAGGGGTCCTAAAATTTTAAATCAACCTAAAATTTTGAACCAAGGAAGATCCTCTTTTCTAATCTTGATCTTATAAATTCATGTCTTGAAAAAAAATTAGGAGTAAGAGAATTATCTCCCTCTTCTATGAATGTGTCTATATTTAAGGATCAATTATAGGGAAATGTGTATTTTATTGTGTAACTCAAATAATGTGAATGATATTTTTTGTGCCTTTCCTCTATGCCTCACCACATGAAGTATTGCACAATCCCCATAAACATTTAACAATATAATGAAAATGTTGTGAAAAAAATAAAGGGGCAATGCAAAAATATTGAAAGTCCAATGTGTAGAAAGGTCTAATTCATAAGACTTGTGTGGTATTAAAATGTGCATTGTGTGTATTATAGCCAATTTTTTCTATTTGTATATTTTAGCCATCCAAAAATGTATCACACTTGTTATTAATAGGAATAAAACCTATCAAAGAAATACATGTTGCATAGTTGATTGACATAAATAAATGATTTGAGTGGGATGAATCTTATAGTACTTGCCTACATGGAAAGGACTATCAATACGCTAAAAAGGATTAAATAATATAATAGGATAACTTACATATATTTCAAAAAAAATTGCTTGGACAAATAGTTTAATTGGTTTAAATGTTGTAATTAAAATTTAGTGGGTAGGTGTTGTAAGGAGCCAAGCCAATCTTGACAAATATTACTATTCAAAAATTAAAATCTTTAAATGATTAATTTTAGTATTAATAGAATATTTGATAGTTTACAAATATTTATAATAATTTTCTATTAGAATTGTCTTCATTTCATTTCAACAATTATATAGAATAGTGGTGATATTTATTATGACTTGGGACCACTACATAAGAGTAATGACTTGTTTTAGAAAAATGTAGCTTTCTAATAAATTTCAACCCAATATAGATGGCAGAGTTTTTAGGATTTTATAGATTTTTTGAATCCCTACATGCCTAAAAAACAAGACTTGCCTTAGTTAATGTGTTTATGGTGATCATATCCTTTAGTAAATGTATTACAATAAAAAAATAGAGAAAAACCATAAAATTCATCCCTAACAAGGTGGCCCAACCTGACTAACTATTATTAGTAATTCTTCTTTTACTTGATCTCTTATTCTTAGGATTTGCCCTATTTACATGACTATTAATGTTGAAAAGATATTATTAGTTTTGTTTAACTTTAAACAAAACTCCTATTCACATGCCCACACATGTTGAGTATATGTTATTAACTTTAGTTATATTTAAAGTAGATTACTAATATTAGTTTTCTTTATCTATAAGACAAGGGTTTACCCTACTATAATTCAGAGTGGATAGATGATTTCTTCCACATAGATTGCATTATTCTTATAAATTATTTTTTTAGATCTTGAAGTAAAGCTTTATTTATTACTCTTACAAATATATTTGAATTCAATATAGAAGAGATTGGTTTTATTATAACACACTAGTTTCTAATAGTTGGTGCATTATCTTCCATATTGAATCCTCAATCTAGATCAATGATATCAAAGGATGTTAGATCATACATGTCCCATTGAATAAGCTCACAATATTAAAATTTATCTTGGAGATGAAAAATATATCTAACTATCATCCTGATATATGTAACCAACCACAGATGGGCATAGATGAAGGATTGATGAATTCCTCAAACCTGGTAAAGGTAAAATTTGATTGAAGAGGTTTTATAAAAGAAAAGGACTGAAATGATGTCCCAATTAATGTAGATTCTATAGAAAATTCTAATAATCATGCCAATATCTCTTGAAAGAAGGCTCTTGAACCAAGGATCCACATAATTTAAGGTATAATTACATTTTGATATCCTAATGTTTGAAGGTAAAATAGAAATAGATGCCCTTGAAAATAGATCACAATATTAGAGTCATATTTTTCTATAAACACTTTTTCAAGTTAAGAAAAAAATTACTCTACTAAAAATTGAACCTCATGTCCAATAATAGAGGGAGGCTCACCTTGATCAATCTAAGGAGGAAACAAAGGATGAAGGTATGGTCATCACATATCCTTGTTGAGGTGACTTTGTTGATGTTGTTACAATTGAGTATTGTCTAGAAGATGCATATGATGAGAAGTACATGTAGTAACCATCGATATGATATAAAAATATCATTTTTCGTAAGAATACAAAATTACTTAAATAGTGTGTCAAGATCTTTGAATAGGATTCAAGCAATCAATGTCGATTCTCATAGAGAGAGCTCCAAAATTCTAAGAGAGGAAAAATATGCATTAACCTATCTATTGCAAAATGTGAATGAGTCGATTAACCTTCCAAAAAGGAAAAGTGGGGTACATATAGAGAAAATTAGGGAAACATGAGGAATCATCTAATTTTCTTAATTAACTAATTAAAATTAAATAAAATTAGCCTATGGACCCTTTATAACTAACCTAAGGAAGCTTAAATACATAGAAAGGCCATACGTTTGTGTAGGCAAAACCTAGTGGGAAAAAGCACTACACTAACACCCCCCCTTAAGCATAGCTTAGGTGAGATGAGAATTGGGTCCCGGCACTGAAATCCTGATGAGGTACCCAAGTACATAGTGATGAACCTTCATAAGAGGAAGAAAAGGTGGAGCAGCCCTAACCCCAATGAAAGCTTGTAGATGAATAAATTTACTCTCTATGAAAGGCTTGGTCAGAATATTTATAAAATGCTCCAATGTTAGATAGTATCAAAGATAAATGACTTGCTCATTGATAAGCTCCCTGATGAAATGCATGTAAATCTCTATGTGCTTGGTCCTTTGATGGAGAACCAGATACCTAAAAATCTAGATAGTGCTTTGGTTGTCACAATAGATGATTGTTGCTTTATGAAACTAGACATAAACTCAGTGAGATTGTAATATCCCTTCGAATATCAAAACAAAAGCTCTGAATTGCTTATCTGAATTTTTGCAAAATATCTTCAAATAGATAAATAAATCACAGTATAAATTCTTATTTATTTGCTCATAAGCTTACAATAGAGGTCCTCTGTCAAGTATACAAAGAATATTGAAAGTACGGCCTTAATAGCTTGAATATTCCACAAACTGGGAAAGAAATCTGAATCTGGTACGTCTCAGCCTGTTGTGTAAAAACACAGTCACCGACGTTAGTTATACTACCGTCGTCGGTCGACCTGTAATCGTTAACTTGCCGATGTCGGTGATATGTCGACCGATGTCGGTCTCTGTAGGTCTCTGTTTGCTGATGTCGGTGCCTAAACTTTATGTTGATGCGTACAAATTTTCATGGATCTGTACAGAAGTCGTACGGATACTGATATCGCACAACCTGTATGCTTGATCCTGATCTGTAGAATTATGGGCTAATATAAAAGATCTATATCTGGATAATTCTTGAATCAAAACCCAAAATAATGAAATACCTGTAAACCCTTGTGATAGCTTCTGTGTGAAGTTATCTCTCAAACTTGTAAACACCTGTGATAACTTTTGTATGAAGTTATCTCTCAATTTGGCAATAGATCGGCTGATCTCTCACAACCTCTGAATCGCACACAATGAAGATTTGACGTTCTTTAATGCAAATGGAATCCTGGAACCCTTGGCTCAGTCTTCACAAAAGAATTTCTTAACAAGAATCAATATCAATAATAGTCATGAATACAAACTCTCTCCCATGAGAGATTCTTATACCCTTCCAAAGGTGTGCTTGCTAAAATTAGATTCCCTTAATTTAGACTTAGGGCTTCCTTAAATTAGAACTATGGTCTTAAAATTAGACCAATTCTTAATTTAGAATTAGGATCCTAAAATTAGACCACTAATTAATAATTAATAATTAATTAAAATTAGACCAAATAATTAATATTTGATTAAATCAATCGAATATTAATATCTCCCTTAATTCATGTTCGAAAGAGCCCGAACGAAATCCAACACTTCTCCATCAAGACCCTCTATCCATCCCATCAGCCTACGAGGGTCGCATAATAGGCTAATCATCTACTCGAAAAGATGTCAACTAGAAGGGGACATGACAGTCTGCCCCTCCTGAAATTGCTTGTCCTCAAGCAATCTCAACTCTGGATGCTGTAGAATATCCTCCCTTTCCCATGTCGCATCCTCAACTGGAAAATCTTTCCACTTTACCAAATATTCCTTGATAGTCCTCCGATGCAACTGTCTCTCTCTAGATTCCAAGATGGACTTAGGTACTAAAATCAACTTTCCCTCATCATCTAAAGGAGGTAAAACTGTAGAAGGTATCACACGGTGTCCTAATGCCTTTTTGAGGCGTGATACATGAAAGACATTGTGTACCTTGCTCTCTGTAGGAAGCTCTAACTCATAAGCCATCTCTCCAACACATCTCAGGATCCTGAAAGGACTGTAGTAACGTGGCTTAAGCTTCTCTGCCCCACTCTTCTTAAGAGTAGACTGTCGGTAAGGCTGCAGCATAAGATAGACCATGTCACCTACCTCAAAAGATCTCTCGGTCCTCTGTTGATCTGCATATTGCTTCTGCTGATTTCGTGCCTTACCAATATTCTCTTTCAGAGTCCTCATAGTATCCTGACTCTCCTGCAATAAGTCTCCAGCACTCGGCACTCTACTGTCGCTCAGTAGGAAATCTAGAAAACTCGGTGCCTCATACCCATACAATGCCATAAAAGGAGACATCTGAATGGTCATGTGGAAAGTCATGTTATAGCAATACTCACACAAATGAATCCACTTGACCCAAGCTTTTTGTTGCCCTGTAATGTAGTTCCTGAGGTAGCCCTCCACCTATTTGTTCACTATCTCCATCTGTCCATCAGTCTGTGGGTGGTAGCTGGTGTTAGGTGTAAGCTCGGTCCCACAGAGTCAGAACACCTCCTGCCAAAAGTGACTCAGGAACCGACTATCCCTGTCGCTCACTATGCTCTGAGGTAATCCATGCAGTCAGAATACCTCTCGAAAGAAAACCTCTGCTACTTGTGTAGCTGTATGTGTGGTAGTAATCGGGAAGAAGTGGGCATACTTCGTTAACCGATCTACAACTACATATATGCAATCTCGTCCTTGGGCTTTAGGCAAGCCTGTAATGAAATCCATCGATAAACACTCCCACTTCCTATCAGGAATTGGAAGTGGCCGCAACAATCCTCCTGGGTACGTGTTCTCCTACTTGTTCTTTTGGCAAACAGGGCACTCACGTACATACTGAAGAACATCTACTTTGAGGCCTTTCCATGTGAATCTCTCCCTAACCAGTCTGTAAGTCTTAAAATATCTGGGATGTCCTGCCGTAGGTATATCATGAAAAGCTCGCATGATAATGTTCTTCATTGATGATCCTAGGATCAAATAAACCCTATTCTTGTAAATGATCAAGTCATTCACAAGAGTATATCTGGTGTCAACCATCGATCCCTCAACAATGCTAGATGCCCATGTATCCTTGGCATACTCTGCCACAATCATATGTCGCCAATCCTCTATAATGTGGACCATGGTACTCAAATACGGCTTGCATTAAAGAGCATCGGCCACAACATTTTGGGTGCCCTTGATGAAAGAGATGTCAAAGTCATATGCCTGTATTTTTTTCACCCACTTCTACTGACGATCATTGAGGTCTCGTTGCCCTAAGAAATGTCTCAAACTATTGTGGTCCGTTTTGATGCAAAATTTGCTACCCATGAGATATTGCCTAAATTTTGCTAAGGCATGCATGATAGCGAGCATCTCCTTATCATATATGTTGTACAGTCTCTCTGGTCCCTTGAGCTTACGGCTCTCATATACTATGGGGTGCTTGTCTTGCATAAGCACCGCTCTAATGCCCTCACCTGAAGCATCGCACTGAAGCTCAAACGGCTTTGAAAAATCAGGTAGTGCCAAAACTGGGCACATAGCCATCAACCCCTTAAACCTTTCAAAACACTCATGTGCTTCAAGTGTCCAACAAAAAGCCCCCTTTTTAGTCAAATCTGTCATAGGAGCTGCATGTCGTGAATAACCATTCATGAACCTCTGATAGAATCCACACAAACCTAGAAATCCCCTTAGCTGTGTTAGGTTTGCCGAAATATGCCAATCTATGATAGCGCAGATCTTCTCAAGATCCATCCGCACTCCCCCTGCACTGATAATATGACCCAATTATAACAATTTGGTCATCCCCAAATCACATTTGGACTCCTTGGCATACAAGGATTCCCTCTCCAAGATGCTGAGTACAGTCTCCAGATGAGCCAAATGCTCCTGCCAAGTCCTACTATATATAAGAATGTCATCAAAAAAGACAAGTACAAACCTCCTCAGCAGTGAATGGAAGACTCTATTCATGGTGGACTGAAATGTTGCTGGTGCATTATTGAGCCCAAATGACATCACTATAAACTCATAGTGTCCACAATGGCAATGAAAAGCTATCTTCTCCACGTCTTGCTCGCGAACCCTGATCTGATGATACCCTGACCTTAAGTCTATCTTTGTGAAGTAATGTGAACCATGGAGCTCATCAATAAGCTCGTCAATATGAGGTATAGGATACCTATTCTTAATGGTTCTCTTATTCAGGGCTCTGTAGTCAATGCACATGCGTAGGGTGCCATCCTTCTTCTTCACTAGAACAACTGAAGAAGCAAATGGTGATTTGCTAGGCCGAATGTGACCCATAGCCAGTAACTCCTTAATTGTTTTTTTGATCTCATCCTTCAACCGCTTAGGATGTCTATATGGAGTAATCATAATGGGCTTAGCACCCTCCTCAAGCTCAATAATGTGCTCAATGCCCCTGTCTGGAGGTCTCCCTGGTGGAATGTCACTAAATACCTTATCATGCTTGACTCTCAACTGTTGAATGTTCGGATGATACTCGGTCTTCTGTTGTCCCTCCTGCATTGGTGCCAATGTGCACTCGGCAACCCACTCTACCATGTCATGTCGCATGAGACTCTCCATCCGATGTAAAGAAATAGTCTTGATGTTGCCGTCCCGTATTGCTTTAAGAATGTGAGTCTTCCCATCTACATCAAAACGGATCTCCATATCCTTAAGACTAAGAGTGACTACTTTAAGGGAATGAAGCCACTTCATGCCCAAAACCAAATCTATATCTCCCATGTTGACCACATAATAATCTGCCTTGAACTCAGTTATTCAAGCACAATGGGAGCTCTTTGATCATTCGCTCACACCTGAGGGTGTAACCGTCAGCTACCTTAACTCTAATGCCCTCGAACTCTTCTGTGGTGAGTCCACGCTTCTCCACAAATCTAGTATCAATAAAATTATGTGTGGCTCCCATGTCAAGAAGGGTAATGACCCTCTGTCCTGCCAAAACTCCCCAGAGTCTGAATGATCCCTCGTGCTGGATGCTAGATAGACGTGCCTCCTGAATTTGGAGCTCTGACTCTACCTCGACCCTAGGCTCTGAAGCCTCAGCCTCTGGCTCCTCAGAACAATTGTGATGTTTGGAATCTTCTGATTCCTCATCCTCATAATAGGCCCACATCACCCGATTTGCTTTTCCCTTAGGCCTCAATAGACAATCGTGATTAGCATCATATGGACCTTTGCAATAGAAACAAAGCTTCTTCCTGCGTAGATCATTAAGAGCCTCTCTATCCAATGGTGGTGCTGCTGGGTTGGCCTTTGAATTATTCTTAACACCTGATTTATCTATGTTGAAACCTGGTCTTTCTCTGCTCCTGTTGAAGCCCTTACTGTCCCTGGATGAAGAAGTACCTCTAGAGTTAGATCTACTTGATGGGGCTACCATCTCCATGCTACGTGCCTTCTTCATAGCTTCCTGTAAGGAAGGAGGATCAAAGCCTTTGATCCAACCTCTCAATGGTTCTATCAATCCCTCCATGAAGAGTACCACAAGTCACCTCTCTAAAATGTCAAGAACCATAACTGATAACTTCTGGAAGTCACCAATATAAGACTCTAGACTGCCACTTTGGCGCAATTGTGCCAACTCTCAGAAATAAGACTCTGGATCCCTCCTGTCAAAATGCTCTACCAGCCTATCCACAAACTCCTGATAAGATGTGATCTGATCATGATGGAGTGTCACCATCCCGTGGTGCCACCAATCGTGAGCTACTCCCTCAAGATGTAGTGTTGCATATCTGATAGCATCTTCCTCACCCATCGATCGCAATGTGAGAAATGTATTTAGCTTACTAACCCAGGCCTGTGTTGTCACCTTACCACTACTGTCAAATGTCGCTAGTGTGAGCCTACTCGTAGCATGCTTCAAATCATTGTTCTGGGGTCTTGGTCTCCCATTCTGTCGACCTCGGTAATGTTCTTTCCTTTGTGTGATGGTAATGACGCCCACTCGTCAGTTGCTGCCCTAAGTGTCTATAAATTCTTCCTCATGCTCTTCACCTGCTATCACCTCCTCTACCTCCTGTCTCACAAAGATAGGCCTAGTAGGCCTATTAGCTGTACGAGAAGCAATCCCAAGGCCTCTTTGTGATCCTGCATCACTCCTGACATCATCACGATGTGGGGAATGTCCTCGTGGAGTACCCAATCTTGGCAGTGCTGCTGCCAACTACTGTCGTAATGTGTTATTTTGCCTTTGCCCTTCTCGTATGTCTCTAAGAGTAAGTAGAACCTCTGCATCATCTTTATCTCTAGGATAGTGAGGAATACGGGGCCTGTCAATATCGTCACCCATGTCTTTCGGCGGTTATTCTAAAACTTGAGTGCCTTCAAGCAAAGCTCTATTGTGTGTGAAATACCCATGTGCTCCTAACCCTTGTGGCTGCATAAGATTGTCAGCCCCTCAGGATGGCAGGATTTAGCTATGATACCACTGTAATATCCCTTCGAATATCAAAACAAAAGCTCTGAATTGCTTATCTAAATTTCTACAAAATATCTTCAAATAGATAAATAAATCACAGTATAAATTCTTATTTATTTGCTCATAAGCTTACAATAGAGGTCCTCTGTCAAGTATACAAAGAATATTGAAAGTATGGCCTTAATAGCTTGAATATTCTACAAATTGGAAAAGAAATCTGAATCTGGTACGTCTCAGCCTGCTATGTAAAAAACACAGTCACTGACGTCGATTATACTACCATCGTCGATCGACTTGTAGTCGTTAACTTGTCAACGTCGGTGATATGTCGACCGATGTCGGTCTCTATAGGTCTCTGTTTGCCGATGTCGATGCCTGAACTTTCTGTTGATGCGTACGAATTTTCATGGATCTGTATGGAAGGCGTACGGCCGCTGATATCGCACAACCTGTATGCTTGATCCTGATCTGTAGAATTATGGGCTAATACAAAAGATCTATATTTGGATAATTCTTGAATCAAAACCCAAAATAATGAAATACCTATAAACCCTTGTGATAGCTTCTATGTGAAGTTATCTCTCAAACTTGTAAACACCTGTGATAACTTCTGTATGAAGTTATCTCTCAATTTGGCAATAGATCGGCTGATCTCTCACAACCTCTGAATCGCACACAATGAAGAGTTGACGTTCTTCAATGCAAATGGAATCCTGGAACCCTTGTCTCAGTATTCACAGAAGAATTTCTTAACAAGAATCAATATCAATAATAGTCATGAATACAAACTCTCTCCCATGAGAGATTCTTATACCCTTCTAAAGGTGTGCTTGCTAAAATTAGATTCCCTTAAATTAGACTTAGGGCTTCCTTAAATTAGAACTATGGTCTTAAAATTAGACCAATTCTTAATTTAGAATTAGGATCCTAAAATTAGACCACTAATTAATAATTAATTAATAATTAATTAAAATTAGACCAAATAATTAATATTTGATTAAATCAATCAAATATTAATATCTCCCTTAATTCATGTCCGAAAGAGCCCGAACGAAATCCAACCCTTCTCCATCAAGACCCTCTATCCATCCCATCAGCCTACGAGGGTCGCATAATAGGCTAATCATCCGCTCGAAAAGATGTCAACTAGAAGGGGACATGACGGAGATTCCCTAAAGCCAAATTGCTTTAGTGATGGCATTAACAACCCCTCTGTATTCTGACTCTGTATATGATAAACCAATTACATGTTACTTCTTACTTGACAAACTTATTGGACCTGAACCAAGTGAGAAACTATAGCCTAAAGTGGACTTTCAACTCTAAATATCTCCAGCCCAATCTGAATATGTGTATCCAATCAAATCAACCTCTAATCCTACTCCATAGTGTATCCCATAGTTATGCAAACCCTGAATATAGTGAAGAATCCACTTTGCTACTTTTTAGTGTAACTCATATGGCTCCTATATAAACTAGGAGACCAAACCAGCTACATAGGATATGTCAGGTATAATGTGTGTGAGATAGATAAGACTGCCCATGAGTTATCGATATGGTGTTGCATCCATGAGTGGTGTAGGACAATTAGCCTCAAGCTTCACACCAAACAAGAAGGGAGTAGGAGCTGGCTTACAATCAGCCATGTTAAACCTCACAAACAAATCAAGAGAATCTTTGGATTGTCATAAAGTTATCCCAAAATCTGACTGAATGATTTCAATACTAAAAAATTAGTGTAGAAATTCCATGTCTGTCATTGAAAATTTGTCTGATAGTGCAATTTTCACTACTGAAATGGATGATCACGAGCTCCTTGTAATTAGTAAGTCATCCACATATAGAACTAGGATCGGCAGAGAATCATCCTATTGTAAGATGTAGACATTTAGATCCAAGTGACATATGATGAACCCAACTGTGAGGAGAAAGGAGTCCATCTTAGTATACCATGCTTGAGGGGCATGTTTGAGTCCGTAGATAAATTTCTTGAGTTTGCAAACCAAGGAGGCATCTTCCACAAAGCCTTATGGTTGCTCCATATATATCTCTTCCTTAAGGTCACCATGTAAAAAATCACTCTTTACATCTATTTGGTGAACATCCCATTGATGTGTGGCTATGATGGCTAGAGTGAGTCTTATAGATGTCATCTTGGCTACAGGAGCAAATGGCTCAGTGTAATCTACACCAAGCACTTGAAAAAACCCTTTTTCAATCAAACAAGCTTTGTACTGATCGACTGACCCATCTGCACCATACTTGGTCTGATAAACCCATTTACACTAGACCAATTGTCTTCCTTTAAGAAGAGGGACCAAGTCCCATGCTTCATTCTTGATTAGAGAACTATACTCTTCCTACATAGTAGAATTTCATTCTATAATGCCAGATGTCTCATGAAAGGTTTATGGATCTGAAACAATGGCCAAGTAGGCATGTGATGTCCCCTAAAATTATGATCATATCTGACTTGTATCTAATGGATTTCCAACCCATGCTCTAGCACTTTAAAGTGTTTGTCTAGCCCAAATCAGACTAGAATTATATGAGATTAGAGAATTAGGAGGTGAGTCCTCATCATCTATAGTGTGAGTGTGAGATGGAAGAGGAGAATATTCATCAGTACTCTCATCACTTGAACTTGAAAAAGAAGAAGAGTCATCCCCATCATCAGGAGGATCTTAAGGTGGATCTATCACTATCTAAAGTGGAATCAATGTCCAATGAGACTTTTGAAGAGTCTAGAGTGCTAAGATTGTGTTCAAGTGGACCCTCATGAAACTTGACACTCATTTCAATTAACAACTCAAGAGATTTAGGATGAAGAATCTTATATCCCTCAACACCCTCTACATACCCCATAAAGATGCAAGACTAACTCTGAGGGTCCATTGCCCTATGTTTCTTCTTGGGAACATGGGCCATTGCTAGTGATCCAAACACTCAAAAGTGATCTATTGTGGGCTTATGACCATCCCAAGCTTCAAAAGGAGTGATTCCCTTCAAGGATTTATGTAGAACTTGATTTTGAATGTAGCACGCATAGTTAATTACTTTGGCCCAATACTGAGGAGCAAGAGACTTTGATTGAAGCATGTAGTTTGCCATTTCTTTCAAGGTACAATTCTTGCATTTAGCCACACAATTATGTTGAGGAATTTATGGAACTATGTGTTGCATTTGAATCCCCTCTAATGTGTAAAACTACTCAAACCTATTATGGACATACTCTTTTCCATTTTTAGTCCTTAAGATTTTGATGATACATTCTGATTGCTTCTCCACAAGTGCCTTGAAGTCCTTAAAATGATCAAAGACCTCAGACTTATTTTTGAGAAAAAACACCTAGGTGTACCTCGAAAAGTCATAAATGAATGTGAGCATGTATCTTTTCCTATTGAATGAAGGTTTTGGAAATGGTCTTGCTAAGTCATTGTGGACTATCTCTAGCTTCTATTTGGCTCTCCTTGCTTTTCCCTTGTCATATTTCTCTTCTGGATGCTTATCAAGAATGCATCCATTACATAGGCCATCCAAGAATTTCACTTTAGGCAATCTTGAAACCATGTCTTGATGACTGAGTTACTCCAGGTAATGGTATTTTAAATGGCTAAATTGTTCATGCCATAGTTTGCTCACTCCATCTGCATGAGTGCGTAGTTCAGTTGAGGGCTGATTTAAGGAAAATTATGAGAAGGTATACAACCTAGACTAATGATTGGCCTTCCCATAAGCTAATGTGGTATCACTATGTATCTCCTTAATGACCACTGAATCAAGTGTGAACTCAACTCACTTCCCTACACCTATGTGAGTGATTTGATATACTGGTAGAAGATTGGTAGATAGTGAAGGAACACACAGAACATCATTGAAGCTCCTATCACTTACTTCTACCAATATTTTATCATTGACTTCTGTCGAAGTGTCATCACCCATGAGAATTGAAGGCACATAACATGGCTCTATTTTTAAAAACAAATCCTTTGAGGAGGGCATGTGATAGGAAGCACCTGAGTCAATAACCTAAGTCAAAGGCTAAGAAGTTACTACAACAAGTAACTTTCCCTTGTTTTTACCCTTTTTACTATCTTTATCTTTTGAAAAATCTTTTGCTGATGTGTTTTGAGATGAGGATTCAGGAACACTGATGTTGTTCTTTTCAAGCATCTTAGTCAAAGTGTCAATCTTCTTTTTCATGCACTAAGATTCATCATGCCCAAGTTTCTTACAAAATTTGCATTTGAATTTCTCCTTCTGAGGTTTCCCACTTGAGGAGGACTCATTTTATGATGCCTTAGGATTGGCATATGATTTCTAACTCTTCTTGTGATCATGATCAGGTTTAGACTATTTCTTCTCCTATTTGCCACTGCTAGAAGGATTCTTATTATCCTGCTTGACAATCAGAGCATGTGATTTTGAAGACTTTAGTACACCTATATGAACCAACTTATTTTGCTCTCGAGTCATATCAACAATAGACTCATCAAATGATGGTATTTTATAAGTGGATCCAAGTGCATGTTTGGTAGCATGAAATGTAGAGATAAAAACTAAATAGTCAGGACCCAATTTTTCAAGCATAGATAGAATCAAATGGTCATCTATTTTCTCAATGCCACATTATTTTAACTATAATCTCAGTGATTTAAACATTGTAAAAATGTCTTGTATGGTGTCATAGTCACCTGTGCTCAATGTGATGAGCTCATTCTCGACCTCATGACCCCTCATGATGTCTTATACTCCAAAAATATTGTCCAAGATTGTCCAGACTTCGTTCAGAGTTTTCTCAGATTCAACATGAAACAAGAGGTCAAGAGACATTGATAGGCATAGAAACCCATAAGCCTCATCACATTTGTTATACCATTTAACCTTTTTTGCATCTATATATGGCTTAGTTTCCTCACCCATAGTAATCTGATAGAGTCCTTTACCTCTCAAAGTGAGTTGCATTTTAGAATTCCATTCTAAATAGTTAAACAGTGTGAGTGGTTCGATGCTTAGTCCATTATTGTAGATTAGAATGAGATAAATTGAAAAATTGAAATGAAAGCAAAAAATAGAAATCACATAGTACAAGTACCCCCTAAACTATCAAGAATACCCCCCTAAAGTTATAATGTACACATGCTCAGTCTTGGACGTTAGGGACAACTAAGAATACATCTATGAGCAATCAGTATGAAAGGGATGTTGGGAACTACCGATAATGCATCCAATAGGAAAGGTACAAAGGTTTGAAGAGAGTTTTAAGCTATTACACCATCTAAAAAAATATGTTATAAAAGTCCTAAAACAATGTTACCAATGCGTAGAGCTTAAGAAAATATGTACTTTTAAAAAAAAATGGCACCCAAAAAGGAGTTACATATTGAAATTTATAGCACTTACTAGTTCTTACTCCCACATATTCATGGACCCTTTCCAAAAATGGAAATTTTTTTCCAGGATTTTTTCCATCCAAAAATCAGAAAAAGGAAATAACTTAACTCTATTTCTTCATTACCTTTCACCTTAAATTTGATGCCCTCATAAATGTCACGTGGATTTGTGCAGTTGCTTAACTTTGGGTTCGTGCAAATGCATTACTTATAAAAAGTAATAAGAAAAATATCTTTGAAAACCTGAATGGGTCTCCTAGTGTATTTCACATTCTTCTAGCTCCTTCACTTTGGGTTCTTGTAATTGATTTACTTATAAAAAGTTATAAGTAGTTGACCCTGAGAATTGCAATTACTTCTCCTCAATGTTTTTCAGGTTCTTCGAACTACTTTACTTATAAATTAAATGATTAATGATTAATCACCTTTAGAAAACCTAGATTGGTCTTCCTCGGTGCATTTTGGGTTCTTCAACCTACATGACTTATTACTTATAAAGCAAGTAATGAGTAATAATTAGTCCACCTTGGAAAGATTGGATTGATCTTCCTCAATGTAAATCAGGTTCTTTAACCTACTTTACTTATAAAGTAAATAAGTAATAAGTAATCAACCTTGGCAAACCCAAATGGGTCTACCCTAGTATAAATCTGGTTATTCAACTTGCTTTACTTATAAATTAAATAAGCAATAAACCTTGGTAAGCCTGAATTAGTCTAGTAGAAAGTTGTCACGTTAGAGAAACCTGATTACTTCAAGTTGTTGACTTGGAGAAACCCAAAATGGTCTATGGGCAAGTAATCACACTGGAGAAACCTGATTACTTCAAGTAATTACCTGAGAAAAACTTGAAATGGTCTATGGGCTTAAGTAATCAACCTTAGAGAGCCTAATTTGGTCTATAGAGTGTAGATTAAGGTTTGCAAGGGTGATTACTTGGTTTGTACAAGCACCGTACCAGTTGAAATAATTTTTTTTAAAGAAAATCTATGAATTTTATCAAAAAACTAAGAACAACCCATTTTAGATCTCAAAAAACCCAAAAAATGTAAGCAAACATATTTTTCATCAAAGGCTTTGTGACATGATTTTTGAGGTAGATTAATAAAATGCCTCCAAGGTCAAAAATGGTGGCCAAGATAGAAGAAAAACTAGCAAGGTGAATGCATGGAGGATCTTACCATGGAGTCTGATGCATGAGACTACTAGGATAACTTTGGTACTATGAAAGAGTGTGCCAAGATCTCTTAATAATGTTCAAGAAATCAATGTCTATTCTTGTAGAGAGAGCTCCAAAATTCCAAGAGAGGAAAAATATGCATTAACCTATCTATTGCAAAATGTGAATGAGTCAATTAACTTCCAAAAAGGAAAAGTGGGGTACATATAGAGAAAATTAGGGAAACATGAGGAAGACCCTAATTTTCTTAATTAACTAATTAAAATTAAATAAAATTAGCCTATATACCCTTTATAACTAACCTAAAGAAGCTTAAATACATAGAAAGGCCATATGGCCATGTAGGCAAAACCCAGTGGGAAAAAACACTACACTAATAATTACCTTTCATTATCTATCAATAAAATTTAGCCTCAAGGTTTATGAAAGTCATAGATTAATCAAACACAAAAGTGGTCTCCATTTAAATATAAAAATAAAGATAGGATTCCTAACTAATGAAATGATGGGAGCAACCAATCGTTATGCTATAAATATTGAAGAAAATTTAAAACAAAATGGAAATTTATTACAAGAAAGAAATCACATTCAAATGAGAGGGGAAACTCTAAGTGTTGAATCAGGAAACATCATATATAGGCCTCAAAACAAAGGAAAAAACAATGTTTCCATACATAGATCCCCACAAAAGGACACTAGAAAATGGTGTGATTACCAAAGGATCAATACTCATAATACAAATGAATGTCATCCCAAAAGGAATTTTTGTGGAGGCACATGAACTTGATCTAATTCAATAATCCAATGAAGATAATTACTTCTTTTATCGTAAAAAAAAAAGTAATAAAATTATAGATTCTAACCCATGTTCCACTATTAGTGCATCGTAAGTTGAAACATCATCATCTAAGTAAGAATAATTCCTTTTTAATTCATATATTTGGGTGTAATGGAAATTTGTTCATTAAATCATATATAGTGGGGGTGAGAAACATATGATTTTTTTAGAAACTATGTGAAGCATGAGTTTTAAAACAATTTTTTTTTTTCATAATCATACTTAATCAAATGGTGGAAGAAAAACTAAGATAATCATTCCAGTCAACATTATAGTTCCCCTTATAGCCTCACCTTGGCTTAAGCCCATGGTTAAATATTAATTAAGATTGGGACTATTTATTTAGGCATTTATATGATTACTAGTCACATTTTATTTCATGCTTCCTTTGTCTATTTCATATTAGATCATGGAAAATGAGATATATGATTATGGTTGTGGTATATAATTATTTGGTTACTATGATTTTGGTTATATCACTTAATACCATATAGGTATTGTGATGATTTTGGCTTATGTGCAGGGAACACATGTTTCATTTGTATTCTAACTTTATTTATATATCGATGATAAGATAAGTTGGTAAGGGTTTGCAGTGAGTCCATCAAGTGGTAATCTGAGTCCATGTGAATAGAATGAGATATCCAATAGATAACTTCCACGGTGAGTGTGTATCCCAAAAGTGGGATTGGTGATTGAAAAATACTTATATATAGATACTTTATGTGGTGTATTCTCCACATGGACACTCAGAATATTTGGCTAGGCTAGCATATATATAATAAAATACATTATGGTTAAGTGTGGATAATAATCCACATATGCACGATGCAAAGTGAAAAGGAAATGTGATTAAAAAATGGAGGATGATCTCCATTTAGATTATAAGTTTGAATTATCATTAAGTGAACCATAAGCCACATAGTGGAAACAATGGTGGAAAAATACTTAGCAATGAACTAAAATAAAGAAGCCTTGTGGTATGAATATAATCAAAAAAGAAGAATTTGTCATCCGAATGGTAGCCACAATGGATAATACTCTACACGTATTAAATATAGAAGTGAAAAATAAACATAAGGGTAAAAATTCAAGTTGAAAAGAGATCACATTTCTTGGTTAATATTTAATATGATAGTGATCTATGTATAGTAGGAAGTGGGAGACCACAAAAAGAAATCACATCGACCAAACAACAACAAGAAAATAAATACTAATAGATAAAGGAGATGACCATAATAAATCATAAAAGTTAGATCAGATGGAGGGACACCATCACTTAATTAAATGCATTTTTTGTAAATAATAGGGAAGTCATTCTAGTAATGAATGGTTGTCAGGACACTCTATAGAAAATAATTATTATTTAGTGGAGGATAGAATGAAAAAATAATCCACCGAATGGGGAATAAGATATAATGATATAAAATGATTATATAATTTAACATTAGACTATAATATCACAACATTTTGTTTGTAAACAAGGCTAAACTCACTTCAATGGCTTATACATGGCTCAGTGGACTGAGTAGGAAGAGGTTCTTATAAGTACCAACTTATGGCATTTATGCAAACATAGTGAGGGTAGTTAGGTGGATCATGGTACCAAAAACATCTCATCATTTGGCATCATCTCATGATCATTATATGATCAGCTAAATAAACAATCAATCCTTATAATCAAATGTGTATGTTCTAGGCTTCTTTAATTTCTATTTAGTTTATTTTAAAAATAGAATTGCTACTAGTGATTTATCATAAATCTAAAAATAAATTACTTAGGGGATAGAATAAGACCTATAAATTTATGTTTATCCTTATATTAAGAAAGAATACTCAATGTATAATGAATGAATAAACATATTGAGTATATTATACTATAGTTTTAAGATATGCATTCATATGGTAGGTGGAGTTTTTCCATTTTTTCCATAGAATAAAATTAGAGATAGGCCACTAGTAAAGAATTACCCTGTTACCAATGAGGGTAAACATATTTGCTTAATTATAATCAATTCACCTAAAATTAAATCCTTATGGCCTCAAATGAATAAACACTTCAATCTTGTGAAACTGTAGGCTTGAAACTAGAATCACATAAAGGAAATGGTTGTTATATTAATTCTTTGATGGAGATCCTTTATTACAACCACTATTGGATATTCTTATGAATCACACTTGCAAGATAAGTATGACCTTTGAGACCACAATGTCAAGGTGTTACTTTGTGACTAGGATATATGGATCTTGAATCACCTACAATAATCTTAAGCCAAGGCCACATATAATTATGATGAAAATGAGCTTAAGAGACCATGAATGATCTATGTTTAGATTTTTCTTATATCTGAAAAATTGAATTAGTTTTTTTTTCTCTTTCAATGAGGGTGCGATGTCTATGTCATCGAGTTTCTCTCTGAACTCTTATAGCCACTTTGGATGATCCCCATAAATAATTATCTCTACATTTATATTTTCAAGTAAACAAAAATACATGGTAGAAAAGTACTCTATAGAGAATGAATGTTGGAATACTTGATTATGGAAACTTAATGGGAATTAGTTAGATGCCAAGATAATAAACTTAATTATAGGCCTCACCATGGTATGGAGATTACCCTTAATCCCCTTTGTCAATGATAATATCAATGTGGCATAGAAAAATCCCTCCTATGTTTGCCTTATCCAACTGGATGTGATTGTTTTCAATATTAAGATAGTTAAGTGACACTACATAATATTAATATATTACACTAAATGCCCTATGTATATTTAAACTAACATGAAATGGTATCACATCAAATTCCTGTATATCAATTACTTATTATAGCTTATGTTGTGAAAGGTCATCATTTATATCAAGCTTCTAATAAGGAGGCCTTAATTATCTCCTTCACTAATTAGATAGTCATTGTGCATAGGTGGCCAATGTTCCATATTAGATTGCATAAGATCCAAGCTTTGAAAAATACCTTTAGATCATAGCCATTGAGATCTTCAATATACCCCCATCATAGTGATCTCAAAGGTAAAATATACTTCTTCCTTGAGTTAATTTCATTTTTAGATTCATGGTCTTTGCCTATATTTGATTTATTCATATGGCCAATTATTATTCTCTATGAAACATGAGGAGATAATTTTACCACTTGGCCAAATTAGGCTACCTAGAGAAATGCATTGGATGGCCTTACCCTTTACCTTGATTATTTTGGAGACCATTGATTCCATGATTACACAAAACATGATCACACTACATGACACAATCCCCACCACTCAAAGTCACACATGGATCATCTGTAAACAAATACCTAGTGGCCAATTCTTGACTTTTTCAGGGTCTATGATGTCATAAATGCATTAAGATATATGTTTTATGTTAAAGAGTTTGAGTCTATGAACATCCACATGGATTAAGTCACTATAGATTAATTTATTGTAATAAGGCCATGTGCACACTATGGATACCTTTTTATATTTTAAAGTGTTGTGGATATTATTTTACTAGTGTGATATTCATGAACCATTCAGTCTAAAGTATTTCATGGAGTTTTTGATCCTGTGATCACCTAGAATAACTGTGATCACAACACATGTCATAATATCATAGACTCACACTCAATTTTCCCTTAAAAAATACTAAAGAAATTCATAGTATGAAAATGTGTTAAAAACTAAATATTATTTAAGCGTGATTAACTTTATGGCTTGGTTGTTATTATGACATCAAAATTCATGTGGGGACACACAAACACAGTGAAGTCCCTTTTATTAATTAAATTGGGTGGATGATACTAAGCATATAATTGATGGGTCATGGATAATTTGTGATGAGGACATGTGGCACCATCCTAGATCCATGCTCATAGCCTCTCATCATAAATTTCAAGCAAATATTGACTAACATGAAGGCACAGATGCAATAGAGTTTATATTACATTGTGAAATGTTTGAGATATAAAGAAGGCCACTAGCCTTAGTCACTTTTTTATGCAATTATAGTTAATGTATATGGGTTATGTATATATACAGAGACTCTAATGTGTGTATGTAAAGAGAATTGTGACATCATTTTGTGATTGTTCAATCCAAATGGATAATGTGGACACATAACCCTTGATTGGTATATGAAAGTATGCATGGTGTCCTGATTATTTTTATATATTAATTTATATAAAAATATTAATGTGACTAAAATATTTTGAATTTTATTGGTGGCCACTTTTGTCTATATATATTGTGGTGTGGCCTGAGACCACGCGGTGAAGACATGTGGATAGTCTTGATTCATATAAATGTAGTTTTTGACATGCGTTAAAATAATTATGGGGCCTATTTTCTTGCACATGTCATTGTGAAAAAAGTTAATATTCATTTGTTTTGAGGCCCTAAATAATATTGTGATTGCATTTGGTAACTTGGTGGCCACGTGTGTGTGGTGGACCCACGACCTTTTTCACTTTGAATGTGACACTAAACTTTAAGTGAACTTGAAATTTTCTTGGATCCATAGGTGTGTTATTATATGGTTTGTAGATTATTGGGATCACATCTAGTATAAATCATCTCTTATATTAGTTTAGAGGTATTATGGTTTTGTGTAGTGGTATTATGACAAGATAGATACCCCAAATTTTATAACATACATGGAAATTTATAAACAGGTCAAAATTATATTTTATGCCATGAGTACTATGTGCTAAGACACTACTGTGAAATTTATATTTCATAATAATGTGAAGGGTATCCATATAGTGATGAGTTAATAGATATTTTAAGTTATGGCCACTCCGTTATATATGCATATATAGTAAGATATGGTCATGACCTTTTGAGGACCTATGGATCCTTGCCACTACATTATAATTAATTGGAAGTATGGTAATCCCTTATGTGGCTCAATGTCTATGTAGAAAAAATATATTATTATAAGACCCACTGCATTTGTGGAATTAGGGCGATACAAACTAGGGACATTATGTTTTTATAACACTTGGTGATGGCATTATAGTGTGACCATGTGGACATTAATTAAGTGATAAATTAAATTATTTTATATTCCAATATAATCAGCAACGCACAACCCAAATGACTATTTGATTTCCAATGTCCAATTTGGGCAAGCTTATAATCACTCTATAGCTAGTAGGGTGAACCACATCAACCTTGATTTTGCTTATGTAGGTTCACATTAGTTGACATGTAAGCAGATGGGGGAGTGAGTATGGGCTCATTAGAGTCTCACACTTAGGATGTTCTAATCTAATGGTAGGGTTAAAATTATATTTTGGATAATATGGATGAAATTATCTCTTGAAGGCATCTAAACTATAAGTACATGATCACAACCTAGCATGTGTTGGTGAAATAAATCAATGCTAACACAATAGGCTATCCATATTAATATGGTAAGATTAATTATGGATAAGTTTGCAGTATTTGCTTTACATCTATGAGAGATGTATTAGTTTGTATACATAACAATGGGCTCCAATGCTATACTGAAGTCTAATTGAGTTAACTAAAATAAAATTTGCATGGTTGGTCTTGGAGTAGCACAAAAATGTGCTACAAAAAATGTATTATTTCATACATAATAAATTCATTCAAAGATGACTTATTTTGTGATGTGGCACAAAAATAAGTTTGTGAATTATTTCAATGCATGCATGTGGAAAAAAGATGGAAGATATTATATCAAAACCCATATTGTTATCATCATGTTAGGAAGGAAATCCTACATAATGCTAATGTTTATTAGGCTATAGAGCACTTGGAATGTCTTTGCAACCACACATACATTTCCATACAAAATCAGACTATAAAATAGTAGTAAGTGGAGTAAATATTTGTAAATTACACATATGTCTTCACTAGACCTATTGGTGTTTCCTTAAAATTATAAGTGACACTTTGAATCAGCTTTATTCCTATAACACCCTTTTAAAATGGACTATTATACAGGTGCTTAATGTTTTAAAATGAAGAGATCAAGTGACAAACCTGAGAGCTAATCTATAAATCCCATATTCATGCCAACATGTCATCTTATGAAATTCCAATTGTGTTAAATTTTAACAAATATGGGATGTGGTGACTTAATATTGATTTCAAGGGCCTTAAAAACATCTCTATAAAGAATAGTTATCCATTCTCACACATTGATGACCTCCTAGACTAGGTCAATGGAGAAAAGTTATTCAAAAATGTTAATTTGAAGTTATGGTAGTATACATTGAGCCATTTGGAATCTAGAAGATAATATTTAATTCTAAATAAGGTTTATTTGTATTTTTAGTCATGCACTTTGGCTTAAGCAATGCACCTACAATATCTATGTAGATGATGAATGATGTCTTTTGATAATTCATTGATTTCTTTGTGGTTGTTTACTTAGATGAAATCCTTATTTTTAGAAAGACATGGGAGGAGCACTTGTAGTAGGTTCAAAACGATTTGGGAAACATGTGTAGTCACAATATCTATGGAAATAGGTATGAGTAATATTCTAATTTGGAAAGTGTAGAATATCTAGGATACATCATTAAAAAGGATGGTGTACACATTGGCCCAAAGAATATTACAATCATCATAGGATGGCTAACATAAAAAAAACTTACAAAACTCATGAGTTTTTTTGGGGTATGCCAAATTTTATATTCAATCAATACTTGGATTCTCTCATCTTACAAAGCCCTTAAACCAAGAAACTATGGGGGAAAGAAAAATATAATTTTGTGCGGAACACATCACAACTACAATATTTTGAGGAATTGAAAGGGTGGATTCTCTTAGCATCAAATGATATCTAAATTAATACTTCGAGATTAAATCAAATCCTAAATAATATGCACTTCATGTAGTTCTCACCAAACATAAACACCCAATTACAGGTACCATAGTGAAACATTCACAAATGCCATATGCAGGTATCCTACATATGATAAATAAATTTATGTATGTAGGAAATGGAAGAACTAAATTATAGGAATGGATATTATCATCCACATAAATCAAAAGCATTTTTATTTCATGCAAACCCAAAGCATGTTATAGAATGACCTCCATCAGAATTGGTTTGCTTATCTACAAAATTTTCACTTTAATATTAGGCACAAGAAAGGTAGTTCTAATTAGACTACATAATGCTTAACTCACTACCTGATTACACCAATAACAACATTCCTAGATTCATTTTCCATGAGAATTATAAATTATCCATATTTTATGGTAGATATATTGAGTTTTTGACCATATATCAAGCATTAGATAATGGAAAATAAATTGCAAAGTACCATATATAGAAATACATTTTGCGTCATTTATGACACCTATCTACTCCAAGATTAGGACAACAAGATATGATTTGGGAGGCACACTACATTAAATTTGTATGAAACTTCGGGTTAGAGAGAATACTGACAATGCTCTATAAATAATTCTATAGGATAAATCTTCATCATGATGTGAGAAGGTATATTTGATCATGCAAAACATTTGCAAAAGAAAAATTAGCTAACAAAAAAAAGGCTTCACACACCTCTATTGATTATCAATCAACTTTGGGAGTTAGTCTCCATGAATTTCATGTCAATTGGTTTCTCGTGACTAGGCATGGTCTTGTTTGTGTCCTTTTTGTGATTGTAGATTTCTCTAAGATGGTAGTGTTGGTGCCTTGTACAAAGGGGATCAAACATCAATAAACTGCAAGACTCTACTATGAGCATGTTTGGGTCCACTTTAGCTTACCATAGACTATTGTGTCAGATAGGGGCAAGACTTTTCTTAGCATTTTTTGGTCTATATTATGGTCCATGATGGACATGAAATTGACCAAGTCCACCTTGTTTCATGCATAGATATATGCAAAAACATAAGTCATTAGCCATATGATTATGTTTCTAATTTAGAACATATATAACTCAAAACATCCACGAACATGGGATGATAGTGTACCACACATCTATCATAGTTATAATTGAGTCCTTCATGGCTCCATAAGACATAGCCCTTTTCAGGTTTGTCTTGGGTTTGAGCCACTATCACTCATTGATGTGGCATCATCTTTTGTAGTGGAGGAATCATCTCCCCATGAAAATAAATAATTTGATAATGCCACAAAATTTATTTAGCACATCCAAAAAATCTAAAAGAAGGTGCATGGAATCTTGTAGAAAATTAGCTAGAAGTGTAAGCAACCCCATGACTAACATCGATTTTGGGTTGGTGATAAGGTATGGGATTATTTTAAAAATTAATGTTTGAATTATTCAAATAGGAAACTCAAATCTCTTTGATATGGGCCCTAACCAAGCATCAAACAAGTGGGCACTAATAAATTTGAGCTAAAATTTCCACCTTATCATAGGTTGCATCCAATGTTCACTATACAATTTCTCCAACCATCTTTCCCACCCTCTTTAGACACTTCACATATTGGTGAATAGTTACAACTCACAAAGTTAAATATTGACTGCAACACCATTTAGTGTTGATCGGGTCATTTATAGTGGTAAAAGACACTATGAATAAGCAAATTCCCTTATATCAAGTGATCAAAGCAAGATAATTTTTTCACCAAGGAAAGTGGTTAACTAGGAGTCAAATTCGACAAAAAAAATCATATTTGGTTAGAGACCTATATTTAATGGGGCCCACTACATCTCAAGGGGGACAAATGATTCTGATAATGACTTGGGACAATTACATAAGAGTAACAATTTAGTTTTATAAAAATATAATTTTTTGAGAAATATTAGCACAACATATATGGTAATTGGAGGCCTTCAAATCATTTTTAAATCTCTAAGTACCTCAATACCAAGTGTTAAATAGGTTAATGTGTTTTTGGAGAGCTAATATTTTTCGAAAGGTATTACAATAGAAAATCAGAGAATACCCATAAATGTTAGCTTTGACAAGGTGCCCCACCTTAACTAAGTAATATTAACAATTATTTTGCCAGTAGATCTCTTATTCTTAGGAGTTCTTCTATTTTCATGTCTATGCATGTTGAAAGGATATTATTAGTTTTGTTTATCTATAAATAAAACCCCTCTTTTTATGTCTATGCATGTTAAGTAGAAGTTATTAGTTTTAGTCTATAAAAATTAATTTCTTTTTAAAAACTTTTTTATTATCTTGTAATAAAGTTTTGTTTATTACTCTTACAAAGATTGTATAAATTCAATATAGAAGTATTTGGCTTTATTTTAATACATTAGTTCATAATAGTTGGTGTATTATCTTCTAGATATACTCTTTAATCTAGATCAAGTGGGTTGTTGTGGAGCAATCCATTATTTATATAACCATGAAATATTATCATTTTTAAAATAAATGCCATAACATATTTTTAGTTATGGGTAAACACTTTTACAAAATATAGAGGTAAGAATTAGAGAGGGGTAATATTGACTAGAACTACGAACTAGTTTGGGACACAAATGAGAGGCCTAGATCCCCCTTATAAATCATCAACATCACCAGTGTTACTAACGTCACTAGTAACCACAACCAATCTAACATGTCTAGTGAGATTTGAACCTAAGTGGAGCTGGACACAACCAAACCATGTATACCACTCCACCAAACTCATAAGAACTTTGTAATATAGTTTTACATCCCACATATTGTACATCATATAAATAACTATTTCATATGATATATAATTATGCATAGATTTAAAAAATACATTAGTAGGGAAGTTAAGAGTAGAGTGGTCAATACATAAAATTTACTATTTGAATGCTTCATATCATATTAACACAAAAAATATGAATAATACAAGCAAAAGGTTGCAAAGTAAAGCAATCAAAAACATCATTGTGCAAACTCCTTATAGGAGGAACAACCTAGCTCAAAAACATAAGTAAGTCAGTCAAGTCATGACACAAAAATATACATATAACAAGAAGCCAAATTCTTAAGCATAAACTACCATCCCATGAGGTAGAGGTGGAGGATCATCCTTTGGATGCATCGTTGAACCAGCCAGCTCCACATCAGGAATCTCCAGAGCAGTCCAACCATCTAAGGGGTCATCATGAATAGTGATAGACCAACCATCAATCAACTAGGTAGGAGTAACAATGGTAGTTGGAGAAAGATGTGAAGGACTAGCATCATATTTTCCATGAGAAATCTAGCCTCCCCCCAAGGGAGGGCAAGGTGAAAAGTGGCCTCTGCTTTGGGACCAACTTTTGCTTTGATGCCTTCTGGGAGGAGGAGGTGGCAGTTTGTGGGTTTCCCCATTAGGCAGAACCCTAATCATGGTGCAAATGGGTGCTCCCCCAATGGTTGAAGAGCTCTTGCAAGTGGCAAAGGTCCAGAGCCATGTTTTCCACTTGAGATTGAATTTGTAGATAAACTGAGGAAATAACATAAACCTTTTCATTAAGATAAAATGAAATCTCACAGGTTTCATGATTAAATTACACATTGTCCTTGGCTTTCCATAATTGAAAGAGAATAATAATACAGAATAATTGCCAAAAAAGGCAATAGAATATAACCAATTAGAGTAATCCCTAAAGAGCAGATAATGCCAAGAAAAAGGCTCAAGGTGATAATTTTGGAATAAAAAATGAATCTCATGCTAGGTAGACTATGATTTTGGATAGAACCAGAATAAATGTTTGAAGTATTCTGGATGCATTCAAGCAGGGCAAAAGCACTAGGGAAAGTGGAGGTGGAGTTATCTCTCACTGAGGGGTAACCCCTAGTATATTAAACACCAAAATAAATGAGCCAAATTGGGATCCAAGCCAGGTTTCCACACATGATCGAGATGAGCGAGCCAAGTCTTAGGAGAGGACTAGAGACTCCAACACCTATTGAGTTTTCCTAAAGGTAGAGAAAAGGGACTCATCACCTAATAAAGAAGCCCGAGAGAGTAGTTCTTGAAATGCATATCATAATTCCACCTCCAATCCTTCCACCAAGAATTAGGAGGATATAGGCCAAGCTTGTGTAACATAACATCAAATAACAGCCCCTGAATGCAAAGAATAGAAGGTAAGTTTGCATTATTTAACTAAAATTTAATTTTTAGTTCAGACCAAGGAATCTGATCCCTAGAAGTAACCAGATCTCGAATAGTGTGAATCCCTTTGTAGAATAATCACAGAGATTTAACTCCAAGGAATGTATCCAAGGGAATAGAATAAGTAGCAAGAATAGGGGACCACTACAAACTATCGTCTTTAAAATATAATCATGTGTCAAATTCATCCCCCACCCACCTCAAGTGGGGTTTAACGACCTCAAAGGCCTTCCAAATGCTTTTAGCCACAAATGAGCCAAAAATATTTATAGGGATCGTAGTAATTAGCAGAGACTGGAAACCAATATTCTACCAACTGATTTTACCATAAGGAAAACCCATAGAGATATAATGCCTTAGCAAAATTTTCCAAGCTTCATTTCCCTCAATAGATAAAATTACCCATTTTAGACACAAGACCATACTTTGATGATAGGAATCAATGATGCCCATATCACCTTTATCACGAGGGAGGCAACAAATATTCCAGGCCACCCGATGGAAACCCCTATCCCAATTAGAATTGTCCTAGAGGAAGTATCTAAAAATTTTGGCCAAAGCATCATAAGAGGTCTTGGAAGGATCCCAACAGGAAGAGTAGTAGACGTGGGTAGTGGTTAAGATTTTAGTGCAAATATGAAACTTTCCTGCTAGAGATAAGGGCTTAGTAATCCAATATTCTATCTTTTTTCTATCATGTTAAGGACATATTGCCAAAGCTTATCTAGAGAAATGTCAAAAGCAAAGGGGATGCCCAGGAACTTGAATTTTTCCCTCCAAGAAATCTATTCCCAATTATACTTGAGCAGCCAATATGGCATAGGTATCTTGTTTTGTCAAAAACACTAAGTTTTCATCCATTGGAAGTTGGAACCAAAAGTTAGACAGAAAGTGTTAAGGCATTAGATAACTTCATTAAAGGTGGCCTCTTGTTCTTTAAGCATGAGGAAAGTATCATCTGTAAAGTGACCATTGATGAGTTAGGAGGTGCAGTCGGGTAAGATAATGCCTCAAACAAGCCCTTGAGAAGCTAGGAGATACCTTAGGGATTTAGAAAATAACATAAAATGTTGGCATAAGGGGACATCCTTGGCAAATAGAGAGATGAAGCTCAATCCCCTTAGATTTATGCCCATTAGTAGTGAGGTAGGCTGAAGCATCCTAAAGCAAAGTTTGAGCAACATAGATGAAGTAAGGGCCAAAGGCAAGGGCTTTGAGCATGTCCAAAATAAATTTCCACTCAATTATGTCATAAAAAGTCTAATTTGAGAAAGATAGTTATCTGGAGAGAAGAATGATCCCAAGCCATGCCTTATAATAAATAATGTTTTCTCTGGTCTAATAATGGTAGAAAGAAAGAGCCGAATGTGATTGGCAAGGGATTTGGCCAGAACTTGTAAGAAACATTGAGTAAGGTTATCACCCTCCAAATGGTAAGCAATTCATGATTTCTAGCTTTAGGAATCAATTTGATGTTACCTTGGTTGATCATGGTTCCAAGAGACTAATTTTCATGTGGGCTTTGTGTGGCTTTTAGATCTTTAAAAAAATCCTTGAAGGCCTTATCACCAATTTTGAGCTAATGCAGTCGAGCGCGAAGCTGAGCACCTATGGATGCATGGTTGTCCACCACCTTAAGATGGTGTTTGAGAGAGGTTGTTAATTGTTTCAAGTGAACATTGAAAGGATCCAGCTTAAGAGAGATGAAGACCCATTAAAACTCATTGAATGTGGTCTCTTTTGACCACTCTGATCTGAGTTACCTATTTTCCATGATAGCAGAGGAAGGAAGAGGTGCATAGAATGGCCTCATTCCACCACTTAATCTAGCTGGTGGAGTATGGGGGCTATGGGTGAGGTTTTAGATCTGCTCGATGAATCACGTCATTCTAGCATGACTTAGCATATAAGTATTAAGGATAAAATGATTGTGTGGCACATTATACTACCCCAAAGCCCATTCCATTTTACAAGGAATAGGGGAATGGTCTAATAAAATAATACCTGAATGGACATTGACAGGTTGGTCATCAATGCTAGAAAAATAGAAAAGAGTTTGTTCTAATAACATAAAGTGATCGAGTTGTTTGAGCATGCAGTGATCCCCATAACAGTAGTTGGACCATGTAAACCAAGACATAGAGTTAATTATTTGGCATGGGAGGAGAGGGTTAGCCAATCCCCATTTATTTTTGAAATAATACCAAGCCTCATGTTTTCCAACACACCAATGTATGGGTAGGGCCCCAACTTTATTATGGGGGTGTTTAATCATATTAAAGTCACCACAAACAAGCCATGTGGCAGTAGGTAGCCCATCGGCCAAAGATCACCAAAGTAGGGAATGGTCAGCACCTTCATTAGAAGTATGATGTTGAGAATGCCTAAAGGATGGCCATCAATATCAAGAATAATCTAGACTTTTAGATGTGAAGGGTCCTCCTCGGTGGCAATAATGCCAAGGGGAAATTTGGGGGTAACTAAAATACAAGCACTGCCACATCCCTCCTCATTCCATGATAAGATATTCATGAGGAAGGGTCATCAATCTGAAACTCTCCCTGTCCATCCTCAAAATTTGCCAATGCCACAAAGTTGTTATGCTAGTGAGGGTGTTAATTTTTGTCAGTCACGATGAAGGGGCATTTGGCTTCATGTTCCTCTGGAGGAAAGTATATGTCCCCATGAGGCAGGGTTTGCAACTATCGAGAGGAGTTGTTGGCTAAGGGAACCTTAACCATGAGCATCATAGTATTCTGGGAAACCAAAGAAACACTCTATTGGTTGGAAGAAACCGAGATTGCAAGGGTAGGTAAGGAAGTCCCCTGAGAGAGTTTGATGGGTGGGGAAGAATTATCTCGAGGTGATGGTTGGGTTTGGTTTTACAGCTTAGGGCCCGATGACTTTTTAGGGGGCATTGTGATCTACTAATCACCTTAATCTATTGGTTTAGGCTTCTCAATCTGAGGGAATGGCTGAGGGGGCTTGGGATAACCCATGCGAGGACAATCCTTGATGTGGTGGTCCGAAGCCTAAGATCAGAAATAAGTGTTTGACAGGTTGAAATAAATGACTTTTTGCGACCACTGGGTCTCCCCGACTTGAATCTCTATAAATTCTTTGAGTTCCTTGGAGAGATCAACCTCCACACAAACTCACTAACCACCTATCTGGTTCAATTGTAACAAAATGTCCTATGTGAGCAACTATTTGAGTTATGAAAGCCTAGAGGTGAACCAACAACCCGAGAAGCTCAACCCAAATATAGACACATAAGGCGGCATTGTCAAAGACTTTACAATTATGGGACTAGGCAGACAAAATCATAAGCTAGTTGCAAAGGAACTAAACTTTAGACTTTGCAATGATAAGTTATGGCTCGGAAGGCTCCCTAAATGTAAATAAGAAAAAGTCTTTGGTAAGGTTCCAGATTCTAGGAACATGGATGCCTAGAGGCTCCTAGTGGTTGTAGAGCCAATTATGGAGGTAGTCCTCCGAGGGGATACGACTAACAAAATAATTAATAACAGAACAATTTTCATACCATTTACAACACTATTCAACAACAGTAACAAGAATGCTTATCTCTGGAGTGGAGGAAGGGGCTAAGGGATTACCTCATCATAGACCTTCGGAACAAACTTTCGAGTTCCTTTGTGTGCCATTAGCTTTAACTCCTACATTAACAGATGTAGTAGAATGCGAAAAAGCCATAAATAAAGGGCTTCCCTGTCCAAAGGGCAATGTTGAGTGCAATTAATGTACTTGAGTCCTAGATAGTCTTGCAAGACAAATAATGTGAGAAAAGCAGGGAAAGAAAGTTAAAAAATACAAACCATAAAATCTTAACAAAACGAATTCTCCTCTCCTTACAAACATTGTTTAATTTTATTTTAAATATCAAAGAGTGACCAAGACATTTGACAAAATACATAAAATTTTAAAATATTTGAGCTATACATGTAGAGAGACTAAATATATCACATAATACTTGCATATATTGCTTGTGTTTGGAGGGTAACATAACTCCAGTGAAGGGACTTTTATGTACTTTATTGTTTTTTAAATGAGAAAACAAGTGACATCCATATACATATGTGGCATCTATGCTCTCAAAGAAAGTAATTAGGATAAGTAAATGACAGAAGCGGAATACGACATGATGAGTAAGATGATGACGACATAACACAATACACGCACTTTCCACACCTACACAATACAGGTTATCCAAATCTGATTAATTATCAGATAACTTCTTCACCTTCACCACCCATCCAGTTAACTGACTTCACATTTTAAATGTCATCACGTAACTAATTAATTATGATAGATTAACTTTTTAATTGAAGGCAACATCCATTATCTGCTGCCAATGGATAATGGCCGTTCCATCGCTAGATGATCGCGCTGCTGACGAATGGATAATGGAAGGCGTTCCGTTGCTACATGATCGCGCTGCTGACGATTTATAAGTTGTTATGACAATCCAGAGGTACAAGAAAATCTATATAAAAACAAATAAGCCAATAACACACACAAAGAAATTATACTAGCAATTGTCCCATCTGTGCAAAACGCCGAGGGAGGGATATTATTTTTATTTTTTGGGTGGGTCATCAAAACCTTCCCTAAATGGCTGGCATATGAGTGTTCGTGCCCATTATAATTTAGGAAGAAAGAATGGGAAAAAGTAAAATATATTAAAACCCTTAGCATGTGGTAGTACTATAAAGTTATTGTATAATAATTGATGATGTTTATATAGTATAATAAATGTTATAAAGTTTTATTTATTTTTATCAAGTAACAAATTTATTATCAATGAAGAAATATCATTTAAGTGTTAATAGTTGGACGGAGATGGAGATGATAACGATAGGTTTAGGAATAAGGTTTTTAGGAGCAGGGAAGGCGACGACGATGGTTGTGGCTAGAGCAAGGGACTTTTGCATTGGGAAGGTGTCGGTGGAGCCGACAGGTGGTGTAGGGTTTCTATGGCTAAGAAGAGCTTTAAACAAGTTGTTGCAAATCCTTTGATGATAGCTAAGGATGTAGTAGATGAACATGGATCACCTCATCACACAACAAATCTGGGAAGTGCTTTGGTGTTTGAGGATTGCCCAAACTCTAAGAACCCCTTTCACAATTGTAATTGAATACTGCAAGCTATGCATTCTTAAAAAAATCACATTCTTCCCCTAGATTGGCTAAATGACGAGTTGCTTCAGTAGGGATTCAAGATGAGCTTGGAAGAGGCAAGGAGGTTGCAATTGGGTTAGGTGCAAAGGTCGAGTTGGGTGAAGGCCATCAACAGGTTTCATCCTCTAGTGATGAAGTAGAGGTGTGCCTAGGGGACATTCCCCTAAAGCTGGTGTCTAAGGCTGCTCTACTTTGTCTCCCAGATGATGGCTTGGACCAGTTTGCTTTGGATATGGAGCAGTGCTCTCTTTTGCACAGATTTTGGGGTTCAGATGCTTCTTTCTTAGAAGTTTGTGGCTAGATGGACTCCACTGCAAGGTGTCAACCAACCCTCGTTAACAGTTCTCCATAATTGTTTATTCCTATTTCAGTTCCAAATAAGCAACTATTGAGATTGGGTTTGGTCTTTTGGGCCTTGGTTTTGTGGGTGAGAGAGATTAATTTTACGCCCATGGAAGCCTCTCTTCAATCCCTTCTCTGATGTGTTGGACCGAATCCCCGTTTGGATATGTTTGTATCATTTGCCTTTATTGCTTGGGAACCTAGATTTTATTAGGCTCCTTGCTGAGCCAGTGGGTTCCTTCATTATGATTGATAAAGAGGTGGATGTTAATCAAACAAACCTCTCTAGGGTTTGTATTTTTTGGATGCCTTTTGCCTTGTGGTTAGTTTTGTCCACTTTTTGTCTAAGCATCGTTATTGGCTTCAAAGAGTGGAGCTAGAAGGGTTGATCCTTAGATGTTTCCAATGTAATAATTTAGGGCATAAAATAGTTGTTTGTCCCTTTTTAAGAACTTAGGGGTATAACTCGACCTAGCTTCATACATGGATTCTGAGGGCTTCAACCACATTTCTTATGGTTAATATCTCTATTTAAGTTCCCACTTCTACAGAAGTTTCTTTTGGGGAGGAAGGGTTAGGTGATCATGTTGAACCTTCAGAGTCTTTGTAGAGGAATCCCTTAGTTCAAAGGTGGAAACGTCTGAGCTTTTGGAGTCTCAAGAGCAAGCTACTTCGGTAGACCTAAAGAAATCAGAGGTAGAGATGCATTGTCCACACTTTGCTTTGGAGAAAACAGTAGACAAGCTTGAGGAGCAACAAATCCATGTGCTAGCCTCTTCCTAAATCCTCACCCTTTCCTAAAAGAAGTCTTTGTTAGCCACTCTTAACATTGGTTCTTCTAAGCGACGAGGTAGGAGGATGGAAGCAGAGCACTTGCAAATGGATGCTTTGAATTTTAATAACAAAGGCTCCCAATGGATTATGGAAGCCCTCTTATCCATGTCAGGTAGGAGGGCGTTTGATGCTCATAGCTGATTCAGTTCATGCTATGAGTTGTTGGGATTTGTTGTTTGCTTGAGCTTGCTAGTTGTTTGGTTTGTATTATTGGTGTTGTTTAAGGCTAGTCCTCACTGTCTCTTTCTGAGCCTTGTGCTCACTTCAGCTCTTATGTGTAATTCTATTTTTCTCTGTGTATTTGGGTTTCTGAGTTTAATAAAGGGTGACGGACCCATCTAACCCTTAATTATATAAAAAAAAACTCATAATGATTTTTTTAAATGAAATAAAATTATTAAAATTATTTTATTTTATCATGTAGTTAAATGTTTAATGTAATATATTATTACTGTGAAATTCAATAATACAATAAATGTTTAAATCAAAATTATACACACACATATTTGACTATGTTTATATATTTACACACACACACACACACACACACACACACACACACACACACACACACACACACACACACACACACACACACACCACAATGATAAATATCAAATAGTTATTGTAACTTTTTGGTTCATATACTTATTCAATAATAAATTAAAAATTGTCAATAATAATATTTTTTTTTAAATATGAGTCGTTGATTTTTATTTTTATTTTTTGAGAACTATCTTTAAAGAAACATACCATCTCAAATCTATATTATTCCTTTAAACAAAATGTTAATAGAGGTTTCTGGAAACCCTTCAGAACATGCTAATTTAGGGATATCTTGTGTAGATATCATAAAAAGACATGGTCAATACCATATTCAAACTAAATATACTCATTAATCAACTCAAACAAATTGATGCACAAAGGAACACAGGTTCATTAAACTCTTAACAATTGACATATACTTATATAATTAGCAGATTAAGGCAAACAAAGTACTCACTATACACTAAACAATGATAAAAGATACATAGGTAAACCATAATATAACAATATGTATTGATCTCTATCACATCAGAACCATATATAATTACAATTGAGTGTTATATATATATATATATATATATATATATATATATATATATATATATATATATATATATATATATATATATTTACTCATCATAGTCTCTTCAAATTCTAGACTTTTGATATGTCGCAAAGGAGTGACTCTTCACATTTTATCGTCTAGCCTTATATTTACATAGGTCAAATACATACAAAAGACAAAATAGATCAATTTGCACACGTGTCCATCAACTATACTCTGTGATTTTAATAAGCCATGTTCTTCACCCAACACTTTCCCAGACTTAAATTGTTGTCTCATCCCAAGACAAAGTTATGGCAAGATATTATGTTCTAAAGTTGAGGGAATAAACTAGAAACAAGAGTCGTGGTTATCATTCCATGTGCTATTTACCATTTTCACCCTACTTATCCACTCTTTCAAGTTTTAAACTAAGTAGCATTATATCCCACTACCCTTTTAGATTTTCAATAGACTAGCATAACTAGGTGATCACCCTTTATGATTTTTCAACCAACCGGTTCCCACTCCTAATATTTTAGGCTATCCCACAAAATTATGCAAAACTTGGGAAAACTATAAAATTAGAGTGTTATTACTTACTGGGTAGATGGTGGTATACTTTGAAGAGGCTACATAATAGGTTATTGATATGTTGGTTCCACTTGTGCTACTGATGAAGCACTTGGTTATATAAAATCTGATGGTGGAGGTTATTATTATTGTTGGTTGTCTAGTTGTGTCTTTGTAGATAGCTTTTTATATTGTAGCACTTGTTTTATATCCTGTTATAGAATGAATTGAGGCTCATCCACAAGTTGAGCAATAGAGGGATCAATTTGGGAGAGATCTTGCTTAAGCATCTTCCAGTCTATTAGCACTCCTGCATCATAGTAAATAATGTGTAGCGAGATTTGAATCACCATCAAGTTTTGAGCATCTTTATCTTCTATGATGGTGATTGGTGCTTTAGCATTTGATACCTTGAGATGGATGTCCAATACTAGCTCGTTCAATCAATCTACATATCTTTGATATTGGAAGCCAACAAATGTAGTGTGTAGAGTCTCATTATGCCTAATTTAAAGTTTTTGCATGGTACTATCCCTCAAATCCAGTATTTTCTTGAGCTCCTTGCTCAATGCATCATAAGTAGCTATTTTATCATCTATGATAGCTTTGGCTTTGTCTACTTTTTTGAACTTAGGTTTAGCGATAACCAATGAATTATTAAGGTGTTGCCTCCAATTCAACATACTTTGTGTTATCTGCTTTACCTACTACACAACATTATCCAAAACCAATTTGTATTCCTCAATCAATTTCCATATTATCTTTGTTTTTTATTTTAATTCTACCCTTGAGCTCATAGTTTTTGTAGTTGTTACATAGCCAATCAATCCTTTATGAGTTATTTTGGTAAAGTTATGAGCTACTTTTCTTTAGACATCACCTAGTCACCTAGAACTTGTGTAACTAGTGTGAGGTAATTTTTATTAATCAATTGGCATGCATTTGTAAGTTGGTGGCTCAATTATTCATTGTCATTATGTAATTGGAAATATTCTTGCTCTAAGGTTGAATCCTTCTATGATATTGAATCTTAGAGTGTAGATGCAACCTCAATTTTCTTGGTTAGTGGTAACTAGGCAACACCAAATATGTTTCAAGCACAGTGGTAGTAAGGGCCATAGATGTGGTCATAGTCACTATAGGAGCCAGCGTAAATTATACCAAAAGAAGAGAAAAGGTGGTACATAGAGTGAATGATGTGGGAACATCCCACAACCGATGGCTAGTGATTTGAAGTTTTGGCTATGAAGCATCCTCCTATGCACCCTCTTATGGCACTAGTTTTTATTATTTTGCATGTTTTGCTTCTTCCTTGGCTTTAGCCTCTTTTTATTTTATGGATTTAGTTTTAGCTTCAGCATTAGCCTTGGTGTTTTCCTTAGCTTGGGATTTAGCTTTAGCTTTGGCTTTGGCTTCTACCTTGGTGATAGTTTTGGCATTTGCATCTGCCTTGGCCTTGGATTCAGCTTCATCCTTGGCTTTGTTTTTGGCTTCTTATTCTTTGACCACATGCTTGGCTTGTTCTTCTTTGATGTACTATGCTTCTTTGGCCTTCCACTCTTCCTGAGCCTTTACTAGCGCCTCTACCTCCTTCTTCTATTTTTAAGCTTGCACTTCTTGATGTTTTCTTTTTACCTCTTCTTTCTCCTTTTTCTTTGCCTCTACTTTTTTGACTCATTTCTTGTGAGCCTCTACTTCTTTAGCTTGTTTTTTTATAGCCTCTACTTCTTTGGCTTGTTTCTTTTGTTATTCCTCCATAGCTTATTGTCTGTGTTGATCCTCTTGCACAACTGCCTATTGCTTACATTGTTCTTATTATGTAGCTACCTTTCACTTTGCCTATTATATCTTTCTATTTTTCTTTTCATTTTTTACCCTCCTATCAACCACCTTTTGAGATTATATAGGATCCTCTTGTTCCTACGTAGCTTCTTGTTGGGGCTCCAACTGTGGTAAATTGGTTTCTTCAGGTTCTTCCATGGGTGTTGGAGAACCTAGTATTGCAATTAATTGTGAATCATCTAAAGTAGAATATTCCACAACAACACCTTGGTGTGTAGTCATATTTAATATGAATGTTGGATGGGGTTTAAGACTTTATTTTTGCCTCTTCATAGTTTAGCCCTGTGCCTATTGATGAGACTCTTGTTCTTATTACGCTACACTTGCCTCTATTAGTTATATGAAGGATGCCATTTTATCCTTGATTGTTAGAGAAGGTCAGACTATGGCATGCATCTGAATTCTATGTAACAATGGTGGTGGTGGTATTTCTTATGCTGGTAGTTATACTTATTGTGTAGTAGAGGATCTTGTAGTTGAATCTCTATCGAATATTTCAGTCGCTAACTTTTACCAAGTTGCTTCATGACATATAGTGTCAATAATGATAGAGTGGGGAGATTGAGTAATATTTACCCAAAGGTCTTGTCTTACCTAATTGTGCACTTGATATGTGTATACTACTATCTAGAAAACAAATTCCTTCTCTTTTTTGTGCTCATACACATATTCGTTGATGTCTTCCAACATTGAATTCAAGATTTCTTACTCCTCAACTCCCAACTCTGGAAAATCACACTCAGCTATTATTTTAGGGACATGTATACTTTACAACCAAGACTTTGCTTGATGTGTCCTCTTCTTCGGTGGTGGTGGTGAAGCTCACCATACTAGTGCTTTTATTTTTCCTTTATTTGGTTGTGTTGGAGTCATTGTTGGTTGTGGCAGTGCCTATGGTTGCATTTATTGTTTTGATTATGGTTGTGTTTTAGGTTACACTAGTTGTTTCACACCTGGGGGAATGGACCACAGTGGTGGCACCAACCTCACAGCTAGGGCTTTCTAGATCAACACTTCTATTTTAGCATCCAACATAATAATGAAGAATGGTAGTGAACTCAAAATTGCTTTAGGTAACTCATGTAACTTGATCTAGATGCCATTATGTAGTTTTTTAATTTAGGCATGTTGTCCAAGATATTGCATGATAACCTGGGGGATTATGGGGTGTGAATTAATCATGTTCAAGGCCTCCAACCACCATGTATTGAACCTCCCCAATTTCGCTTAATATTTTCCCATTTTCATCCATGCGATGTTTGTGAATGTAGCAGTAGGACATAAATCTATAATAGGGTTGACCAGTCCTTTCAGTGATTTACATTATGTGAAATAAAGAAGCAAAACCAAAAACTAGTATTGAAATGTTTGTGAGGTGCCTACGATAATATATTCAATATTTATGGTTAGTTTGGATTTCATAAACTCAGACCAATTTAAATTTTCATGTAGGCATATCATGCAATACGCAATGTCGATAACACCTTTTGGTGCCTACTTCCCCTATTTTTTTATTTACCAAAATCACTTGGTAATGCACTCAACCAGGATGCGCATCGAAGCATTGTCTAACAAATCAATGGGTATTCCTCTTCCTTCCCTTGTCATATATTTCTCCCTGGTGTCTGAATCAATTAGTGGAGCAGTGGAATTTTAAGTCAGGAGAGATTTCCCATGATTTGGGTGGCCTATTGCTTATGCCATGGTCTGAGGAGTGATCTAGATTGTGATATCCTAGGATAAATAAATAGATCTTAATTATACCTACTAAGTAAAGTGAGCATTACCTCATCTAGTTGTCCAAAATTATGTAGTTTAATCAATCATTCCACATCTAAACCTTGTAATAAATGTTGAAAAGCTAGGGCTCTCACGTGTGGATCATGTGCAAACAAAGTGGTTTTTGTTGCATGAATGAAGTCAAATGGGCCCAGATCCTGATATTTCATTTTTCTTAGGCCTAGGCCAATCCTCACTTCCTCTTTTTATGCATCTAAAAGTGGTATTAACAATAGATCTCTCTCTATGGTTGTTGTATTGGGATGCATAGGATACTTGTTTTGATTGGTCTAGATCTAGTATGTAATATATGCACAAGAAGGTGTTTTGAAGGAAAATCATAGGGTTGAATTGTTGGAAGAAGTGTGTAATATCTTTTTTCCCTCTATGCCCTTTGTTATATAGATTTTGGCACCCAAATCCATCTAACCATTTAGTTTAAATGCATTGCATCGATTATGCATGAGTTTACCTCCCAAATTAATATCAACTGACTGCAATTTGATATGGTAGTTACCCTTTTCCATATAATTTATTTAATTAATTCATTTTCATGTAGTTGATGTGACTCAACCTCTATTTACCTATCCCATTTCTTTTATGACCCAACTTGTCCTTCAGTCACAAAATCTACTTCAATAAAGATGCAATCTGTTCAAATGCATTGTCATTAATGATCTTAGATGACCATTTTCCATCCTTTCACTATACCTATCTTGTCAGCTTCATCTTTATGGACTTATTTAATGACCATCATGTAGTCATGTTTGGCTATCCTTCCTTTAGGCTATCTCTATGAATCAATCATAGTCTATGATGTCGATTATTCAAACTTTGTTCTGATGTGTTTTGATCTAAAGATCATAATGTACAAACAATCTAACCCTAAAAAAAACAAATAAAAACACAAAACAACATTAAATAAAATTCCTAACTTCATGGTGTTATTCAACACCCTCTCTTATTATCAGTAAATAATGATAGAGACTAACAATGGTAAGACTTAAGCCTATAGACATTAACATGTCTTGGTAATATGGTTCTTTGAAGATATTTTAACACAATGCTACCATATTGTGATACTTCATGAATAATGTAGGGTCCCTTCCATTTGATCCGTCATTTTCCCAAGAATGCCTTAAACTTGATATCATACAACAATACCACTTGTTCTAGATGAAATAGCTTAGATTGCAAATTGCAACACTATGACCTTTGTTGATTTTCTTCCATTTTAACCAAGTCTGTTAATATTTTTTTCCAAGAGTCTTGGTCGCCTAACCTCATAACCATTATAATTCACAAACTAGGAATAATGTACTTTATAGGCATCACTGCCTCAAGACCATAAGTGAGATAATAGGGATTGAAACCTATGGCACATTTGTAATTTGTTTTGTATGCCAAAATAAGCAAAGGAATGTGATACTCCAAATCATCCCTTTGCACATTACGTATTTTCATTAGCATTTTACTTAGTACTTTGTTCAACACTTCAGCTTGTCCATTTTTTTATGGGTGATAAGTCATGATCTTATGGTGTGAGATCATAAATTCATTAGTGAGAGTCTTTATAGTTCTATTGAATAAGTGATTTCCTCTATCATTAACCAGCTTGATTGCCACCCAAATATTGTAATTATATTTTTATATAAGAATTTGGAAGTATCCTTCACATTGTAACTTGGTATTACATCAGCTTCCATCCACCTGGTAAACTAATCTATCATGGTGATAATATATTACACATGACTTGGTTTGCCTAATAGACTTATAGATCCTACAAATTCAATTCCCCATTATTTAAATAGTTTCTTTGTGAGGATTGGGACCAATGGCATCTCATCTTTATGATTGGGTTTTCCTATTCTCTGGCACACATCATAATCCTTGGCCACCCTGTGAACATCCTGATATAAGGTTGAACACCAAAGCCCACTCTATAAGATTTTTTGGCAATGGCTTTGCTTGTAAAGTGACCCCCTACAATTCCTTGATGTGATTCATGGAGAAGTTGTCATCGTTCATGCTCTAATGCTACTTTGTGTAACACATTATCCTTTCCTAGTTTATATAGGAACACATTAATGAGACTATAAGGAATGGCTTGTGTAACCATTTATTTTTTATCCATTTCAACATAATGTGCAGGGAAAACTCCTTGCTCCAAGAAGTTTGTATTGTCTTCCATATTATCATGGATCATAGCAATGCTAAATAAGTGCACATTTGGGAACTCTTCCTCTATTTACTCTAGTTCTTCTCCATTGTGCATCCTGCTCAGATGATTTGGTTCCACATTTTCTTAACCTAGCTTCATATTGATTCAGAATTGAAACTCTTAAAAAAAAATTAGCCACATAGATATGGGTAAGTGGATGAAGTTGGGGGACAAAAAAGGGCCTACCTGTGGACTTGATTTTCTTGGAATTTTAGATATCTGAACTTCTAGAAATAATTTGAGATGGCTACACTCAAAATTTGAAGATGGTATAAGAACATGAATTGTAGAATTTTGAGTCTATTTTCCAAAACACTATTTTTTTTAAAAATGGTTAAGTATAAATACGTAAAATATCTAAAATTTGAAGAGGAACTCTTGCATTTTATATGAAAATAGAGTAAATAGATGATCGTGTGGCCCAACATTTTTTTAGCGTCATTTAATATTGTTTGAAACCCTTTAGTGAATATTTAGATAAGATATTCTAGTTTGTGACCTATAGTTTTTTAAATTTTTTCAATAAATATTTTTTTAATTAATTTTAAAAGTAAATAGATCTTGAAAACTGATCAAAAATGGATGGTCGATTGTGTGGCCCCCCTTAAGTACCTCAAAAAATATGATATTTTATTTTTTTGAATGTGTAGAATTAGGCCTAGTTTGTGACCATATAATTTGTTTTGAACTTGGATGAATGAATAAAAATTACATAAACATGAATAGGAATGAATATTTACGGCATATGGTGGCTTAAAAAAGGTATAGTTAGAAATCAACATAGTTTGAACCCTTAAATAGTCTAAATTTTATAAAAACCATACATTTAGAAAGAGGAGAGTGTGCTCATTTTCATGGTAATATTTTTTTTAATTTTTTTATTGAAATACATAGTGTATTTGGTGATGGAAGTTGAAATGTATTGTTTGCTAGCATAACTCTTGAATTCGGCTATAAATTAACAGGCTCAAGCCTTTGGCTCAAGAATCCAAGTTATTTTTGAGCCAAAAGTCTTGATTTTTTTAATTCAAATTTTAATAACATGTACGCGCTATACTGAATATGTGTTATAATGTGTATTCATTATTGGGAACATGTAAACATTATTAGGAATGCATACACATTATTAAGAATGCGTATGCATTATTAGGAAGTATAAGTTTACTTTAATTTGTGACATTTATATTCAGTATACTTTAAATTTATTTTAGTAAATATAATAAATTAGGGTCACTCTACATCCAATAGAGTTGGTATCATAGCTACATGCCTTACAATGTGGAAAATAGTTTTTAAAAATCCAATCTGGTTAGTACTTAGGTATTTTTAGGGTCTCAATCCCTAGGTTTAATAATTAGACCCTAAAAATGTCTAAGTACTAACCAGATTGGATTTGGAAAACCTATTTTACACATCGTAATGTATGCAACTATGAGACCAACTCTATCAAATGCAAAGTGACCCTCATTTCTTATATTTACTAAAATAAATTTAAATTATAAGTTTATAAATGTAATCTTATACTTAACATTTATTTTAGTAAATATCAACTTCATGTAAATATTACCTTCATATAGGTGTTTTTTTGATTTTGGGTGTAAAGCAATAGTAACACATACACATTCCTAATAACACATACGCATTCTTAAGTTTGGTGTTTTTTAGCCTAAATTCAAATAAAACATACGCATTATGACCGTAACACATACACATTATTATCATAACAAATACATGTTAGTGTTAATGTCCATGAAATTATCCCGTAACTTTGTACACATACCTAGATCTGTCCTCCCAACATCATCTTATTAATGAGGTATCACAATGCCTAGTGGTCTATGAAAACCTCAAATGGTGTGGCCAATAGATAATATCAAAACTTATATAATGCAAACACTATAGCTAAGGCCTCCCTTTATATAGTCATATAGTTCTTCTCTACTACTAATAGCATCCTAGTGGCAAAGTGTATGGGATGATCCAACCCATCATCCCCTAGATGTGCTAAGAAAATCCATACTATAGGCACATGGAATGGATTCTTCCATTCACAAAAACTAAAATAGGTATTGTTACTAACCTTTGCGTGAGATCGATAAATGTTGTTTGGTATTATAATGTCCACTCAAACTTGTTATCTTTGTAAAGTAGATTTCCAATCAACACATATATGGTTGTGTATATTTTTATAAAAAAATTATAGTATCTTGTATGACCCAAAAAGGTGCACACTTTTGTAGAGCTAGTTGGGGTGGTATCCCTACTATCACTATAATCTTAGCTTGGTAAACCAAGATGCCATCATTACATACAACATGGCCTAGAAGAACACTAAAAGGTGTGAAAAACAAATGCTTATTTAAATTTAAATCAATGTACAGATCTTCACACCATTCTAACATTAAATGCAATTTTGATAGATGTTATTTAAACAAGGAGAAAATAGCCCAGTCATCCAATATATACTTATATAAATTCATGAATAAAGTCTTTAAATGCAGTTACTACATCCCTAGAGAAAAATGTTGGCACATTATTTAAACCAAAGGGAATTACCATATATGTGAATGACCCCCATTCTGTCATAATGGTTATTTTAGCTTGGTCCTCTTTTATAATCAAAATATGATGGTATATGTTGAATCCTTCTAGGATAATTACACCTCGTGACTAAAATTGACTCAAGGACTTCATCTATGAATGGTATTGGAAAGGGATAATTGATTCATGCATCATTGAGTGTGCGGTAGTCTCCATAAACTTGAATATTCCCAGACTTATTTGGCTACACAACCATGGGAGCCTTTTCAACTGGGTAAATGATTCTTGCTTCTTGCATGTGATCCAATTTAGCATTTATTTTTATCTTCATGTTGGGGTTTTGTCAGTATGGGTGATTTTAATGGCTACGCAACTATGGGACTCACCCAATTTGCACTCTTTTAACTTTATGTGCATCTCTCCAATGATAGATCTACACATTTTACTTTTAAGAACTTGATTATGAAAATGTCTTAATAGTCTTGGAGTAGATATAAAACATCTGAGATCTATTCCTACCCTTAGTAGTTTACCACAGACGCAAGCTTAGGGATTGAATTTGTTCTAATGTTTTATTCAATATTTTTCATTGGTTCTTGATACACTTTGTTTAATCCAACTAGATTCCCATATCAAAACTTTGGGTGAGTGTATGAAGAAAATTTTGTGATGTGTTGACATAGAAAGTTATAAATTTTAATATTGGGACATACAAAAGGACTATCATGTGAGTGATTTCTAAATAGCCAAAATTATGGTGGTTCCCAAAAGAGAGGAAGAAGGATGCATGTAGGTCATGTGCAAGACCAAAGAAAATATGATGCGTAAGAAGAGGAAAATAAAGGGATGAGCATGTATAATAAGAATAACACACAAGATTTTGATGTGTGTAGGAAGGCTAAATGGGAGAAAGCGCTAGGTTTTGAATAACCAATCAGATAAATAGCACATAAAAAGGTATAAACAATAGGAAAATTCAAATTTATATCATAAGGGAATAGGCATGGGGCTCGAGGACAAAAATGACAAATGGTAAACTCACTAGTTGTAAAGATGAGAACTATAAAAGGTTAAAGAAGATAGTGGATCTAAGTTGATTCATGTCAAATTTAAAGGGCTTGAATTCTGACATTCAAGACCATGCATTTGAAATGGGTGATAAAACTAGTGAAAGGATAACTGCTAGCTCAAAAATTGAATTAGTCAATAACCAACCTCTATAACTATAAATAGGGTCATTAGACCCATGCCAAGTGTTGTTAAAGGGGATTGATGAAGGGGGTTAAGAGAGATATGAGTAATACATTATAGGTGAATCTAAGAGGATTATATACAGGGTAGAGACTTAAGGGTCAACCTATATAGAGAGCAGGAAAAAAGGGAGAATGAGGCATTGATCTAAGAGCTCTATAAGGAAGTCAAGGATTCCTAATTGTACTATCAAAGGGATAAAAAACCCATATAATATTTGATGCAAAAAATGAAATCTATCTTAGTTATCCCTTATACCTCTTGTGTGTGTGAGTTAGGAATAAAGGTTACAAGGTTTGGACTATGAGTAGTGAGGTATAAGAGTGATGAAACAACAATAAAAAGAGTTATTGAGAAGGTACGTAGAGCTAACCAGAGCATGGATTAGTGGAGAAGTTTTGCACATATCATATTCTAGATTAAATATTGGATAGAAGATGCCAAAAAGTACCCTCCATTAAACATGGATGGGTATAGGCTGAAGAGCGCAAGAGATAAATCAATAGCGAGTCAAAGTCCTCTATCAAATATAGATGGGTAGAGGATGAAAAACATAAAGAGCAGACTTAGAGAAGTAGAAGAAGTGGGTTGAGGATGAAAAGTATGAGTAAGTGGTAGGAGGTGTTAGATAATCCATAAGAGAACATAATGTTGGATATAGAAAGTAAAGTTGTGCACCCAATAAATGGTGATATTTTGAGGAGAAGAAGAGGTGGTGAGCTAAGGAATGAAGACAAATGGTATTCATGCTACTATAATAAGTAGTGCATGCATAGCCCTGCCTTAGGTTGAGTATAAGTTTCTAGAGCACCTAGTCAGAGGAAGATACCATGAGGCGTGTTGAGAGAGCCATAGAGACAACCTTGGCAAGATGACCAAGGGCCTTAGGGAAGATGATGTCAAAGGTACAGGGTGCATGGGAGAGAGTTATGCAGTAAGTTCACATAAGCAGGAGTGGAGAAGAGAAATGCAAGTGGTCTTGTGTGTAGCATGAAAGATGCACTGAAGGATAGTTTTTTTAGAGAGCAATTAGGAGATACTAAGCACAATATGAAGTAGGGTGAAATGATTTCACCCTAGAAATAGGAGTTGAAATTGATGCAAAAAAATTCATAGTGTGCAAGGAGGATACTCAACTAGAAATAGAAGAGGAAAGACCCGCATAAGTGTACCAAGTGGGATAAGAAAAGGCCATAAAAGAGATCATAAGTTTTACGTACCACAAAAATTTGAAGGTTTATAGGAGGATAAGGAGGCACAAAACATAGAAATAAACTGAAGTGGATGTAAAAGATTAAGTGAACATGTTATCTAAGGATAGACAACCATGTTAGCATGGGGTGATGTTGAACCTAGAATTTGGATAAGTATTCCAAGTCTATTAGTGCATGAAAGTATAACAAGAGACTAGTGAAAGTGGATAAGGTGTGGTGTGTACATACCTAAACATTCCATGCATGCCCACAAAAATATTTACAACAAGAAATGTGTAAGATGATAAAGATCAAGATCATGTGTGCAAATGAAAAAATAGTAAGATCAAAACAAGTAAGACCACATGAATCTAGGAACCACAAAAAATATCATGAGGATAAATGGTGGGAATTACGACTAACAGTTGATCCTGATAGGATGTGTATTCTCGATATTTTTTGTAAATATGATGGAATTATACTAAGTACACCCTTAGTACCCCTACATGTGCAAGAGGACACAAAAGATACTAGAGACAACATCATTGCCAACTAACCCTGACCTAGCCCAATTCCCCTCTCTATGCTTTGGGTCAGTGTACAAGGACACTTGCATGATGTATCAACACAAAAAAATGCAAAATTAAATGTTGGGACATGCAAAAGAATAACATGTGGTTGACCACTCATTGATTGTAGAAATCAAAGTCACTTATTGTGTGACTAGAGAACCATATGCAATAGAGTGAATGATGCATGAAATCTCGATGAAGAAAAATTATGAAGAAGACCAAAAGAAGGTGTGGCATGACCATCATATCAATGGGAATTTCTTACTGAAAGGAAATCCTACCCATGAAATTTTGGGGACTAGTCCATGAAAATTATGCATGTTGAAACATGAAATGCTCCATAAACATTACAAAAATTTCAAGGGTTATCGGCTCAAGTTGTATTTGGCCTAATGATGCTTGAACCATGATGTAATAAGGCTTAGGCCATTTTATTTATGCACTTTTTATTTATATATAAAATATCAGGGTTGTTCTTAAGTGTGGTAGCTGTGTAAACCAGTTGTGATAATAGTAGACACACACACACCTCGTCATACTAGTTGAGTGAGGCAAGAAAAGGATTTATTTTGTAAGCCTTATGCCAGACATCTAAGTTTGTAGGTGAAAATTTGCATGCCTTTTATAAAATGTCCTTCTTGAATATGGTAAAAATACACTATGCACCAATCAAGGATATTCATATTTGTGTAGGCGTGATCATGGGTGCCCCAAGATAAATGTTTAATATGCTAAAGGACCAAGTGCAAAATTTAGTTGGGGGTGGTGGTGCCCAAAATTTAGGAATAAAGATGCATGCACATTGCATGTAATATCAAAGGAAATATGTCACACAAATAGATCCAAATAAGAAAGGCACACATGAAGAGGATAATAGAAGGATGCACATAAAATGCACACATAAGAAGGATAACACACGTGAGCATTTAATGCACACATAAAGGTCAAATGGGAATGAGTGTCAAGTTTCAAAGAACAAATAATAAAAAGAGCACACAAAAGGATATAAATAATAATAAAAATTAAATGTGCATCATAAGGCAATAGGCATGGGGCTCAAGGATAGAAAATGACAAATAATCAACTCGCCAATTATAAAACTAACAATTAGAAAAGCTGACACAACAGATCTAAAAGGATCTGAATTGATGGCTCTTAGAATTGAAGGGATTGGGATTTAAATTAGGCACTTGATTCAAGCCCTAGAATTTGAAATAGGTTCTTAAATTAATGAAAAACTACCAGCTTAAAAAGTAGACCAACTAATAACCAACCTCCACAACTATAAATAGGAGCATTCGACCAATGTCAAATGTTGTTGAAGGGGATTGATGAATGGAATTAAGAGATATGTGAGGAAACCATTGCAAGGAGAAGCTGAGAGTATTAGAGAGAGGGTAGATATCTAAGGACCAAATCTTGTAGAGTCTAGGTAGAAAGAGAGAGTGAAGCATTGATTCGAGAGCTCTAAAAGGGAGTGAAGGAGCTTAAATGTACAACCAAAGGGCTGAAAATCCACATAAACTTTTTGCTAAAAAAAATTAAAACTATATTAGTTACCTAATATACCTATTATGTGGGTGTGTGAAGAATAAATGTTGTGAGGTTTGGACTAGGAGCAATGGGGTGGAAAAGTGATGTAGTAAGAAGAATAAGTGTGATTGAGCAGGGGTGTAGAGTTGACAAGAGCATTGACTAGTGGAGAATTCATGTGCATAACATCTCCCAACTGAAATGTTGGATAGAATATGTCAAAAGGTGTTAGGGTGTGGAGTTAAAAGCTTCACCCGAATGCAAACATGGAGGAGGGTTGCAGTGTCACAGTTGTCAACGTCGGCAGGCCACACCGACGTTGGGCAGGGGTCGACAAAGGAGCAACCGACATCGGCAGGAGTCGGCCGACATCGGTCACCTCCAGGCAGACAGGGACCGATGTCGATTGCCTGTGCGGTTCCAAAACTGCAGTTGACAGACAGTCAGTTTGTTGAATGGGTTGTTTGCATGTAAAGACTAGTTCGAGTCTTTGAGCCGCTTGTCTAATTATTGTATGCATGAGATCTATATAATAGACTCATGGGCTGTATTGTAAAGGTGTAGAACTAAGAGAGTTCTTCCCATGGTGGAATCAAGTAGGATTCTTCATGTATGTAAGATCAGGTTTGATATGCAGGGTGTTGTAGGATCATGGTGGAGATCTACATGTGATTAGGAAGATCAGGTTGGTCTGCAGGGGTGTGTGTATGCGAGGGTCAAAAGGAGATCGACGGGGGAGCAAGATCCAAGGTGACAACAATACATCAAGGAGCAAGATCATGGTGAGATCTACTTGGAGTACCGGTTCGTACTCGGTTGTACTGGCAGTACAATGAGGTGAACAACAGCTTGTGTTAGTTGTGTGTTGTGACCTATTGAGAGAAGATTACTCTTGAGGGAATATTACTGGGAGCCCTTGAGGAGGAAGCCTCACAGAGGTGGAAGAAGAGTGTGATCTCTTTATTGTAATTTCCTTTGTAATGAGTTGAATACAATTGTGTGTTGCCTCTCATATTTTGTTCTATTTCTCATTGATAGTTATTTGTTCTTCTGGTTATTTCCGCATGTTTAAGTTGCTTATACAAAGGTAATCATGTGTGCTCTTAATTCTGACAAGTTGTGTCAGAGCTTTGGGGAACCTAGGTCCTATCAAATGGTATCAGAGTGAGGTTGGAGGTTCTCAAAGCGAAGTTTACTAATAGGTGGTTCAGATCTGGTTAGTGTTTGTTGATTATAGGTTACTCACAAGGGTTTCTATTTGAGTGGGAGTATAGCAATGGCAGAAGAAGGTACGCTAAGAATGGAGAAATTCAGGGACAGGATTAACACCACAAGGAGTGTGGTGGGTAGTCTTCAAGTGGGAGCTTGAAGAGGAATACAAGCTAGGATGCAAAATAGACAAAGTACTGGTATAGGTACAGCTGCAGCTGTTTATCTCCAAGTGGGAGATTGTTAGGGTGTGGAGCTAAAAGCTTCACTCAGATGCAAACATGGAGGAGGGTTGCAGTGTCACAGTCGTCGACGTCGGCAGGCCACACTTACGTCGGGCAGGGGTCGACAAAAGAGCAACCGACATCGGTAGGAGTCGGCCGACGTCGGTCACCTCCAAGCAGACAGGGACCGACGTTGGTCACCTGTGTGATTCCAGAACTGTTGTTGATGGACAGTCAGTTTGTTGAACGGGTTGTTTGCATGTAAAGACTAGTTTGAGTCTTTGAGCCACTTGTCTAATTATTGTATGCATGAGATCTATATAATAGACTTATGGGCTATATTGTAAAGGTGTAGAACTAGGAGAGTTCTTCCCATGGTGGAATCAAGTAGGATTCTTCATGTATGTAAGATCAGGTTTGATATGCAGGGTGTTTCAGGATCATGGTGGAGATCTACATGTGATAAGTAAGATCAGGTTGGTCTGCAGGGGTGTGTGTATGCGAGGGTCAAAAGGAGATCGGCGGGGGAGCAAGATCCAAGGTGACAGCAATACATTAAGGAGCAAGATCATGGTGAGATCTACTTGGAGTACCGGTTCGTACTCGGTTGTACTGGCAGTACAATGAGGTGAACAACAGCTTGTGTTAGCTGTGTGTTGTGACCTATTGAGAGAAGATTATTCTTGAGGGAAGATTACTGGGAGCCCCTGAGGAGGAAGCCTCACAGAGGTGGAAGAAGAGTGTGATCTCTTTATTGTAATTTCCTTTGTAATGAGTTGAATACAATTGTGTGTTGCCTCTCATATTCTGTGTTATTTCTCATTGATAGTTATTTGTTCTTCTGGTTATTTCTGCATGTTTAAGTTGCTTATACAAAGGTAATCATGTGTGCTCTTAATTCTGACAAGTTGTGTCAGAGCTTTGGGGAACCTAGGTCCTATCAAAAGGTACCTTCTAATTAGTGTGGATGAGTAGAGGTAAAAGAGCATAAGTTATGACTCAGCATAAAGTCAAAGTCCTCCATCAAATGCAGATGGGTAGAAGAAAAAGAATAAGGATCAAACCTAGAAAAGAAGAGGAAGTGGGTCGAGGATGCAAAGCATGAGTACATACTAGGAGATGTTGGGAACTCCTCAGGAGAAGATAATACACAATCGATAAAGTGGAGTTGTGTACCTAGGAAATGACAAGAATTCAATGAGAAGAAAAGGCGGCAAGCTAAGGAAAGAAGATAAATGGTATTCACATTACTATACCAAGTAGTACATTCTTAAAACCACCTTGATTTGAGTATAAGTTGATAGAGGATCCAGTTAGAGGAAGCTACCATGAGGCATGTTGAGAGAGACATAGAGCCATCATTGGGAAGATCATTAAGGGATGTAGGGAGGACAATGTTGAAGGTGTGAGGCACATATGAGAGATATATGTGAGAACAAAGTGCAAGAAAGAGTGGAAAAAAGAGGCATAAGAGTTTTTTTGTGCAATATAGAGGATGCATCGAGGAGAGTTACCGAGAGAGCAACTAGGAGATGTTGAACACAACAGGAAGTAGGGTTAAATGATTACATCGTGGGAAGAGGAGTTGAAGTCAACATGTAATAATTCAAGGTGCACAAGGAAGAGACTCAATAAGAAAATAAAGGGAATAAACTCATAGAAGTGTATCAAGTACATTGAGCAAAGGCCACATAAGAGTGCATAAGTTTTACTTGCCACAAGAAAATTGAATGCACTTATGAGGACAAGGAGGCACGAAACACAAAAAGTAGCTTGAGTAGTTTCAAAAGAGGAGGTGAAAGGGTTTTATAAGGATAGAAAACCTTTAGTATGAGGTGATGCCAACCCAAAATTTAGCTAAGTATATAAAATTCTAAGAGTGCACATGAGTATAGCTAAAGACTAATGTGAGTTACCAAGGAGTGGTGCACGTAGACCTAAACATTCCAAGTGCACACACCCAAAAAGGATTTCCATCAAGGTAGGTGTGAGCCAATAATGATCAAGTCCACATGAAAAAATAATAGGATCAATACAAGCAAGACCATGTGAATTCGAGAACTACATTGGATATTATGGGGATAAACAACAAAAGTTATGACTAAAATTTGATCTTGACAAGGAGTTGAGAAGTGATGAAAATTGATGAGGTAGATGACCTCAAGCAGACTAGAGAAATAAATACTAAGTGGAAATCTGATGTAATAACTACTAATTGGTCGCAGTTGAGCTACCAAGTAACATGCATGGCCCTATAAAAACCTATAAAAGGCATGTATCTAAGAAAGAGAATGAGATGACTGGCCAGTGATAACGAAGTGTTACAAAATTGTTGAGATAGTTACGAGACCTTAGAGAAACACTACCAGATTATGTCCATAGTGCCATATGAACCAGATGGATACTACTAATTAGAGATAGGGATAGTAATGATAACATATAACATTGTAAGCACCTTGAGTGCCTAGTAATCTTGTAATACCAAGTAATGTATATTAATATATAAGTGTTGAGAATTAGTGATAATATTGTCATAGCTTATCTATGTTTATGGGTATGTCTATTTTGCTTGTTATTATTTATATGGATAACTTGTTGTTAGACTGCTAGTAGATCATCTAGGATACACTCTTAAGTACTTGAGTGTGCACAATAATATGCATGAGATGATGACTTAATCCTTATGATGTTGCTCACATGTATGCTTGTTATTTGTTGTAAAGTTGATGGAATGATACCAAGTACACCCTTAGTACTTCTATGGGAAAAAGAGGGCACGTAAGAGACTGAAGCCAAAATATTTTCTAATCAACCCCAACCTAGCCTAATTTTCCTCTGTACACTTCATGTGAGTGCACAAGGAAACTTGTGTGATGTGTTGGTGTAGAAATTTATATAGTTAAATGTTGGGATAAGTGAAAATACTCACACATTGGTAACCACTAGACTAGCCAATAAGTACAGCCTCCCTCTTGCATAAATGTTAGTAATAATAGTCATTCAAGTTTTTAGAAAATGTATTGCCATTGTTAGAGATCTCGTCTCATCTAGAGATTTGATTTTATGCCCTAATTTATAAAGGACATTTAAGTTGCTAACCTCAGATTTACCTTCTATCTTACATGTATTTGAGAGTTGATGATAGATGTCATGCTCCACAAAATGGATCTAAAACCTCCAATATTTGGTGGAAAGATTGGTGGTGGAACTTTAACATCGCTTTAAGAAACCACTCACCCAATCTTTTCTACCATATTATGAATCCCTTCTCCTCCACTCTAGGTAAGCTTAACCAGTGATGGAGTTTGAATTCCTCACCCAAAATGTGGATAGCCACAATGAAACGAATATGAATTACCAACCTCAAGCCCAAACTTACCCACTTTTTTGGGTGTTTTGTCTACCAATACCTTCTATTTGGGGAGTATCTCAAACACACTAGGATACTTAATTCCAAGTGTCCTACCTATTCTAGACTTGTGATTTTCAAACACTCATTATGGACATGTCCTAGAGCTAAAAAATATAGGCAATAGATTCACAGTTTATTTCAACCATTTCACCTAGAGCCTTTCAATTGAAGAATGGATTTCTTTGGGGAAAATGTTCAGTGGCATGCATACATAACTTTTTATGGATTTTTTATAGATTTATAACTCCATTCATGTCATGGAAGACTAGCAATTCAACTATTTTCAATGATGAAGAACTTTCTCTTCAGTTTTTTATCAATGATAAAGTGCTTGTAATTACCTCAGTTTCTATGGAACTTCAAACTCAAGTAGAGGGTTAGAAGTTTCAACATTTATAAGAGACTTAACCATTGGGGGATCTAACCTTGTATTATGAGTCATGTTCCTCTAATCATGCCTCTATAAGGTACCCATCCATCAGTGCCGAGACGTTGGTGTAGTCATTCACGTAGCCTCTTCTGCTCTCATTCTCCTCAACAAAGGGATGTAGTTTGTTGCCATGCATAAAGTCCTCTACTAGTCTGTCTTGTTGGTCTTTAATTGTGCATGGTGGCGAGCTAGTTGGGATTTACATTCCTTTGCCTCCTAGTTGGAGAAACATAGTTTCATTGACTCCTCTAAAGAACATGCAAGATGGGCGGGTTGTGTTGGATTTGTCTTTAGGGAAGCTCTCTTCTTGAGATATTCAGTTTCTCAAAGATGTTCCACCACCACCACCTTCCATTACTACTACTTATACATGAAATTCATACATACCTTAATATTTTACTTTGTTATTTTGTTCTTGTTTTTGTACAATCATATTTAACGAATATTTCAATTAAATGATTGTGGACCATATTTTTATTGATATTGATAACAACTCATAAATACCAACCAACCACTTTTTTAATTATAATCATCTTTATAATATTATTTTATTATAAATTAAGAATATATCAACGAATTTCAATAAAAAAATAATTAAATAATAAACATTATGTGGTATGCTTTTGTGCCCCATGGAGGATGGGGAACCTTCGATCGAAATCAACGTCAAAAGTGGGACATTATGCAGGGAAAGGGACTTAAAAGTTTCTCCATCGAGATTTTTATATTTATAATTTTACTAAAAAGATCGCCAACCATGTCAGAAAAAGCCAAGTTGGTCAAGTAAATTTTTAAAAAATGACAAGAAGAAGAATCCACCTCATTTTGCACTGTCAATTCATTTGCATTCAACTTAGATTACCCTGTCATCGTTATTATGCGTGCCCTCGCCAATTTTTTAATGGATGCCTTGCCCGGTACGCTCTCAGTGGTATTTTAACAGTAAATCTGTTTATGGTGAGCACCTTTTTTTAAGCATCTTTTCAACATGCTGTATACAGCGAAATTAGTCATATGGTACTAATTGTCTTTTTGGGGACCGTGCAGTTAATGCCCTTTGGGTTTTCAACTCTTACAACTATATAAATACTTGTTGTGGACATCTCTGATTGACTGAGTATTTGTCATGCGGTAGCTGATAGCTCTAGCCTGAGTAAGTCATAAATTACTATCATTCTGTAAGAAGAAGAAATATCCATGGAGAAAACAAGGCAATGATGTTCCATGAGGCTGAAGATGGGATTCGTGGGAGCGAGAAATATTGCACTTGAGCCTGGATGCAAAGGTAGTTTGTTTGTGAGATGTTATCTAAACAAGAATATAGCAGTGAATACAAAGGAGGTGGAGGCATCCTCAGAGCCAGAATGGAGAGAGACGTTCTGCTTGGAATGTGGGGGGCAAGCAATTAATGAAATGTTATCGGCAGTGATAATGGAATGTGGGATGATTGTGTTTGAAGTGAGGCGGAGAAGAAGAGGAATAGTATTTGGAAGATTAAAGAGCAAAGTGATTGGACGGCTTCAAGTTTCATGGGAAGAGTTGTTGTCATCTCCCACCCTTTCAATAAATAATTGCTTTCCCTTAGAGATAGAGAAGGAAAAAGTAGCAGATGAGGTTCACATACCCATCTCCACTCTGCATATTACTCTTTCTGTTACACTTCCTGATTCTGTCGCCACTACAAAAAAAATACATGAAGACGGCCAAAGAGAGAGGATTTCCAAGACAAAAAATTCATCCGGTAAGTTGGGAAATTATTTCATTTAGTGTAGATAAGCCATGGAATTGTTTGGCTCATTTTTGTATGTCCGATTTTGCAGGTGAAAGCACAAGTGTAAACAGACGGCTAAGACGTTTGGAACGGGATGAGTGCGGATGTTGAGGACACCTGTGCATGGCTCATCATGATGCACAAATGTTGTAACGTCATGCACTAACTTGAATGGATGAGTTGGGAAATTAGGTTGATGTATAAGTCATGGAATTGTTTGGGGTTACTTTTAGTGTGACATTTGTTGTGCTTTTTATTTTAGGTGTTATATTATGTATTTCATTTTTTTATTAGGTGTGGAATATATTTTTTATCTTTATAAATATAATATATGTATTTAATCAAAAAAATTATGTTTATAAAGTTATTGTTATTATATGAAAATATAAATATGATATTTATTATTAAACATATTAAATGAGGTGGGTGTATAATGGTAAAGTGGTTTTATATAAATAATACATAACACTAAAACATGAATAACGTGTGGTTTAGATTGGAATAGTTTTACATAAATAAATAATAAAACAAATTCAATACGTAACAAAGGAAAGTTTTATAATAATTAAGATTTATGAAGAGAAGTTTTTAATAAGAATATCAAATTGTGACAAATTTGTAGGTTTTCTAAGGTTGAAATTAGATGGAAACATGTCTAGAAAGTAAGAAAACAAAACTAGAATATTTGGAAGAAATTAATAACTGTGAAAATTCGGTCATAAGTGGAATGGCTAAGTACATTATTGGAAATTGTCTTTTCTTGAAATAAATATATCCACTCTAATTCTTTAAATTTGGGTTCTCAAAGCCTAGCTCCATTTGTTAGAATTCCATGTGCAACACCCGAAAATTCTTTTCCTTCCTTGAATCAACTCACAAAAACTTACAAGACCTTAAAAAACGGGGTAGTTGATAAAGCCCCTAAGAAAATAAAATAAAAATATAAACACTTGCTTTTAATTCTCAAGTATCCCCACCAATGTGATGTTGAGAAAAGAGCATATATACAAGTATCGTCTTGAGTAATACAAGTTACAAGTGTTGTTTATGATTCTCAAGTATCATTACCAATGTGACACTGAGAGAAGAGCATACACAATGCAAGAAAGACACAAAAGTGCTAAAAGGGGAAATAATCTTAACTCCAAAAAACTAAATATTTTCTAATTACTAAATTAAATGAAGGAACTTCATAAGATGAAATTGAAGCACCTAGACCACAAAAAAAGATGCCTCAGTGGGCTATTTAGACATTGAATGATGTTAGACCTGATGAAGTTGGGAAAACACACACTAGAAGTGCACAATGAGTCACATCACAATCAAATAAGTCCATTGAAAAAATTCAAGATAGGATTGTAAATCTCACCTTGAATGGTTCTCCAAAATAATAACTCAATGTTGCACTTGATACAGAACCAACATCTTTCAAATAGGTTGAGAAGCTCAAGAACCTTAGAGAAAAGCAATGAAAGATGAGTATAATGCATTGGTAAAAAATGGGACTTGAAAATTGATTGATTCTCCATATGGCTGCAAACCTAAAGGCTACAAGTGCATCTATTATAAAAAATATAAAGCTAGCAGCTCACTTGACAAGCAAAAAGCAAGGCTTGTTGTAAATGGATATTCTTAAAAATAAGGAATTGACAACAATGAAAGATGTGCACTTACAAAAAAATGGACTACCATTCGAACCATGTTGGCTTTGGTAACTCAAAATGGATGCAAAGTTTACCAAATAGATGTCAAAAATCTATTTCTAAATAATGACCTCAAGGAAACTGTGTACATGACACACCCTGAAGGTTTTGTAGTAAATGATGAAGAGCACAAGGTGTGCAAACTAGAAAATTTATTTTATGGTTTGAAACAAGCCCCTAGAGAATGGTATGACAAACTAGTTGAGTACCTCATGAACATGAAATTCAAAGATTTTGAGTTTGAAGATATAATTTTTTTGTCAAAATAATTGACAAAATAGTTATATTTATGGTGGTGTGTGTTGATGATTTGCTCATCACAAGGAACAATTAATGGTACACTGTAAAGTTCAAATCAAAGTTGATGAAAAGCTTTGAAATGATTGACTTGGGTTATTTTCATTACTATTTGAATATTGAAGTAATTCAAAAATCAAAGTATTTTTTCATCACTCAACAGAAGTACATTGGTGATATTATGAACAAGTTCAAAATGGAAGATTGTAAGCCTCTCAATATATCTATGGAATAGAATCTCAAATTGACATCTAAAGATTTAACAAATTTAGTTGATGCCACTAAATACAGACAACTCATTGGAAGTTTGATTTATGTGACCACAACTAGACCTGATATATTATTTGTTGTTGGTGTTCTTTCAAGATTCATGCAACAACTTAGGAACATTCATTGGGTAGCAGCAAAAAGATTCCTTTGATACCTCAAAGGAACACAAAATTTTGGGATCAAATACTCAAGGGAAGGAGACTTCAAACTAGTTGAATATTTATATTCTGAATATGCTAGTAATCATGAAGATGAAAAGTCCACTACAGGTTTTATAATGAATTTAGGAACAATAATTGTCAGTTAGAAATCTAAGAATCTATCAATATCGATAATTTCTTTAACAAAAGTAGAATATATGGCCGCTTCAAAGGCAACTAGAGAGATATTGTGACTCAGAAGAGTTCTTTCAGATTTGTAGGAACAACAGGATTCGTCAACACCTCTAATGGTTGAGAACATTTTTTCAATCCAAATGGAAAATAATCCAATCTTTCACGACCAAACCAAGCATACCAATACAAAGTTTTATTTTATTTGACACTATGTGAAAGATGACAGTGTCAATTTAAAACATTTCCCTACAACAAATCAACTAGCAAACATCTTGACAAGAGCGCTTGGATGAGAAAAAATTAAAAAGTTCAAAGGAATACTTAGTCTAACAAAGACCCCTACATATTAACGCAGGGGAGGGGGTGGGTGTAACTATATTATATATATGTTATTATCCTTAGGTATCTTACTTTCATATTTTTTAATAATTTCTCCATTTCCATAAGAAAAAAAAAATTGGTTCAAGGAATGTGAAGTGAACAATATTCTTGACTTGTTTATTGTAATGGTTGCTCTTTTCATTTCCCAAATTATAAAATAAAAATTTCATTGTCATTCTGAATAAATCCAACCTATCAACTAACAAAACTATGTTCCTAAACATTGAAGATCACAAATTCGTTCAAGATCACAAATTCATTCAACTTTCTCCAACCTTCACCTCCTCCCCCCATCAAAGATTCCCCCCATCCAAAGATTATGGAAGGTGGCCTTCGACACAAGATGATTCTAAACACTTTTTGATTTAAAAAAATAGCCTTAAATGGAATAGACGACTTTGGACAGAAGGTTAAAACTTAGCATTAATTTTTTTTGGAAATTGAGGATAAGTAGCGTATGGGGCTCGTAAATGAAAGGGCATGGGACACGAAGGAAAAAAAAGTCTTTGAAATCCTCCTTCGCAGATTATATACAATTTGGGTATTTTAGGAGAAGAATAGTGTTGGTTGTCCATACATACATGAATTCATTGATTTATTTGGTTTTTTCTTGATTGAAATCTGGTGGGTGAAAATGGCAAGTAGCGTTACAAGGAACAGCAGTACTAGTATCAGGAATAATGTTATACCATTAGAAATTGTTCAGAAGCACGAGGGCATTCACAAGGATGACTTCTGGTCATATGTTCTCTCCCTCCATGCAATTCAGACATCGCCACAAAGCCTGAGGAGACAAGAAGATTATGAACAAAAGCTGCGTCGACATGGGTGGGTGAATATCACAGATTATAAAAATGAAAGTGGCAGAGGACTTCCTCAGTTAACAGAATTTGAAGAGACAGGAGAAGCAATGATTGTTATGCTGAGATCAGCAGTACGCAGCCTTGACCCTGCCATTAATCCCAGTAGACCACCTCGCCGTAACTTCATGAGGGCTGTCTTTGACAGAATTCAAAGTGTTTCAGCCCGTGACAGAAATCAGAATAATCCAGCCCCATCTCGTGAGCTTAAAATAAATAAAAGTAACCCATTCTCATCCTACACAAATCAAATGATTTCAGCCCGGTCTCGTGATTATTTGGCTTTAACATATGTGATTATCTGCGAAAAAACATATCCTCAGCATCCGCATCCAAAAGACGCTGTTATTGTTAGATGGGAAAGTCCAAGCGTAGAGAAGATGAGTTGTGCTGAGGAACAACATAAATATGCTCAATCAGTGTACCAGGTATCATATACACCATTGGGTGACGATGTAATTGTTCGACATATGCATTTGGGCCTTCCTCGCTACTGGGTTTCTTCAAGTGATGATGAAGACGACTCTCACTAATCTAATTATCTGCCGTCACCATTTTTTATTGAAGCTATAGGGTTTCTCTAAAGGATGAAAACGACTCCCATTAATCTAAATATCTGTCGTCGTTATATTTTATTCTTCTTAATTTAAATATATATATGATGGCCATTTTAATTGAATAACATATTTATATATTAATAAAATATAAATATGATATCAAATTAATCATTAAAAAATAATAGAAAAATCACTTTTTATAAAACTAACACTAAAAAAACATAAAAAATACTTTTCTTTTTCTCAAAAATAATATCATTTTTATGCCCTCTTGAGTTGCATCTCCATTTAATCCTAAATAGCCTTACCCAACTCATGTCAATTGGTTTAATACACCTTCAAAAAAAATATAAATAGTTCTATCATTCATTTCATAAATTTTATAGCTTTGACATAGAATGTACATTTTTTATTTTATTTATTTTATTAATTTTTTGGATTTAATATGTTATATTTTTATCATTTAAAATATTTTGTTTAATTTGATTTGTAACATTAGATTCTTCAAAATATTTAAATTTTGAGAGATTTTAATAAATAAATATTGTTTTTGAATAATATATTTTGTAAAGTTTTAAAATTGAAATACTATATATAAAAAATGTGTTTTGAAATGAATTTTAAGAAATTTTATTTTAGTTTAAGTGTTTGAAAATCATTATTTTCATTTTCAAAATTAAACACATGAAAATTAGAAGTAAAATAATTAGATTTTATTTTTGATATATATATTTTAGAACAATTTGTTTTTTTAATTTAGATATCTGTAAAGTTTTTTTAATAAGATAAATAAGTTTTTGCTTAAATATTTAGTTTTGTTAAGAAAGGGAATTACAGCAATTAGTTGGAGCAATTAATTTTGGTCAATAGATTAATTAAAAATAATAAGTTTTCATTAACAATGAAACTTTAAATGTCTATATTAATTTTTAAGATTCTTTTGGGTAAAGAAAAAATATTAAAAATAATTTATTTGATATTTTATTGGTTGAAAGAATTAATATGACAATTTTTTGACATTCACATGATACATAGTTTTTTTAATTTTTAAAATGAAAAAATTTCTCATAACATGTATGCATATAAATTGCCTTAATGACATGTGTGTAGATAATTACATAACTTACTCCATATCTTTGGCTCTGAAATGTCATGTCACCTAATAAAATTAAGGTGTTTACAATTTTCTCGACCTTTTTAATAAGTGGACATATATTTATTTATTTTAAACATAAAAATTCCTTTTTTTTTGGCTTCAAATTCTCATGTATAAACAACATGTACCATTTGAGATGCATTTGATGGGACAGAGACAATAGTTGTGTCAAGTAACATGTAGTAATATGCTTGATACTTTAGATTTTTATACTTACATGCAATGAGACAATAAAATAAAAATGGTACTTGTTATTTTAACCAAAGCTTAAACTTGATAAACTAAGGCTTTCATCTTCACAAAAATGAAATTTTAAGTTTTATGTTATGCTTGAGAATTGTGCCCCTTGCCTCACCTCCTCTCTCCCCTCAACCTGTTGAGGTCTTTTTCTCCCCGCCCAAGTCCCTCTATATTGCAGAGGTTACCTTGAAGGATGTCCCACTCTCTCAGTTAGCCCCTCCTTATGGGGGTTCTACGTGGACCTCTTCCCTCAAGCCTTCTAAATGTCATGTGGACATTGGTGTCTCTTCAAAAAATAAAGGACGTAGATCAGAGTTAGAATTGTTGAGGGTGAAAGTACATTCTCTGATCAACAATGGCTCTCAATGGACACTGAAAGACCTACTTTCTAGATGTGGGATATGTGTTGCCTCAGCTTGCGATTAAGCCCTTCAGGGTACGTGTTTGGCAGGTCTTACTTTTGGTATTGAGGTTTGTCTCGCCATTGCTTTGATGTTCTTTTAGGTGGTTCCCATTGGTTTTATGTCTATGGGATCTTTGTTATTACCATAGGCAGGTCAGTATAATTGAAAAGACAACTCAACAATTGCCAAAATAAATTGCACATTAAATTTTTGACGATTGCCAAAATAACAACTAAAGTAATCAGTGCTATTTTTGCTTGTTTTTACTATTCCAACCCTTCTGTCCCAACATGCTACAGGTGTAAACACATACATTTCTCACATATTCTATGAATGTAATGCTTACTAAAAATGTATGTTCTACATATACTATATGAATTTAAAATAAATTATTTATGAAAACCTGTCATTAATAGACCATTCAATTCCGTACATAAACTATCAACACAAGAGATCAAGAAAATTTTGTCAATGCCTTTAATAAAGTTGAGATTACCATAGGCAGGTCAGTATAATTGAAAAGACAACTCAATAATTGCCAAAATAAATTGCACATTAAATTTTTGACGATTGCCAAAATAACAACTAAAGTAATCAGTGCTATTTTTGCTTGTTTTTACTATTCCAACCCATCTGTCCCAACATGCTACAGGTGTAAACACATACATTTCTCACATATTCTATGAATGTAATGCTTACTAAAAATGTACGTTCTACATATACTATATGAATTTAAAATAAATTATTTATGAAAACCTGTCATTAATAGACCATTCAATTCCGTACATAAACTATCAACACAAGAGATCAAGAAAATTTTGTCAGCAACTTTGCCATGGTTAATTTTCCTTCCTAAATTATCCACGCAATTTTCATTCACATTTATTGACCCATCATAAAATAAAATGATTGAATTTAATATTTTTTTATTTTATATGTTTTTTTTTTTCTTTTTTAGTTTTTTTTTTTTAATCTTTTCATTTTTCATATATAATTTTTTTTTATTATACATGAATTTTTTAAACTCTAGTTGGAAAAAGAAGACTCAAATAGTATGTATGAATATTTTAAATAATTTTTCATTCACCAATAAATGCATTTGTATATATTATACGAGTAAATCTAGCTAAATATATTGGTTTGTGTTGTATTTTTCTAAATATATGGATAGTCTTTAGATATAATGTGTATTGTGTGTAAGTTTTGAATATTGTTTTATTCAAACTTTTGTTATTTCAATAATATTGAGAATATATTTTTTATTAAAAAATTATTATGAAATAATCATTTCAAAAATAACAATATTTTTATTAATTAAAAGTATTGAAAAAAATATAAATAATAATTTAAATAAAAATATTACTAATAAGTATTCACTGTTTATCAAATGAGACATCAAAATATAAGTATTATAACAAATTTTATAAAACGAGTAGAAAATTAGAGGATTAAAAGGTTAGTCAAAATAAGTTCAATGGACTTAACAAATTATGTCTAAAAACAATTAAAATTATATATTTTTAAAAATTTCATAAGAAAGATTTGGCCATATGAAAGTGAACAAAGAGCTCTATTAGGGTTTTGTTACGGCCCCATTATTCTACTTACCTTGCCTGGCCCAGGTGTTATACTGTCGATCCTTTATGATCCAAGCAGAATAGTCTGCATTAAATCTTGAAGTGACCTAGCCTTTCTACCCCTTTGGGCAATGACCTTTATTTATGGCCTCACACTCCCCCTCTGCATCGATGCAGGCATGACTGGAGGATTGAGCCATGGTGCCCAAGCAAGCAAGGAAAGTCATCCCGAAAGTTTACGATGAGATAATGAAACCCTCCTTCGTGATTCTTCTCCTGATGTTATTATAGCTACCCTTAAATTTGATAAGGCATGCAACCTTCTCGCTTCATGTTCTCTGATTGCTTATTTTGTGGGTAGAGTCCCCCCTGAGAGCTTGCTCAAACAGTGGTTTCACAACCACTAGACTAGTGTTAAATTGGAGGGTATACAAAAACTTACCCAAGGCTTTTTTCTTTTTCAGTTTAGTAACCCTGATCATTGCAAGAGAATTCTGAGCCATGGCCCATGGTTTATTAGAAATTCTTTGGTTATCTTTTCATAATGAGCGGTTGATTTTCAAGTCTCTAAGCAAGCCAAGCTCAAAGTGTCAATTTGGGTGGAGTTCTTTGGTCTTCCCCTTCCCCTTTCGAGTTGCATTGACCAGCTAGCCTTTACGCTTAGCAAGGTTATCTATCATGAATAACCCAATTTTTTCTCAACATGGCCACAAAAGAGAATCTGCATGGAGGTTGACCTAGCAAGGGACCTCAAGGACTCCATTGAGATTCAAATAGGGCTTAACAAATTCACATAGAAGGTTGATTACATAAACTTACCCAATACCTATTTCCAGTGTCAATCTGCTGACCATATGATTCGAGAGTGCCCTCTTATGGTCCCCTCTCTAGATTTCTTTGATAAAGCACATTCAGCCAAGCTAGTCCCCTAACCCAAATCTTCAATTTCTTTTACTAATGGTTGGATGGTGGTCACCAATAAAAAGGCACAGAATAATAAAAATAATAATGCCAAGGCATAAACAATCATTTACAAACCCATAATAGTTCAAACTCCTCTATTGTGCATTTAGTCACTACTGTTGCCTCGCAGTCTACCAACCCTTCTTCTTCTTCCAAGCAACCTCCAACAGTTGTTGCTAAAACCCATCCTTCCTTTGTCATCAGAACCCCTTAAGCTGTGAGTTCACTTCTTCCTTCATATAAGGGGGACATTCTAAGCAATTAGTTTTCATTTGCTTTCATACCACCATTAGCAACCCTACAAATTATCTATTGATGAGAATGGGACCATAGTGGTCAAAAGGAAAGCCTTGCTTGTGAGATCCCGTAGTCCCTCACCTCTTGGTCAAGAGGATTATTCTCAAGGCAAGTGGTGTACCTTTTCTATAGGGGATGTAGCCCATACTTCACAATCTTTTGTGAACTGCTTTGGACGCTTGGCTGATGGAGGCAATGACATGTATCTTGATGATTGTTAAATGTTTGTTTATTCATGGAATGTACCTGCACTTACTGAACCAACTAGGAGATATTTAGTATGGGATAACTATCAACATTTTGAGAAGATGAATGTGCTTTCTCTGTAAGAGGTAAAAGTTTCTGGCTTTTTATTGTTCTCTATTCTTCATAGCATCTGGCCCACTGCTATGCCTTTTGTCACAACCCATGAGATAGGTAAAGGCAGTGTGACCACCCTTCTCTCTGCAGAGTTGGGATCACATGTCATTTCCTGGGGTACTGACCCCTCACAAAGGGTGTTTTGGGTCATTTGTGACCTTGATAATCACATTGTGGGGTTGGCCAACATAGATGCCTCTAATGATGTTATTGATAGATCGAGGCTCTGGCAGTGGCTTGCTAACTCATTGCTTGATGCTTATTGGGTGCTCTACAGTGATTTCAACATGGTGGAATCCCTAGAGGACAAGATAGGTCACTCTCCCATGCAGTAGTGTGTAGGCGAGAGAGAAGTATGCTTTTACATGAGAAATAATCTTGGCTTATATGATCCCAACCATGGCTAGAAGTCAACAAACCACACTTGGTTCACTTGGTCCAACTTCTAGCAAGGGGATAATTGAGTGCTAATCAAATTGGATCGAGTTCTCATGGTAGACAATAATTTCTTCCACATCCCTAATAAAGCAAGCCTGCCAGTGCCAGTTTGTGAGACCACACTTTTATCAGACCACCAACCTATCTCTTTCCAAGTGGCTAGGAATTATATGCATGTTAGGTCACATTCTTCTCAATACTATCTTAACATGGTGCATCTTTCTCATCAAAGAATGAGGGAGTATATTCTCAAAATCTGGAATTTGGTTGCTCGGCCTTTTGGAGAAATAGGATGGATTAAGTGGTGGGAGGATGCTATCACTCACACCACCACTTTCCTTAGATCATTTGGGAAGAAAGCTGTCATATTCTGCAAATGAGAGCATGAAGCTTCATACCAGGAGTATGTGCTTGCTTCTAGGAAGTAGAAAATAACCCTTTTAATATTACTCTCCAAGATAAAATAACCATGTGGAAACACAAGCTTAAACTTGAGGAGAATTACCAAGCAAGAGGGGTGCAAATTAGAGCTCAACTTTATTGGTTGAAAGTGGGTGACAAAGTTTCAAAAAAAAAATTGCATTTTTATGTGCTAATAAAACTTCATATAAGATTAAAACATAAAAGTAAGATCTAAAATTCTTACTAGACTCCCTGACATCTTAGGGGATTTTGTTGAGCATTATAAAAATGTTTTTATAGTGTAGCCCAATTCTGCTACTAGGGAAGAAGCCTTGCTCAAATGTTTGTTGGTCATGTCGTGTAAGCTCTTTGAGACTTAGCATATAGCTTGTGACCACCTTCTTGATAATAATGATCTTAAGGAAGTTGCCTTCTCCATGGCCTTAGATAAAGCCCCAAGAGTTGATGGTTTCCCGTGTGAGTTTTACCAAAATTTTTGGGATATTGTTGGCCCAAATTTACACAGAGTCTATCTTGAATCCATGTCGAGGGGGTCACTTGGGTCCTCTATCAATAAAGGAAATATTAAATTTATCCCTAAAGAAGGAGATCCTAAACTTTTCACCAGCTGGAGACCGATCACCCTATTGAATGTCTCCTACAAGATCATAGCCAAAGCACTTACTCTAACGCTGAGACATCTTCTTCCCCTGATTATTAAAAGTGAGTAGTTAGGGTTTATCAAAAATTGATTCATCATGGATAACATTATTAAATTTTGGGAGGGCATGGAATGGGCCTGGGCCTCCAACTAGAAAGCTTTATTCATCAAGATTGATTTGGAGAAAGCTTATGACAAAATTGAGTGGCCTTTTATTATTGCTATGCTCTAGGATATTAGATTTGGCCCCCAATTTGTTTGGTTTATTTGAATGCTTTTCAAAGATGCTAGAGCTTGCCTCACCATTAATGAGACTCATTCTCAATGGTTTGAGCTTCAACGCTCTATCAGACAGGGTTGCCTACTGGTTCTAGTTCTTTATGTTATTACGACATAAGGTTTTAGTTATCTTTTTGCTGATTTTACATCTAGGCATCTAATCAAAAGGATCACCTTGCCCAATACCTCGCAATAGCTAGTGAATGGGCATTTTGTGGATGATTCATTTTTGACACTTCTAGAGGAAGAAGCCTCGGTGAAAAATGCTTTGCTTTGCTTGGACACCTTCTGCCTAGATTTAGGGTCCTCCATTCAACGGATAAAGACTAGATGTTACAAACAATCCATATCTCCTAGACCGAGTTGGCTTTCAGATTACCACTAGAGTTGGATTGCCCATGGTGAGAAATTCAAGTTTTTGGGCATTCCCTTTGCCTTCCATTCTTCCCTAGCTGAGCTTTGGTCTTATGTCATTCAAAAGGTGGAGAAGAAGATTTCTTATTGGGTTATTAAACTATTATCCCTAGCAGGCAAGCTCCAAATCTGTTCCAAGGTTCTGGCAACCACCCATGTTTATTATTTTGCATGTTGGGCTTCATCAAAAGTAGCTTATGGCAAACTGGAGAAGCTCCTTCGAGATTTTTTGTGGGCCAATGCTGATGGAAAGTTTGGTTTTTATTGGGTGGCTTGGGATTTGTGTTGCAGGTCTAGAGAAGCTAGGGGCTTGGTCCCAATGATGTTAGAACTCAAGGGTTTGATCTCACTCCCAAGTGGGTTATTCATTGTCTCTAAGGGAACAAGGCCTAAAAAATTCATGTCAGGATTGTATTACCCAGGGGGCTTCTCTTGGGAGACAAGCCTAGAAAGGGCCCAATCTTTAGACCATTCTTCTTACGCCAGTCAATGTGAAAATTTAGGGCAGTTTCATTGTCAAAAGCATTTAGAAGGCTTAGGAGCTACTCAAACCCTCACTGGTTTAAAAAGGGGATTAGGTTAGGGCTTTCTATCAATTTAGAATCCCTTTGGTGGTCTCCTTCAATCAATTTTTATAATATCCCTTTTACCCAGGTTCCTTGGATTAAGAGCATTTGGCTCTTCAGACGAGGGATCAAAACCATTGGGGACTTGTTTTGTCATCAGACCAGGGATTGGATCCCCTGGGATCAACTTAAAAGAAAATTCAATTTACACAACAATGATGTTGAATCCATCAAGAAAATTCAAAAATCTATTCCAGACTCTTTGACTCACAAAATTAGCATTTTCACTAGAGCTCTGTGGTGGAGGGATTGGAATTGACCTATGGTCACCCCTTTTAGAAACTATACTCCCGGCTTGTGGTATCAAATTCTGACTCCTAAAGGGATTTCCTTGGAAAAATTAAACAAGGTATGAATATCAAGTCTTGCCATTTTGTGTGGGCTAGAAGATTCTCCAAGCTGTGGGCCATGCACACTGAACCTAAAAAAGATCATTTTCTTTGGTGTTTGATTTAGCATGGGCTCTCATTGGGATAACGACTCAAGCATCTTGGGGTTACCAATCCCCTATGCTCGTTATGCAGGCATCCTGAGTCAGTTAAGCATGTGTTCTAGTTCTACCCATATACCAGTTTGCTTCAATGTGTATACACTCATTGTTCCAACCTTTTTGCCCTGAACCTTTCACCTGGAAAATTGCTCTCTTGGGGGACTCAGTCCTTTTGCCTGCAAAATACAAAAAAAATTGGCTTATTCTTTGTGCTGATATTATTTTTTGTTTTTGGAAAGACAGGAATCATGCTATCTTTAACAAGCAACAAATAAACAAAAATTTCTCTATTGCTAATAAAGTTAATGTTATCTCCAATTTGTCTCTTCAGCTCCTTGACTAGACGAATAAAGTCCAAAGGGATTTTTCCCATCTTCAATCACTGATGGAGTACTGGTTGGGTGCCCCCTATGTTTTTATTCGAGTGCCTCCCTTGCCTACCTCTCACTGTGGTTCAACTTCAGCATCTGGACACAGTTCGAGAAGGAGGCATTCCAAAGGCCAAAGAGGGTGTTCCTTGTCCCCGCGTGGTCCCAAGTGGTCTCTGTTGAGGAGAAGCTTGTAGCGTGGTACCAGTCTGAATATTCATCATCAACGGGATGGTTGGGGGCCTCATACTCAGCCACAAACAGGTGGTTGGGGGGATCCCCCTCCTACCAGAGACCATCATGATGGTTGGGATGCCTCGTTGCCTCCATCAAATAAGTTTCCAAGGCTGGATTTGGCCATTTCCCCACAAAGATCTACTGAAGAAGTCAGAAATGTTACTGAAAATAATATTGGTGGTTGGGAGCCCTTTAATGACTCTGAGGATCCCCCTGCTAATGTGGGGTGGGGATGAAAACTAGATAGCCCCCACCTCCCCCTCCTCCCACCTCTATGTTCGCGACAACGGCTTAATTATGTCATTTCTTTGTCTTTTTTTGGTTGGCAACGTTTATTAACTTCGTTGTACTTTCCAATGGCCATTAGGCACGTTGTGTGGCATGTGGGTGTGACTTCTCCACCCTTCTTTTTTATATGATGAATTGTACTTTTATTAATGGTTTAATATAAACGCTTTTCCATAAATAAAAAATTGTATATAATTTTTTTAATTTTTTATTTTATGAATTGAAATTATAACAATATAATTAAAAAACTATTAAATTAAAATAAATAAACAAAACACATCATTTTGTTTAGTGTACCAGTAAAAAATCAAAAATATTTTAAAAAACAAACAAAATATCTTTGATTAAGAAAATTTCAAAAACTCTTAAAAATCAGAGTATACGTGTTATTACATTATAAAGTGTTATACAAGGATCATTGCTAAGACTAACTCTTGCTTCCCTTGCATCGACAGTGTTGTGGCTTGTGAAAAACCAGCACATTCGAATTTATATGTTTATATCCCTCACAAAATCTATCCATAGAGATTGATGGTGAATAACTCCATATCTAAGAATCCCTGGTAACTGATTCACTAGATTGTCTTCTGTAATGATAGTGTAAATAAATCCTCCTTGAGTATTAATATAGATCAAATTAGAAATCTTCCGTTAAATATATTGATCACTATAAAATTGGAAAGACATTAGAAAAAATTAGAGAAAACCATCACAGTAAAAAAAACACACCACATACCTGCTTATTCTAATGTCATTCTTAACATTTTTAATTGTTTTACACTTGTATCTCAGTGCCCAGCATGCACTAAAAATTGGGAGTTTTTCTCCTTCTGAGTTGCCTCACAACTTACCTGTATAAGTCAACGAGTTCTTGGGTCTCCAAATACTCCTCTACAATTTCATTACTCCGTTCAACTCTGTTTAAAGGAGACTAACTACAATTTTCCTTCATTAAACACTGTTTGTTGCTCCTCTATCACTTTTATGCATTGTTGTGGCATGTCTTACTCATGCAAGTTGGATTCCATTTTGCACACTTTCGTCAAATGTTTCATTTATTTCTTTAACCTTACAGTGCTTCGGTTAAGCGGTTGCTTCTGTTTTGTTTTATTATTAAATACTTATAATACTATTGATATTATTTTATATTAATAAATAGTATATGTATAATATTATGTTTAATAAAAATGAAAATAAAAAACAATTCATGTAAAAGTGAACACCTAGAAATCAAACTTAGTTTAAAGGTAATAACAATAAGTACGTTTTAAATTTGGCAGTCGACGTTTCCTTTTATGAATTTTTTTATGACAATTATTTATACAACATTTTCTTTAAAATAATAATACAATTTATAATAGACGACAAAAATATTAGAGAGTCATTTTTAAAGTGGTATCTGAAAAATCCAAAATAAGAACCTCTAAATTGATATCTCTCAATATATTCCAGAGACATATATTTAACATATTTGTACTATTTATATTACAATTACAAATATATATTGAAATAACCATGTATATATACATTTTATTATAGTAATAAAATATACATTATATGTATATGTATATACTTTCATATTTTAATGTGATATGATTTCAGGATTCAAGTGATATACATTTTCCATATAAAACTTTATAAGCTTACATTGTCTATATATATATATATATATATATATATATATATAGATGCTTTCTAAAAATTCATTATGTTACTTTTTTGATGGTGCAATAAATGTTACTAATGTCAGTAATCATAAGTAATGGAAATGTTGTTTTCACTTGTTACTAAAATAACCTCCTACTTTTTTCACTGCAGGGCTTTTCAAGGTTATATTGTACTAGAAATAATATTATTACATTGCCACACAAAAGGTATTTTACATTAAGATAAATAGTTGATTTTTTTGTGTTAATAATTTTAATGCATTCGAATATAAAAAGCGTAGAAGAAATAACAATGAAAATAGCAAACCCATAATTATAGAGGAATATGAACAAAGAACACAACCAAATTACGATGACATTGATGATGCTTTGACTAAATACCATCTTCTCTGAGGTTAATCATTCAACTATAATGTTGGACATTACTTCTTTGACACATTTCACATGTTATTACATTTTCAATACACATCTTTAGAACTATTAAATTGCATTATTGACCATTTCTTAAATTGTTAATCAATTGCTTATTCACCTATTTTAAAGGTTCTATTTAGGTCATATGGCCAACCAAACAACAGACACTAAGTGACTAGGTCTAATTGCCTAGTAGGCCTACTTGATTAAGCAAGAGAAGATGTTGGCTAGCATGAGGGGATGTTGAGTGAATAATTACAGGGTTATGACAACTTTGTAATTGATACATAAAGGCGAGTAGACACACTTCATGTTCATAATGGAAGATTGGGGCAGTTTGTTTGGCCTAGTCAATGTGCACAAAGGGAAGGTGGGTTGCTAAATGCTCCATGGAGGCTTAATTACACCACATTTATGCCTTGTAACTGTCATGAGGAGAGAGGATTGACCAAGTTGGCATGCTTATCCTTTGTATGGAGTCAACCTTGGCCAAAAATAGGCATCTAACACCTAAAAGACTCATTAATGACCTCTCACCACCAAGGCAACACATGAGGGAGTTTTTACTAATCTTTGTGGATGTTGTAATCATTTGTTGATTAAATGAGGGTCATTCATGACCTCTCCATGTCTTCTCCATGCCATACTCTCTTCTCTCTCTTGTTCTTTCTTATATAAATTGAGGCTTGAAAGCCATTATATGCATCCCTCTACTAGGTATGAAGAGATTCTTCCCAAATTTGTACTTTTCCACCTCTTGAGCTAATACAAGGATTGTTTCAACTTCTTCATGTTAGTCTCTAGTGTGTTATATAATTGTTTGATATGCATAAGTGGCAGATTTTCTCTCTTTGCAGGTCCTTGCCTCACCTTGATGCTAGTAGATGTTATATACAAATAATATAGTGTGAAAAAGTTTTGGTGATTGAGCTTGGAGTGGAATCTGACTAGTAAATGTTTTGAATTAGACCTTGCTTTCATGGCCCTCATGTTCTAGCCACTTAGTACAGCCTCTATGTGAAACACTAGTGCTTAGAAGTCCCAAGAGATAGTTATTCAATTGCTTATTTGGTTCATTGGTGTTGTTAAAAAGTAAAATAAAGTGGATAAACTATATTAGTGCATCATGCCTAGTAGCATAGGTTTCCTTTCATGCATTTATCTATCCCTTTTCACCCCAAAAAATCAGTACTCTTAGGATCTAAGCCTAAATTGATGCACCAGGTGAGCTAGCCCTATAAACTAGAGGTTTAGCCCATCCATAGGTCACCCACAACCTTAGGCTAATCCCATGTTACCACAAACTTAGAGAGGTCTAAACAATCCTCTTATAAGGGTGAAGTTTAGAGAGTTAACAGTTTTGGCATGCCCAATGGGACTGGATTCAAGAAGCTTGGAGCACATTCCACTAGTATTGGATGATATCAAGTAGCTTCAAGAACTTTAGTGGCATATTTGTAGTTAGAATCTCATGTCAAAAGTCATCATAATATCTCCTCTTAAGGGTAAGGACATCTTTTTGTGGCTAAAAAATGTTTGGCCTCTTATAGGGTTTGTTTATGCCTTACATTGAGATCCATTATCTTTTCATTGTAGGGTTTTCATACCACATCCCTATGAGATATTAACTTTTATTGATATTCAATAGCTTCACCCTTTGGGTGAGATATTCAATGGCCTCCCTGCTTTCCCATCCTAATGTTGAAGATGTGATCGATGAAGGAAGAGCACTCAACAATAGCAACACTGAATAAATGACCTAGGAAATTTGTCTCGAAAGTATATCATGAGGTAAGGATTATCCTCCTGATGTTGTGATTTCTCATCCTATTTTTGACTCTATTTGTCAATGGGTAGAGCATTTTTTCCTAATAGGTTACTTTGTTGGTCACATTCCTTATGAAAGTATGTTCAAGTCTTGGGTTCAAACTATTGGAATTAAGCTCGAGAGCATCTTGAACATGACCAAAGGATTTTTTTTTTTTAATTTTCTGACCTCACCCATGGAGGTGTTATATTGAATAAGTCAAACACCTAGTATGTTCAAAACTTCATCTTAGTGTTATCCCCTTGGACCAGAGACTTGGTTGTCTCAAAGCAAGTTGCTCTAAAACTCCTTGTTTGGGTTGAGTTTTAGGTTTCTCCTTGCCATGTTGGCCCTTCTTGGACCAAATAGCTAGCTCTATACGCTAGATTATCACTCATGAGTCCCAAAGATTATACTCAGCCTGACTACAAAGGAGGGTCTATGTGGAATTTGATCTTTCTAAGGACCTCAAGGAGTATGTCAAAATTCAAGTCAGCGACTCCTAGTACTTACATAGAATTTTGTATATCAACTTGCCTAATACTTATTTATGCTACCAAGCCACAGACTATAAGATTAAGTATTATCCTTTATATCTCCCCTGCAATAAGACCCCCACCATGCCGATGACTATTATTTCTAAGAATACCCAAGAATATGGATGACAAATCATTGGGGGGAAGAGGAACAATCATAATAAGGTTCCTACTCAGACCAGTCATGGGATTATCAACAAACCTTTCTCTAGCTCCATACCTCAGGGGCTTAAGATTATGATTCCACTGAGCAAGGAGGTGCCTCATGGCATGTTCCCTATCAAGGAACTAATGCCTATAGAAGTAGTGGCATCTCAACCTCATTTTCAAAGCACACCCCTGGTGGTGAATGTGGTTTCCAATTCTCAAGTATCAATAGACATCTTTCTAGATGATCTAGCTTTTTCATCATATATAACATGATCTAACACTAGTTAGTGCTTGTGCATCCCCTCTCAAAACTCTTTGAATCACTCTTGAAGCTCATTCATCAAGTTCTATCCAAAGATTCAGAGTTCGTGATAGAATTTACTCAGCATCTAGAGTTTCTTCTCTCCAACTCAGAGCATTTCCTAAAGAATAGATATGAAGCCCTTGAAGGGCTCGATGCAGAGGATATGTCTCTTGACACCTGTAATTTATGATTTTTTTCATAAAATGTTTAGGGCCTAATAGACTCAGTCTGTATGTATGTTATTTGAAATTTTAGAAGTAATTTTGTAGATATGGACATTATTTGCCTTTAGGAAGTGAAGGTGATGGGTTTGCTTCTCTCAGTTGTTACCACAGTTATCTGGCCTAATAGTTTAGTGATTTTTAGTAATCACAAGGCAGGTCATGGTGGTGTTATGACATTCATTACGCTCAAGTGGCAACCTCATTTTGTAACATCTGGTAAGGACCCCTCACACCATGTCATATGGGCCCTTTTCAATATTGAAAATCACTTGTTTGGCATTATTAATGTTTATGCCTCAAATGACACTCATGAGCATACAACTTTATGGAGATGGATTGTTTATTCTCTTTGTAACACCCACTAGGTTATATGTGGGGATTTTAATATGGTAGAATAATTAGTTGATAAGATTGGGACTCAACCTATGCAATGGGCCACCAATGAAAGGGAGGCATGGTTATACATTCAAAATAAAATTGGCTTTTATGACCCTAATATAGGATAGCCCACCACACCAAAATTTTGGTACACTTGGACCAATCTTTGAGGTGGGACCGATCAGGTGATTAAACAGCTTAATTGTGATATGATTTTTACTCAACCATACTTCTCATTTTATAGCACGTTTTCTCCATTGGTGGAAGCCTTGCCATATTTTGCTCTCTCTAACCACTTTCCAATCAAAAATTATATTAATTGGCATTTCAAAAATCCTAAATCCCATAAGATATTTTTTATTAATACGGGCCTCCTTGATAATGGGCCCACCGTGGCACACATCAAGCATGTTTATAATCTTATTCCTAGGCCTAGTAAACAACCAAGATGGACCTAGTGGTGGGTAGATGCTATCAATCATATGACTAGATTTTTTTCATCTACAAGCACAAATTATCCAAAACTCAATAAAGATCCTACTCCACCTCTTCTGAGCTGAGCTGAGTTGTGGCCTCGCTAGAGAAGCACCCATTCATTAAACCTCTCTAGTTATAGGTGGTTAGATTACACCACAAAATACAAATTATTGATTAGTACAATGCCCAAGGTGCTCAACTTCAAGCTCATATGTATTGTCTCAGATTTGGTGGCCAGGTCTCCAAGGAATTCTTCCACATGTTTAAGGCCAAGTTCACCCCCTAATAGATGCAAGCCATTCAGGATAATGGGTAGAGATAAATGAAGATGCCTGAGATGGTCAAGGATTTCACCAAACATTATCGACAAGTGTTTTCATCTCAACCTCCATCCATAAAAATCCAATAGGCCTTGGACTAGTGCCTCTCAATGGTTCCCACTAAAGTTACCTCCACCTAGAGGGTTGCCTATGATAGGCTCCTCTTTGTAGAGGATTTATTTGAATCTATGATTCAAATGGATAATTACAAAGTCCCAAGATGTTATGGCTTCCATTACAAGTTTTACAAGCAAATGTAGACTATTGTTAGGGCTAACCTTTACTGGGTCTACCTCAGAACCCTTCACACACAAACCTTAGGTTCAACCATCAACAAAGGGCACATCAAATTCATCCCAAAGGCTAGTGACCCTGAGCTCATTTATAATTGGCATCCAATCACTTTGCTTAACATCTCTTATATAATCATCACCAAGGCTTTGGTGCTCTGCCTTAGGAATATGCTACCTTTGATCATCTAGCCTGAGTAGACAGGCTTAATTCAAGGTTGATATATACTAGATAATTTTATTACAGTGTGGGAAGGCATGGAATGGGCCCATCAGTAGCACTAAAAGGATTTATTCATTAAAATTGATTTTGAGAAATCCTATGACTGCATTGAGTGGCCATTCATCATAGATATGTTAAAAGCTCTAGGTTTTGGTCCCACTCTCATTCAGTCTATTTGTATGTTGTTTTCTGATGCCTCAACATCCCTCTCTATTAATGGATTCAACTCATAACCTTTTGACCTCTTCAGATCCATCAAGCAAGGTTTCCCCTTGGCCTCAGCCCTATATGTTTTTATAGTGAAAAGTTTTGGTTATCTTTTGGCCAATGCTCAATCGTAAGGACTTGTACATGTATATCCCTTTCTTCAAAATAACCCCATCATATTCTCAATCATAACTTTGTTAATGACTCGTTTCTTATGGTCATCGAGGAAGAGGATGTCATGGCCAATTTTATGCACTACCTGGACATCTTTCGTATTGCCTCCGACTCTACCATCCAATGGTTTAAAAATCATTATTATAAGTACTCCTTTCTTCCTTATCATACCTATAGGGCATAGTGTAATTAGCACTAGCTACACCACAATGAGATTTTTAAATTTATAGGAATTCCCTTTTCCTTCCATAACTCTTCCTCTTGGTTATGGTAGTATGTGGTGGATCATGTGGAGAAAAAAACATTTTATTGGATTGCCAAGTTACTTTCCTTAGTTGTAAAATTCTAAATCTACTCCAAAGTGCTTGTTGGCACCCATGTGTACTACTCTTCTTACTGGGTTCCCAACAAACAAGCCATATACAATCTTGAGAAGTTACTATTGGATTTCATTTGGGCTAATGCCTCCTTTGGTAAAATCTCTCATAGAGTTGTTTGGGGTTACTATTGTCTTCTTTATGAGGTTGGTGGTATGAGCCTCATTGATATATCTCAACAAGCCTCTTCCCTATGTGTTAAATGGATTATTCATGCAATGGAGGGCAAAGAATCATGGAAGACTCTTATTTGGAATTACATCGCTCAAGGGTCCACCTATAGTTGCATGACTTAGAAAGGGCTTGGTTTTCCTAATCTCCTTACCCTTGTCACCCTGGTCAAAATTATGGGCACCTTGGTCATTAAGACTATCTGGAAAGCCTAGGGAAAAAATCAAATTATGGTTATTATGGATTGGTTCTGGATTTAGGGATGGTCTTTCTATCATCCAGCAGTCTTTATGGTGGTCACTTGTCATCAACATGTATGCAGTGCCTCTTGTAGAAATGCCTTGGATTCATGTGCTTAGGTTTTACCATAGATGAATTTGCATTGTGCAAGACCTTTTTTGCTAAGAATCTCAATTTTGAATCCCATAATGATTTCCAAGCTAATTCAAACTTTATTTGGCTGACATAAAATCTTATGACAAGATTGTGGCAGTGGTGCCTATGTAGTTTCTTCACAAGATCTTCATTAACTCTACATGTTCTTGGTAGAAGGATTGGAAATGGTACAAATAGAATCCTTTCTAGATGTATACTAACTAAGAATATATGAATGTCTCCCTCCACACTTGCCTATGGTGGATAAACTCAACCAAAGGTGGAGGATCCATTCCTCCCATTCTATCTGGAGCAAAACACTTTCACACTATTTGGTCTGCTTGTATTGAGCCCAAAATTATGTATTTCAATTGGTGTTTTAGTAGAAGGATTTTCTAATTGTGGATTTCTATACCCAAATGTCCTTTATGTGGCCACCTTGAAACCATAATGCACCTTTTTTGGTATTGCCCAAAGGCCCAATGTGCCTGGATTTGGATTCAAGACTCTAATTTATCCCTTTATTCCATTCCCTTTAGTTATTGCCATATTTTATTTGGAGATAATCCATATCTGCCTCCTAGTACACCCAAGTCTAGCATGATTTTAGAATGTAAATTTTATTCTACCTATGAAAAGAGCATAATTTAGTGTTATTTTCTAATAATTATGTCGACTCTTTATTTACTACATATGACAAAGCTACCATTATTTTTAATGTGATTTTGTAATTACAAGTGCAAATAAACAAAGTGGCTATGGAACTTGACTACCTAGAGTATCTCCTCCATCACTAGGGTGTCATGCCTTGCACCATTACTCATGTGTCACCTTCACTACCCAGGGACACCCTGCCATGAGGTCGAGGTGACACTACTAGGGGTGGCTCTCACCATAGCTGACCTCATCACCATTCTTGGGTTTCTAGTTCTTCACAATAACGTCACTCTCTCCCTCTGAATCAATAAGGTGGTTGGGGATCTCCCCCTATAGATCGACATTCTAGCTGAATCTCTCCACCTCTGCCACCTCAACATGGTTAGGGGTGGGGTCTCTATCTCCAATAGCTCAGCTTCGAGGGAATATTCAGTTTGGCAGTTCCCAGGATGTTTTTTTTAAACCCTTTAATAAAAATTTTCCATGGCTCAATTTAATCATTTCAACCCCACATGTTACTAAAGAAAAAGATAATGTTGATCGAGTGGATATTGATGCTAGATGGGACTCCATAGATGACAAGAAAGAAGTTTCTAACTTCAGGTGGGGTGATCCTCTTGACAATGACCCACCCTCAACTAGTTTATTTTTTATTGTTGCTTAGATTACCTTTTTTGATGTATTATATCTTTTAATAGGTTTGGCCTAGTTTGTTTGTTTTTTTTGTTGCCTTGGCCTTTCGTATCCTAGGCATGGCCTAGTGTGTCATTGTTGGCGTGTCCTTTGCCACATTTTTTTTAATAGTCTTGTATATATTTTATTTATAATAAAATTATAAGCTCTATTTCATAATATATATATATATATATATATATATATATATATATATATATGACACACCAAACCAAATAATAAATCAAAATAGACATGTTAAACCTAATCACTTAAATAAAAACCTATTTTTTATTAACCATAGTTCGTGTGAGTAGAAGTAAAAATTTTTTAATTAAATATATTAACTTAATATAAATATATAAATAATTCAAAAAAAAATAAAGGCAGTATGAAAGTGTGCCATGTCACACTAGGCAGAGCCTAGGAGCAAAATCAAAAGTATCATAATCTAGGCAAAGCCTAGAAACAAGTCACAAAGTCATTTACAAAGATAAATTTTATATAGTAAGAGCAAGGCTTGAAGGTGGAGAATCCATACCATCAGGACCCCAACCTAAGCTTGTCAAATTCTTACCATCTAAAACAAGCTCCCAGCCAGTAACTTGGACAGTGTCTGTGTCATCATATTTTGTGTGTCTGAGTGGGTAAAATGGCCAAAAAAAGCATGGGGAACTTATCTAACACATCCATTTAGCCTCTAGGTAGCACCACCTAAGAATTTGGGTATAGAGGAGGAGGAATATTGCCCTAGCCATCCTACCTAGTAGGGGAAAGAGGCGGTGTCTACCACCCTCATTGTTTCCTAGGAGGGGAGATGCACTGATATGGGGTGTCATTGTGAGAGTGATACCTAGAACAATTGAAATGATGCCCACCACAAGGTGGCTGAGGTACTCTATCATCTATTCTGGGATCCTTGGGTGGAGAAGGTAGAACTTGAGCCTAGCACAAGGAGAATCTCCCTAAAGGGAGAGGAGATCCTAAAGATGCCCAAGATCTATAGCCACTTTATTAGCTTGGACTTGAATCTAAAAAATAACGTTAGAGATGATAGAATATTTATGCAAAGCAAAAACATTACAATCAATAGAAGCATGATTAAACATAATTTTTTTTTTCCAAATCTAGAAGAGAATCTCCACTATGAAAGTATGTCATACTTATGTGCATTGGAAGGGCAATGCAGGTTTGTCTCCAAGGAAGATATGTTACCAAAGGAAGAATTTGGGATGGAAAGGCCTAAAAATATCATGGATCCAAGTCCAAACCCTTTAAACTTTGGAATAGTACCAAAAGAGATGAGGAAACATCTCAAGGTGGCCACAAAAGGGGCAAGTAGGTAGGGGACTCCAAGTTGGATGAGTCTTCTACCAATAGGCAAGCCTTGGTGTAGATTACACCAAGAAAAATGAGCAATCTTAGGCTCCACACAAGCCCCCCCCCCAAATAGTGTTCAAGTGAAAGTTCCATGTTCTAATAGACGAGTGTAGCCCCTAGCAGGCGTTAAGCTTGTCAACCATGGGCAAATGGGGGGTAAGCCATGCATAGCCAAGTCAAAGAGTGTAATTACAAAAAAGGGTCTCAACATACCATTTCTAGTCCTTCCACAATAGTCGAGTGAAATGGACTGATATTTTATGGAGCATGGAATCTAAGATGGCATTAAGGATCTCATGATAAGACTCTTGGTCTGTATTGGCTAATAAACATTTAACTTTCAACTCCTCCTAGGATAGTCAAAAGTGAGAGCACCTACAAAATATACCTTAGATGGTATGAATTCCTCTATGATAAAGCTTGAGAGGATTGACCCAAGGGAATTGTGCTAGGGGCATTTCATTGTGAGAGAAAATAGGAGACCACTAGAGAGAATGGGAGTTAGTAGAGAGCCCAGTCTAAAAACTCGATCTATTCTAGAGCAGCCATGGTTTAATCTTTTCCCAAGCCTTCCATATGATTTTGGCCACAAAGGACCTTATGATTTGATAGGAAACTGAATGAAGAGGAAATTGGAGAAACCAAGCCCTTTCCAAACCTTCTTTCCCTTAGGCAAGCTTGAGGAGATACAATGTCTGAACAATACCTTCCAAGATTCTTGGCCCTTAATATCTCGTACAATCCATTTGGCACATAAGGCAATTCCTTGTCAAGCTATGTCGATGAACCCCATCCCTCTGGCATCATGCATGAGGCAACAATATTCCCATACCACCTTATGGAATCCTTTACCCTATAGGGAATCAGCCCAAAGGAAATCCTTAAGCAATTTCTCCAACTTCTAGTAAGATTTTTTAGAAGGCACCCAACATGATGAGTAGTACACATGGGTGGACATAAGAATTTTTGAGAAAATTTTAAATTTTTATACTAACTAAAGAGACTTGGTCACCCATTATTCTAGCTTCTTAGCAGAAACTCTATCAGCACCATATTGCCATAACAAAGGTGGTGAGACATCAAAATCAAAGGGGATGCCAAGAAATTTAAATATTTCATCATGTTGGATCCACTTCTAATCGAATTTAATAGCCCACGCTGGTGGAAGGAGGTAAGATTATCTGTAGTAATGAGTTTTCTACCATTGGATGCTAGATCCAGAGGCCAAGATGAAGGTGTTGAGACACTATAAGGCATTGTTCACATTGGTTTCATCCTCAATGAAAGTAAGTAAGGATTCATCCGCAAAGTGTCCATTGAGTAGTTGCATATCTTTGTGCAGGTTCACGGCATCAAGAGGGAGATATAATCCCTTAACAAGGCCCTAGCTTGGGCATTACCAAAGAGATATCCAAAACCCTCAGTTGCAAGAACATATAAGGTAGGAGCCATTGATCACCCTTGATGAATAGAATGAAACAAGCTAAATTGCTCAAAGGTGACTCCATTAATGAAGAGGACAATCAAGGCATCTAAGAAAAGCATCTAGATAGTTTAGATGAAAATGGGCCTGAAACCTAAATCTCAAAGAATGGATAGAATAAATGGTCATTAGATGTGATCATAATCTTTTTCAAAGTCAATTCTGATGAACATATCCTACTACTTAGACTATCTAGCCCAATCCATCCCTTCCCAAATAGTAATGATGTTATCCAAAATATAACAGTGCCTGATGAAACTAATTTATTCTAGATGCACAATAAGAAGTAGCATATCATGCAACTGGATTGCTAGAGCCTTGGCAATGATTTTATATGAGACATTCAGGTGGGTGATTGGCCACTAGTTGTAGATCAACTCAGGATCTCCCTACTTAGGTATGAATTTGATATTTCCTTTATTTATATTTTTACCCAAAGAATGTGAGAGAAATGATTCTTGATAAACCTTATGTAAGTCACTGCCCACAAGGTCCCAAAGAGTTTTATAGAATTCATAGGGGAAGCCATCAATGCCAGGATATTTGTCATTAGCCATGTGAGACACTACTTCATGTAAGTCATCAATATAGAGGGGCCTATCTCAAACCACCCATTGGGTGGGAGTGAGTTTACAAGGCACTAATGAAAGGCATTACTGAAGGGTGGTTTCATGCTCAGTCGAAGACACTTGAGCTTTGAACACTTGTTGATAATGGTGAACAAAAGCTCGCACTATTATCAAAGTCTCTATGAGTCTATTTCTAACCTCAAAAATGACTTGTATCTATTGCTTCGAGTTCTTAGCTCACAGCATTTGGAAGAAATCCTTAGAAGCTTTGTCCCCAATCTTAAACTAATGAAGCATGGCTTTGACTTGGGCTCCCTAGGCATTGTATTTATCTATAATCTAAATGTGATATCACAAGGACACAACTCTCACTTGCAAGATCTCATTAAAGGGATCTTTTTATAGGGCTAGGGCCACACAACTCAATTTATAAGAAGTATCAAAGTAGGAGTGTCTCTAAATTTTGGCAATTTGGTGGCCATAAATCTGCAAAAAGCAAGAGGTCCTTCTGATGGCATCATTCCACCAAATAATCCAACAAGATTCTTGGGAAGGATGAGGATTTGAGTGCAAGTTCAGGCTTAATTTATAGGGAGGATTTGGGAAGCCATTTAGAGAGTAACACTCAATACATAACTTCATTCAAACACCAAAAATTCAAATGTAAATCTAATATAAATTAAAGTCACTATATTTTGGGAGAGTTATTCACTGAGTGGAAACACCCATCAATCTTGTTTTGTATTTCATAATAAGAAATGCAAAATAATATTATAGAACTCAAGGCATGTTGAATGTAGGTGGATCAGAGATAGATACACTGTAGTGTGGCATGGTGAGTCTAAATGCAGATCCATTCTAAGCCAAGCTATAGAGGAGTATATAGAAGGGAGCATGATCTAAATATAAAAAGGAGTCAAGCTCAGGAAGAGAAAGTTAGATATATAATTTGTTGTGGTAGATTTAGGTATGCATAATGTTAAGATGGGTGGAGCTTGAGTTGGAAAGAGATGAATATTTTCAAACAAGATCTGATCCATCAAACCCTCAATGCATATACAAATTATGTACAACACCAACCCTTCTGCTAGAAGTAGATATAGGCTTAACAATACAAGAATGCCAAAACCCCTCTGTATGATTTAGAAATTTTAAACCCCTATAAATAGAGAATCTAGAAAACCATTTTGTATGGATCAATGATTATTGTTATTTTAAATCATGAAAACTACAAAAAAATGGAGTGAAAATGGTGGACATAATGAACAAAGAATTGACAATGGGTTGCAAGTGGTCTACACTTATTGACATGTTAATAAAGAGAAATAAGGTCTATCAATTGATAACAACATTTGGCCCTGGTATACATTCCAAAACTCTTATTACACACAAGACCTAAATTGCAGAGAGGTCCCCTAAGGTATCTGCTCTGATACCAATGATAGAAATTAATCGATATTTCTCTCAATAGATTTTATTCAATCACAATTTAATTATTTATTCATATGAAAGTATTACATTTATAGTTAAGATATCAACTACAAATGAGGATATCTTCCTTACTCTTATCTCCCATAATCTTTCATTTTATCTTATCATGTATAATCTCTCCTAAAGACTAGTGAGGTGAGTTGTGACAATCACAACTCACATATAATTATTCTCACACAATTACATGAACTAGTTATTTACTCACACATATATTAAACTAACATTTACATGTGAGTACTAAATAATAAATACTTACCATGTTATGCGACTATGACTACATTCTGATTTTGCTTTCCACTTCACACATAAAATATAAATTAACATGTTTTGATGCGTTTTCTAGGAATCTATGCTAACAATTGCGCTAACGGCCTTGATTAGACTCCTTGCCTGGTACCTACTTGTACATAACCTCTTTGTTACTAATATTTTGTTGATTATTCTTCTACACCCAATCTAACTTCTTATGTCCCTTAGCTTTATATTTTCATTTTGGGGCACCTACTCCTTTGATTACTTCAACCCCATTTGAACAACCCAAAAAAACTATTTTACTAAGTTTTCAATATACATATTTTTCATGGCAACTCATTTGTTTATTATTTCACATGTATACAGGATCTAAGCTATTATATATCCTTTCACACTCACATATACCTATTAATAGATGACTCTGCATGGCCATGCTTACCATCTTTACAATGCTACATTTAAATTGAGGGCATCTCGTATGTTTTCCTCCTTGCCATGCTTGGATTCAACACTTTGTTTAGTGTTGTTAAAATCTTCTCATCCTTCTTCTACTATTGGAACCATGCTTATTTTTATTTTTATAGCTTTTTAAATTTTCACTTACTCATGATTCTTTCTTTTATAATATGCAAAAATACATAAATGGTCATATATCTAAAAATACAAAAAAATAAAATATTTGCAAAAAAATGAAAAAAAATCAAGACGTGTAGACACATTTTCATGTTGCTATAAATGTCTTTACCCATGTCATCTATCTTTTTATTTTAGTACATAACATATTTTCAATACATAATACTTCTCACAAGGTATTTAAGTGTGCAACATGATAAATTTCACAATACAAAACAATGTTCATACACAACAAAATCTTTCTTAATTGGTAATTTTTATTAATTGTCAATCCAAATAAAATCACAATAGGAAGACAATGATGAACTTCACACCTTTCACCTACTGTACACTTATCTTTGTGCATATTCATTGTTTGTTTTCAACTAAAAAACAATCACAGAGACTTCTAACATAGTTTTTGCACACAAAACAAAATGAGCATTCAAATATTAGTCAAGTTTCTAGTTAAGGCATACTTTTACATGGCTTCAATGTTGGTCAAGTCTTTTACCCAACTATCGTACTTGGTTTGGGGCATCACATTATTATGTATGAACACCTCCTAGGTTGTATTTATCCACAACCTCTTTTACATGTTAAGCTATAAATAAAAATAAATTCTTTAATATTTCATTCTATCTTAACATATGTCTTGGTGAATATGCTACTTGCTAAACTAAAATATAGATGCATAATCTTAATCATTCTAGATTTATTTGTTGTATGTTGTTTTCATAGACTTATTTTAGTTTCATAGCATGCTTAAAATCTTGTTTTCTCATTATGTGCACCCCTTGGCCTTGTGTATGTTTAATTATACACCTTGTTTGTATGACAAAATCATGCCTTGTGTGTTTATTCTTTGGGCCTTTCATGATTTTGTGACATTTTCATGTCCCTTGACATCTATTTAAAAAAAATTATACTCTTTTTGATATCTTACATGTCCCTTGTATGTGGCCTCTAGGCCTTCTTGCATGATATTTGTGTGACTATCCTTACATACTTTATATTCAATTACTATGGCGTTGTGATTATTAAGATGCACTACTATGTATCTACTTATCTATCTATGATGTCATGATACATATCATGCACATATTATCTATGTGCTTCAAATACTTCACTTTTTAGCATACTATGTTTATAGTACATATAAAGCAATCACACATTTTACATGCTCCATTCATTACTACAATGATCTATCAAACTTACATGATGAAAAGTAAATACATAAAATTTTCAAATGCTTCAATGTTACACCTATAATATTTTGATACAAATTCCACAACTTCGAATGATATTACATGTTTATCTATTTTTCACAAATGCTCTCACTTCTTCTTTTGAGACAAGTGATTTTTAGACAATCTCCATCATCCCAAAAGAGGGGCATCAAAATAGGATCTTACAAGCAATACATTTTCAGATTTTGCAACTTATAATGTGAAAAAATAAGAATTTTCATATTATGGGAGCATTTAGCTTACTTATGTGCTCTAATCATTTAGTTACTCGAGCACAAACACACTTGTGCGAAGAAAGTTATGAGGCTTCAAACAATTTTCAAAAAATCACATTTGATGCTTTATATAATACAACAGACATGATATGCATTCATGACCAAGCTACTACTTTATAAAAATCATATTTTCTCTTTTTAGTAAAAATCACATATCAAATTTTAAGAATTTACAGTTCAAATATAAATTCATTTGCATTGGTGTGATTCATTTTTTACAAGTGAACCATGTTTGAGCTTAGTCACGCTACACATCTTAGTTACACTTTAGTGAGCCATATATTGGTTCCCACCTCTTCTCTTTCAATTCATCAAGTGGACTTCATGAGAGCTTAGTCATGATCAGTACTTTGGTTTCACTTTAGCAAACCATTTTTTTGGTTCCCATCTCTTCACACATTTGAGATTACTTTATGAGGGTTGGAGGATATATCTTTCCAACTCAAAATCTACATTGATTCTTCAAATCAATATTTGATCACTCTTATTCAGCACTTCTTTGTATGCCTCAATAAGGGTCCATGCATATCTTCATGACAAATACAAAGTGTATATACACACTCAGGTATCACATTTCCTTTACTCTAGTAATTTATACATCACTAGCATAAAGGAGGGGAAATGTAAACACATAAATTTAATAAGTAAATGCTTGACAATGTTGGTCCTTGACATCTTTATCTTATTTGGTCAACTCATCATTTTGATAACCATTTATCTATATGCAAGCATTTATTTTTTAACAATTACCAATAATATCTTCTAGACTTTCCTAATTTATTATTATTCATCCCTAATCAATGGATACTTCACTATCATTCTAGTTTTAGAAGCCTTTGTCCATTCTAGACAAGTGTGCCCTAGGCAGGCAAAGACGTGTTACGCATTTCTTCACTAGTGCAAAATTGTCTATAGTGCTCTAATATCTAGTTTTTTAAAATTACACGCTTCCTAATGGTTTTCTTGCACATGATAATATGTTAGTTATTAGAAAGAATTCAAATATTCTCCTATAAGAGCACATCAAGTTTCTCACTTGAAACCACAATTACTCTATCTAACACTCTATTGCAAAAGGTAATTTCAAAAGTAATTAAGTATTCAAAAAAGAGCCCTAATACAATTATGATATAGTAATATAGTCATTGACGAAGTTAACATTGTTTTCTTCCAAGTTGAGGCCATCCATTGTCAATAATTATAATCAAACTAATTGCATTTTATATGATCTTCCCCATAGGGAGAACTACAAAATCCTGAGGTCCATTTGGACTATGTAGGTAGCACTCAATTAAAAAAAAGGTTTTTTAAGGATATCCCGACCATATCCCACTTCCCCACTTTTTCTCCTAGGCATTTAATCTTGTTTGTGTCCTTGTATAGGCCAGGGTTTCGATTTTATAGGTGATCCATGCATATAAACTAGCTCCGCATAGAAATATATAATATTTGGACAGAGGTAAACCAATCCAAAATTTTAGATTTTGTGCATAGTCAACATACACAAAGTCATACTAATAGATAATGGTACACTTAACCCTGTCTGGATACTATGCACTTGTCCTAGAATACAATGAAACACTATTTTGAATTAACACTATGTTTTTAAGTTTTTATGAGGAGTTTTATATAATCATAGTCAGTGAATGAGAAATATAATTTGAATAAATTATCTTGCAATGACATCTCTCTAACCCTAACCCTAGTTATTATTTTTAGTAATTTATAACTTCTATAAAAAAATTATATCATTGTATTTTTACAGTAGGTTGTTTTATTTATATTCCTATATCAAATTTTAAGTTTACATTACTTCAGATTTAATTTCATTTAGCAATTAATTTTAAGGGTAAACATTTTCTAGCATCATTTTCTTAAATTCATTTGATATATGGTTAAAATAATGAGTGCAAAAAACTAGATTATTTCTAATCATAACATCAATGTTATCTTCTTATATGTTTTCACTATGTTTGTTCCTATTTTCGTAAGATATTTTTTGTAACGCATCACATAATGGCTCTCAAAAATTCTCATCACTTGTTAATGTAACAATAAATGTTGGTGGCAACTAACCTTGGAAAACAAGCTAATGAAGAAATAAAATCTTTGGAGGGGCCTAGTAAGAGAACCAGGCAGAGCTCGAGGAAGAAAGCCCAGCAAGAAGCTGCTACATCGGATGCAATATCCATACAGGATACAGCAATGGTTGGAAATGAGGCTGTGAAGATGATCCTGGAATTAGAAGACTAAGGTATTATTTGTTGCTATTGATTTCGGTATGGTCCTTTCTGCTAGATGTTATAACTGGTTCTGAAAGTTGGATCTTAGTTTTAAAAACTTATTTTGAGTTTTCAGGTCTCTGTAAAACCTGTGATCTTCTTTTATGGTATCAGTCTATGGTTTCAAGTCCATGTGAAACCTGATTTTGATACTGTTTTACAGTAAGTTTTAGGAATGTTCTTCCTGTTGGGCGTTATCGCTTCATCTTTCTTTCTTTCTTAAAGGGTTTCGGGGTCCCTTCAAAACCTGCTTTTACCTTAATCTAAAACAATAAATGTTGGTGGTCTCAATTGCCTTATCATTACAAATATATTATTTATTGAGTTTTCAAAAATAGTTAGAGGATTTTCAAATGATTTTGAAGGCTCTATAGCCTATTGGTGATTTTAATATTTCGTCTAGGTTTATTTTTCCTTTAACATATCTAACATAAAGTTTTTTCCTTTCAATTCACCTTTTTGTATGCATATCCAAGCATAACTTGAAACCTGGTGTATAATGATTTTAACAGATTTAAATAAAATATTAGTGACATGGGTTATAATTTTTTTTTTTGATGCAAAAGCTCCCACTTTGTTAATTTTTATATGAAAATCTGTGTGACATCATCAAGATGACTGAAACCGTAATAAAAAGTTGAAAAGTTCTTTTTCTAAGAAATTATATTCAAACATACCTAATGGTTTGAATCTTTTAAATGGAGCAATATCAATAATGTCATCTTCTAAGTCTTGTATTAATTGTGTTTTACCAAAGTCATGCATAATTAATAATTAGTTTAGAGTCATTTACATGTATGCCCAATTCATTGGCTTTGACAAGATCCTTGTCAGTTGTTCCTTACTTAACTTATTTTTAGAAGCTAACTTTCCCATTGTGGTCAATATAAAGTTTTTCTTGCTTATATAGTGGGTTTGGAAAAGTTTTGCCAATGTACGCACACAAGTCTAACAATTCCCTTTAAATATTCATTTTTATATTCTAGTTTTCATTTTAACTTGGTTACAACTATTTTATGCTCATCTAATTGTCTAGGCGAGGTTTGATGGATCTGATCAAAGCCTACAAGAATATTTGTAATTGTTCTGGGGAGGCCAAATTATAATTTTTTATAGATAATTTCTCGTATTTGTGTAAAGGCCCTTTGCAAGGCAACTACACACTCTCTTATAAAAAGGTTAATTTATGCACAACCATTATTCTTTTCTTTTTCCTAATGATCAAAGGGTCAACAAACGTTAGAATTTTCTCATTGTCAAGACCATTTTTGCATAGTTTACATATTTGATGAACTGGCACAATTATTTCTAATTATGTGCCAATAAAAATAAAGGAAAATGCCTAAACAATGGTATTGTCAATTCAAACAATGTCTTTTTTAAATTTAAAGTGCTCACAAAGTACACAAGCATAGTTGGGTGCATTTAATTGATTTTAAATACACGTTAAGGTATTTTATATCCTTTTCATTGTATTTTTTAATGCTCGCGAACATATTTTTTTTGTCTACGTATGATTATTTTCAAAACATGCAAATATCTTTGATTTTTTTCTTAGATTGAAGTATATTTGCAATATAAATAAGATTTGAAGGTTTTTACACAACAATAGAAAATGTTGTTTTCATTTTAGAAGCTTTCATACTATCAAGATTTGATGGGCATGTGTGAATATAATTGGGCATTTTAGGTGTAACACATGTTTGAGGCACTGTTATTAGCAGCTCATAGTGAATATGAGTTGTATCTATTTTGAAGCAAACTATATTGTATCTTTTTGTGGATGAAGATAATTTCAATACATATTGACAATGTTTTTATTTTTTATGAATTGTATCTAAAAAAATGTTTGTAGAATGTTTGAAAGCCATAGGTAGCACAAGCCATTCCCCTCAATTCCACTTTGTTCATATAGTATTTTAGTCATTGAAATATATGCTTGCTATTATAATTGTAATGATTTGTTCTCTTTTCTCCGTGCTTGTTTTCAAGCTTCAAACAAAGCTTTTGATTTTATATTCGCTCCAACAAGTGCATTGCAAAAGGACTAAGCCATATATCATGGAAGAGTTTGACCATTAAATTTTTCATCAATTAAATAACTAATGGCATTGAATAGGATTTTGCCACGATCCAAGGTAAATAGAGATATTTTATTTAGTCCATGAAATTTTATTTCATGAAAAATGGCAATCTAATAATAAAACATATTGTTGTAAATGTTTAACAAATTTTTATTCAAGATTGAGTAATTGATGCATATTATTTTGCAAAATAATGGTTCAAAGTGGAAACAAATGTCTCATGAAATAATATTAGGTACAATGGAATAAATGAATCCTTTTTGAAATGTGCATGCATGCGCACGCACACACACACACACACATTTTGTTAGATCCCAGACACAAATTGGTATGTCCAATAATTTTGATAGCCATTGGATGCAAAATATGTCACCCTAAAGATTGCTTTATCCTTGATCTATAATATCTATTTTCAAAAAAATTATTATACAGATATGTGTTTTTGTCATTTACACCATGCAAATCATATAACACACTTGATGCAATTGATGAGCATATGAGTTTGTTGTATTTGTGTCATCATTGGTTACACAGCCTATGAAATAGTCTATGATCCCAATCTGTCCCAAATTAAATGGGTAACAAAAATGTAAAAAAAAATTAGATTGTGTTAAAAATAAAATCACCAATAGTATAATTCAATGATTCAATTTTGAAAATATTTTTATAATTCAAAGGCTCATTAATTATGGTAAATCATAATTGATTATGGGCTTGTATTTTTTGACATCAACTGACATTTGCATAGATTCTACTTTCTTGATTTCTTTGTCTTTTTATTTTTTCCCTTCATTCTAAGACCATGCAAGAATATTGATCAAAAAGTAAAATCCAACACTCCACATCCCATAAATGTCTTAAAGTGTTTTCATGTCTCCTCTGTATTAAGGTTTTTAAAGATTATATGAATCTAAAAAATAATACAGTAAAAGAATTTGTAATTACCTAATTATTATTGTTGATCAATATTCCAACATAATACTTTAAGCCCATTTATTTATTTTCTTTTTGTCTAAAAAATCAAAAGAGTTTCAAGATGATATTTTTTACATATTTAAACTATTATGCCTAGAATTTAGAAATATTTAGAGTGAGAGATTTCTCACTTGTTTAATATTTTTTTCCATTTTTTTCTTTAACAAATAGTTGAATTTTCTTAGAAAATTAGTCTTGGCAAGTCTTCTAACTAATAGAAAACTAAAAAAACATTTTTTTCCATTTTTTCTTTTTCTAAAAAATAATATATTTTGCAAACTTAATGTCAAAACTTTAAAACTAGATAAAATATTAGCATTGAACATTTTGCAATGAAAATTAATAGGAAGAGACAATTATAATAGATACCTATACAACACATACTAATAAATATATTTGAAATAGATATACTACTATATAGATATGATATGGAATCTTAATGAGCATGGTCGCATTCAAATATATATCATGAATAAATATTAGAGCCAAATTTTTTTCATTTTATGGTTAGTTGGATGGCTATATTTTATTATTATTATTATTATTAATTATTTAATTTTATTGATTAAATATATCTTATATTATTAATATAAATATATCAACATTTAGAAGACTATTCACAAAAAATTGGTGGTAAGACAGCACGCCGCAATGACATTCTAAACCTAGCCTAGGAAACACAAGCAAGGATAAAGCCAAGAAACATGAAAACAAACTAGGCCAAGCTTATAAAATTTCTAATACATCAAAAAAGATTAATTAAGTAGCAGTAGAAAAGAGACCAACAAATGAGGGATTATGATCAGGAGGATCAACCCATCCAGAACCTAGAAGATATTTTCGTTCAATAACAGGATCCCATCCAAAATTGGAGGCATGCTAGTCACCTTCTTCTTACACTTCATTATCCACATCCCATAAATGTCTTAAAGTGTTTTCATGTCTCATCTTTATTAAGGTTTTTAGAGAATGTATGAATCTAAAAAATAATACAAGTAAAAAAAAATTGTAATTACCTAATTATTATTATTTAATATTCTAACTTAATACTTTATGTCCACTTATTTATTTTCCTTTTGTCTTAAAAATCAAAAGTTTAAAGATAAAAAAATAAAGTACATCTTTTTTATACATGTTTGAATTGTGTATCATGCATGAAATTTAGAAATGTTTAGAGTGAAAGAGATTTTTCACTTGTTTAGTATTGTTACATCCCGATTATCTCACTAAACTATTTTACCTAATTATTCATGGATTAATAAGGTTGATTAAATTAATTGTTACTTTCTAATTAAATAATAAGTCATATGTTATTATGGGATAGATGTATGTTACTTGGATTTTATGAGTTCATTATTTTGAGATGATAAATTATGGATTCTATACATAATGATTATGTTACATTTGTTGTTATAGCATTATTTTATATGTATCATGATATACTTGACTAACTACCTTTTTGTTGTGAGATGGATACAGGAGAATCTATCCCTCATATCATGATGGAAAGAGAGCATCATCGAAGAGGGTGGCGTAGATGGAGATAGTGAAGGATGACAGAAGAATTACTAAAATTCCTGCACACACCATAGTAGATTAAAAATGTTATATGCATTGTGTGTTTGGATTATTAGATATAATAGTTTGCATGTTTTAAATGTTAGTATGTAGTTGTAGAATAATCTTGTATGTGATTACATGTGTACGTAGATTCAGTACTTGATGTTGAGTAAGATTACATGAGGTTACTTTACTTATGTTTGTCTATAATTTTTGAGAGAAAATCAAATAATAGACATCTAATTGATATTATATATATAAACAAGTATAATGTCATTAAAAAATGTCATTGAATGTTTAGCTTACTATTATTGATATTTGAGAATATCAATATAAGATAAGCTATTAAATTAAAATAAGACATATATATATATATATATATATATATATATATATATATATACACACACACTAGTAATTGATCATAGTAGTTATCTTGTTATTGAAATCAATTATAAATTTATCTATCTTTTTGATAAAGAGATAACTACCTGTGTTTTATTTTATATTCAAGAAAATTAAACTATCCTAAAAATACTAACCTAGATTTAAGTCCAGTCTAAGCCTAGTCTTTGATTATCATGCATGAGACTATGAAGTATGGATGTCCTTATGTTAATGATTTACATAAACTTATGTATTGGATATACTTGGGGACTTATATCAAAGTAATTATGAAAAAAAATTAAACAAATTAAATGTTTTATATTATTGAGAAAGTTTGAAGAGAGAGAAATTAGGTCATCCAGATAAATTTAATGGAGAAGATAATTATGGATTAGTGGAGTTTTGAGGAAGATTAGATATTATGCATGGACTAAGATATAACATGAAAAACAACATGCAAGGTTAGATTAGAAGGAGGTCGGTAAGGAAAAAGAATAAGTAGGAGTTGTAGAAGAGAAAGGGATACACGATGCATAAGAATAAAGAGGAAAAACATAGAGTAATGAAGCAAAGGGAAATTCAAGTTTTTGGAATTTCAAATAGGAACATTTAAAAGGGTTGTTTTATTTTTACATTCAAATGAAAAATAAAATTATGTGTATGAAATTTAGGGTCTGGGAAATAGAATGTGTTTTCGAATGGATACAGGGTTAGCCCTATGGATGGCTCAGCCATCCATAGAGTTAACCCATTATCATCAAATCCTAAGTGCTTATTTTAGAAATTGAAAGAATGTTAAACCATAGGGATTAATTGAGATTTAAAGATGAAAAATATATTTCCCTAATTCAAGAAAACTAAAACCAAAGGAAATAATTACATTTAAACAAAAAGTGAGTTTTGTTAACAACATATCTGCTACTCAAACATAAAATGTAACATAGTGAATTATCCTTGTTTGGAAAAGATATCAACTGAGTTGATAAATAGTTACATAGGTTTCTAATTGGAAAATTAAATATAATGTTGTTTTATTTTGAAGACATCTTAGTGACAGTCAAATTATAGGTAAAACAAAGTTCTCATTGCGTTGATAACGGTTTGGAAATAAAACAATGTTTATTCATGTATATACAAGGGATAAACACCCATATCAAAATTAATAAAATATTAAATGGACTTTCAAAAAGAGTTTTGTATGTGGCTTATAAATAGTGTATCTTAAGAGACATATAAGTATATGTCGACTATATCATATTGTTTGAAGTGGAGGTTATACAAATATATCCACATGATATATATAGTAAATGTATTTTTTAATGGATAAGCAAAACTATGTATATATAGTTAACTTAGAACAAGGTAGGCACACACACACACACACACACACACACACACACACACACACACACACACACACACACACACACACACACACACACACACACACATATACATACATATAGAGAGAGAGAGAGTGTGTGTGTGTTAAGACAGTCACATGAGTTGTGGGATTAGATATTTATATGAACATATGTCTTTCATTTCAATTACTATGAATGGAATTCATATGAATAGACTATGCATATATATAATGTGTATGGATACATACAATCACAACTTGTAGGTATACTACATATATTTTTATACACATAATAGCATATGTGATTTGCTATGAGACTTATATATGTAAGATTAATATTGAAGAAGTGTGTGTTTATGAATCATACCTGTCTTAAATTATGAATTTGACTTAACCTAAGAACATAAAAATTTGAATAGGTTAACATTGGAAATGGAAACTCTGTGATTAATATTTAAATTGAAAACATATTTACTATGTTAAGAAAATTATTGACTATTTCACCACAGTATTTGATAACTCATATTATTGAATAAATGACTTAAAGTTTGGTAATAATAGAAATACGAGATTAGGAATAAAAATTGGAGCCTCATTGGATTCATTATTTTTGTTGTTAAATATTGATAATAGGGCTTTTGAAATTATATTTGTTCTCAAGCCTTTTCTATGAAGTTTATATCTTTTAGGCTTTAAAAATAAAAACAAAAAAGTTTTGTTAATAGTCAGAATGTTATTTGTAGATTTAATTATATATATTATGGGACATATATAATATGACCATATAATTATACAGAATACACCTATAAGAGAACATAGGTCCTCTTATATGTGTATAACGTATATTTATAGAATAGGTAGCCTATTTATAGTTATAATAGTGACTAATAAGTTAAGTCATGAAATCCTGAAGGACAGGGGACTATAACTATACGAACATAGCCTAAATTACAAAACAGATGAATAAGTGAACATTGTTAAATCTTTTTGAAAATTTGTGAAAGTTGGTTATATTGAGTGGTATAAACTTTAAGTTATGGAAATTTTAAATTTGTGTTTAACATTTATTAAATGAAAATAGACTCTTGGAATGACTTGTATTATACCCGTATGGTAAATAAACTTGTTTGTCATAAATATTGTTTATGAGATAAATAATATAATGAGGTTCATTCATATGTTTGATAAACTAAATGTATGTATAGTAATTATTTTCATAATTAGCATGTGTTTGTACTTGCTAGTAGAAATAATTGCATGAACCTATTGGTTATAAGTATATGTTAACCAAATCTAACATTGATGATTCTAAGCAATGAGATGGACTTCACTGGCTTAGTTAGCATCACCAATGATAGATGAAGGTAATATGATCAAGTGGTGTGTATGAATTTAACCGATCCTAGAGATCATATGTTATTTGAAAACTTTAGCTGAAGTAATGTTTAGATAGACATTATCATTTTATATGTATGATTTACATGTTTGTGTGATATCATGTTAAAATATTTTTATTTATGGTACACATCATGTAGTATAAATCTCATATCACATGGGTTACTAACATGTCTCTCTAGATTCATGCACCATCGTTATCTACCCTTCCATGAAGGGAGGGCCATTCCCTATTTGGGGGATTATACAAAGGATTTATGGTATGTGGTTGGTGTGGAAGAATGCTCAGATGATGATCTCCCTCCCCATTCCAGTACTTACTTAAAAAATACACTTGAGATTATCAGAGATACAGAAGTTGGTGTGACTTGAGCTCTGTAGATCATTGTATCTATTATTGTACTATATATTGAGGCAAGATTCTTGATGGAAATGTAATTGATTATTATTATACATTGAAAGCAGAGGTTGTATTATTATACCAACCATGGTTGGATTTTTATTATGATTACTTTCCTTATGCAATTATGATTATTTATATAAGTTGCTAGTGATTGGTAAATATTAATGTTATGTTAGGATCTAGGAAGCACAATTGATTACCATATACAGGCAACTAACATGCGGAATTAAACCAGAATCACAAGTAACTAAAATTTGGAAATAACACAGAATATGAGAGACAATACCCAATTGTATTAATACTCTTCCAGAAGGAAATACAACAAAGAAGATGCCACAGTCTTCTTCCTTACACACCTCTAGGGCTCCCACACCTCTAGGGCATAAACATTAAATCTCTTCAAGAGCTCACTCTCTCTCTTACGGTCCCAACAAGTAACTCACACACAGAGTTGTTGTTCACCTCCAACCAGTCAGTATCACTACTGCCAGTACACCGAGTATACACACATACTCAACCAAGTACACAATGCACTCCAAGTAGATCTCCCATGAACTTACAACAACCTGCAACTTAAATGATCTTACTTTGGAAGGATCTACCTTGCCTTCCTCTTTGCTCTCTGACTGAGTACACACCATACTCCAAGTAGATCTCCCCTGATATTGCTCCCTGTTGTGTTGCTGACCTCCTTGATCTTGTACACCTACAAATCAATCTGGTTCTGCACACCTACAAACCTAGATCTCGCACACACATACACATGCAAATCAATGATCTTACTTACCATGTAGATCTCCAAACATGGCCTTGCACACCTGTTGACCAAGATCCTACATATATAAAGAATCCTTCTAATTCTCCAAACCAGCACCCATACTTGGCACTGTGGCACTAGGAGGAACACACCTTGCTCTCTTTACTCTGAAGGAGCTAATTCTGATCTCCTACTCTCTAGCACACTTTACAATATAGCCCATGAGTCTCTTATATAGATCTCATGCAAACAATAATTAGACATCCAATTACAATAATTAGATCCATAGCTCAAGACTATAATTAGCCTTCTTAAATGCAAACAATCGATTCCTTAACTAACTGTCTATGAACTAGTAGTTTTGGAACTGCACAGGCGATCGACGTTGGTCCCTGTCTGCCTGGGGGTGACTGATGTCAACCGATCCCTGACCGTCGTCAGCAGCTTCCTATCTCCACTTGACTGACGTCGGTTGGCCTAACCGACGCCGGTGACTGTGACACTCAGCACCCTCCTCCAATGTCTGCCTCAGTGAAGCTTTTAGCTCCACAACCTAACAATAAGTTTACAAAAACTTAATATGCTTGTTAGTATATTGAAAATCACTAATTATATTCTTTTGGTGTAATCTAATGAAATAATAAGTGTTGAGTAAATGTTTTTTTTTAAATATTTCATTATTCTAGTAAATCTTTATGGGGACATTACATTGTGGTATAAAAGTTGTGGTTCAAACTCTAGGATTTAATGAGTCCGTTAACATTTTTATATTCTTCTATTACCAAAAAGAAGAATGGTGTGATCAAGAGCATTGGGTGAGGGTCCTTAAAATATCAATGATAATAACTCTCTGTTTGATCCTAACCAATTTGCCACTGAACAAGTAGTAAAGTTAGATCATATTCTTGCAACCATGAATGAGACTAGGGACAAAGTTATAACCTTGGAATAAGAGATTCATGGACAAGAGAAAGAAGCCCAATAAGACATGCCTAAAGAGCATCCTACTAAGTAGGAAATCCTTCAAGATTAGAGATATGAGGAAGTGCCTCAAGATGCGAGAGTATGTGTAGATGCAAAATTGGCAAGGGATATGAAAAAGGTGAATCCATCTAAAATTGATGGAACCATTATGGGAGACAGAGATGAAGCATGGTTGAATAAAATAGAGAAGTATTTTGAGATTTGAGACTACTCTAAAGTCACCAAAGTTATTTTGAGAACTTATCATTTGGATGGAGAAGTAGCACATGGTGGGCCAACAAGAAGTTAGAAATGAATCTGAACTTGATCACCACTATTTGGGAGAATTTTGTGACACTATTCAAATCATGGTGGCTTTCATAGTTGTATTTTGACCAAAATCTAATACATTTTCAAAATATGAAGCAAGGAGCCTTGTTAGTAAATGAATACTGGGAACAACTCACCAAACTTCTAAAATATGTACCTTAGTATTAGGCATATGAGAGGTTCAAGATTAGGAATTTTATCATGGAAAATAAAACCCTAGATTGGTGGAGAGGTGAATGCTTATGGACCATCTGCCATGGACCAAGTCTTTGAGAAATTAGTCAAGCAGGAGCAAAAGTTGAAATCTCTTACTCATGTGAAGGAAGTTTAAGAAAAAATTTGGAAGTTCAAAGCCTAATTTAAAGAAGACAAACTAGAAGTAGAGGAGTGGAGACTTCAAGATTTAGTTTAGGAATCAAAATTTTAGATTCAACAGTGGTTTAGGTAGCAAGAAACTAGGTAATGGTTCCAAGGGTGGTTTCAAGGGAAACCAACAATTTGATAGGAAAGGACCACCAAGATGTTGCTTCATCTATGGAGATGGCCATTTTGCACGGGAATGTGCCTAAGATAAGTTGAGGAATAAAGGTTTTTCCCATCATCAAGGAACTTTTCAACAATGTATTCATGCAAGATTGATAATTAGCAAGCTGAATTTCAAGCTTCACCCATAAAAATGTCAAGTATTTTGAACATCTAGTTTCCATTTTGATAGATACAGAGGCTAAGAAATGTTTTATAGCTTTTATAATTCTAAATAAATTATCTAAAAAACCTGGTGTGATGGAAAATGCATGATCGGTACAATATGGGAATGACTCTAAAGTCCAATTTGATAAGTGTTTAGTTAAAGTAGAAATTAGGTTACCATAATTCACAATGGTTATGGATCTTTATGTAGCACCACTAAGGTCATATTATGTGATCTTAGGAGTCAACTTGCATGTTAAGCACAAAGCCAAGGTTGATTTTTATCTAAAAAGAGTAGAGTGTCTTGATGATTCTGAAAATTAGATACTAATTCACAGTGAGAAAAGGGAGTTAAGTTTTAGGTAGATTTCTATAATGCAACTCAGGAAAGCCCAAAGTAAGGGATGTTAGGTTGTGGAGCTAAAAGCTTCACTGATGCAGACATGGAGAAGGCCATTGGAGGAGTTACTGGAGTGTCACAAACACCGGCATCGGTCAGGCCAACTGACGTCGGCAGGTAGGAGACAGGAAGCAACTGGCATCGGTCAGAGATTGGCCGACGTCGGTGACCCCCACGCGAATAGGGACCGATGTCGGTCGCCTGTGTGGTTTGACTGCGAGTATATTACGGGCAGTTAGTTGACGAACCAAGTGTTTGCATGATGAGAGCTAATTATAGACTGAGAGCTATGGATCTAATTATTGTACTAGGTGTCTAATTATTGTTTGGATGAGATCTATATAATAGACTCATGGTTGTATTGTAAACTTGTGCTAGAGAGTAAGAGAGCATTATTATAAGCTCCTTCTGTGTGTGAGGTGAGCAATGGTGTGTTCCTCCTAGTGCCACAGTACCAAGGTGGGTGCTGGATTGGAGAATCAGCAGGGTTCTTCAAGAATGTATGATCTTGGTCATCAGGTGAGCATGGCTACGATAGGAGATCTACATGGTAAGTAAGATCATTGATATGTAGGTGTGTGTGTGTGCAAGGTCAAGGTTCACAGGTGTGCAGAACTAGCTTGATCTATAGGTGGAAGATCAGATAGGACAGCAACACAATAGGGAGCAATATCAAGAGAGATCTACTTGGAGTACAGGTGTGTGCTCAGAGCATAGAGGAAGGCAAGGAAGATCCTTCCATAAGTAAGGTCTATTGAGGTGCAGGTTGATGCAGGTTTAAGGGAGATCTACTTGAAGTACGTTTGAGTACTTGTGGAGTGTGTGGAACACTTGTGGAGTGCGTGGAGCACAGGTATAAGGTGAACACCAACTTAGTGTGTGAGTTGGGTGTTGGGACCTAAGAGAGAGAGCTTTGAGGAGAGAAGTACTGTTCACTTGAGGTGTGGGAAGCCTCTGAAGAGGTGGTGGAGAAGAAGTGGCATCTTCTTTATTGTATTCTTTTCTGTAAGAGTTTTAATACAAGTTGTGTATTGTCTCTCATATCTTGTGTTATTTATGGATTCTAGTTACTTGTTGATTCTGGTTATTTCCACATATTAAGTTGCTTGGTATTTGGTAATCAATTGTGTGCTTCTGGTGTTTCATATCCCCAACACATGGTATCAAAGCTTGGTTGTAGGTTCTTGAGCTTGATACCAACACGTGGTATCAGAGCTAAGGTTGCAGGAAGCAGTTTTGTGTTTGGTTACAGGTCACTCTCAGGGGTTTTTGATTGAGTGGGAGTAGAGCAATGGCAGATCAAAGTAAGCTAAGAATGGAGGAGTTGAAAAGCATAGATGGTCACTTATGGTCTGATGGAAAGAAAGAGCAGGTAAAAGAACATTGTTGGTTTGTGGAAGATCAGCAAGAAGGAACTGAAGAAGCAGATGTTGCAGGGGATGTGGCACAGGATGCTCTGGGAGGTTTCTTGGATAAAGTTGAATCTTGTCTTACAGATTCAGTTGCCTCTTTCCATGCAGCCCTAGGTAGAGGAGCTGGTGAGCCTTGCCAGAGAATTGGCAAAGGGGAAGTGAAGCTAAAATTGTAGGCGGCCAACACATGGGTGTTGAAGGAGGTCATGTAGGTCCCAGGTTTGGAGATGTGGCTAATTTCTTCAGAAGAGTTGGGTGATGAGAGATGCACAAGAACTCTCACAACGGATGCACTTGAATTAGCTGGTGGTAAGAAAATAGGAAGGAGATGCATGTTCTTAAGCGGAAGATAGATATATTTGACAGGCTTAAGAACTGGAAAGCCTTGGTGTTCTTGGAGGAGATGGTGGACAGAGACCAGTGGATGGGCTGGATACTTATGAGCAAGGCAGTTTGGACATGGGACTTGATTCAAAGGAGCTCGCGGGTAAAAAGTCATCACTCACAAGAAAACACAGGTATCGGCGTCAACAAAAAAATTGACATCGGCAGAAGGTAAGACCAATGTCGATCACAAGGACCGACATCGGCAGCAAGAGGACACCGACGTTGGTAGGTTGGTAGTCAGGGACAGGCACAGGAACCAATGTCGATCAGATGCAGACTGTGTGGTGGCTGAGGTCGGTCACTGTAATGAATTTTGGGTGGACAGCAAGCTGTCAAGGAGTCTCAAACACCCATACGGAGGACTGAAGACGTAAGTAGGCCTCAAATTTGTTGTTCCTCTTCTTTATACTAGTTGCTGACTGCAGAGCAGGAAGGATCTAGGAAACAGTGGGAGCGTGGCATGGAGAGATTGCAGAACCAGACGAGAGATTTGGTAGGGTTGCCAGCCGGTATGTTAGCACTGCAAGATGAATGGATTCCTTAGTTGAAGAATAGAGAGAACGGATACGTGAGATGGAAGGCCAAGTTATATGGTCTTGAGGAGCTACAGGATAGTGGTACAGGTTTTGACAGGTGGAGGACAAAGCATGGCTTCAGTCAATGTCAGGTAACTACTGTGGTTTGACTTACAAGGGGGATGATGATTGCAACATCATTCTATTGCTGTGTGTGGATAGTATGCTAGCAGGGGTGTACATACAGGGTTTTGCTAAGCTAAGGGTAAGATTAGTTCAGTGGTTTGCTATGAAGAATTTGGAGCAACAAAATTCTTCGGCATGGGAGACATGGGAGATCATAGGGTGATTTTGTTTCCAGTGGGAGCTGATGTGAATCAGGTGTTGGCAAGGTTCATTACGCAAGATGCAGAATCAGAGTGCACCAAGGGCTGGACAGTTCAGTGTCTAAAATCACATGAGGTCTGGTATAGACCTGAGTTTTCCCAAGCAATGGGAGCTATCAGAGAGTTAGGAGCCAATTTGGAGAAGTGGATTCTCAGGTATTTGAGAGAGACCAGCAGCAGGGATTCATGCTATTTAGGGTCAGGACTTCACTACATGGGATTATAGGTTCGGATGTGGTAGGGTACTCAGATGACAAGAGGTACACCACAGGTTGTGTGGTGGGTGGTCTTCAGGATTGAGCTTGAAGAGGAATACAAACCAGGAAATAGATTAGATGGGGTACAGGTATAGGTATAGTGCAGTTATTTATCTCCAAGTGGGAGATTGTTAGGTTGTGGAGCTAAAAGCTTCACTAATGCAGACATGGAGAAGGCCATTGGAGGAGTTGCTGGAGTGTCACAGACACCGGTGTCGGTCAGGCCAACTGACGTCGGCAGGTAGGAGACAGGAAGCAATCGACGTCGGTCAGAGATCGGCCGACATCGGTGACCCCCAGGCGAATAGGGACCGATGTCGGTCGCTTGTGTGGTTCGACTGTGAGTATATTACGGGCAGTTAGTTGACGAACCAAGTGTTTGCATGATGAGAGCTAATTATAGACTGAGAGCTATGGATCTAATTATTGTACTAGGTGTCTAATTATTGTTTGGATGAGATCCATATAATAGACTCATGGTTGTATTGTAAACTTGTGCTAGAGAGTAAGAGAGCATTATTATAAGCTCCTTCTGTGTGTGAGGTGAGCAATGGTGTGTTCCTCCTAGTGCCACAGTACCAAGGTGGGTGCTGGATTGGAGAATCAACAGGGTTCTTCAAGAGTGTATGATCTTGGTCATCAGGTGAGCATGGCTACGATAGGAGATCTACATGGTAAGTAAGATCATTGATATGCAGGTGTGTGTGTGTGCAAGGTCAAGGTTCACAGGTGTGCAGAACTAGCTTGATCTGTAGGTGGAAGATCAGATAGGACAACAACACAACAGGGAGCAGTATCAGGAGAGATCTACTTGGAGTACAAGTGTGTGCTCAGAGCATAGAGGAAGGCAAGGAAGATCCTTCCATAAGTAAGGTCTATTGAGGTGCAGGTTGATGCAGGTTCAGGGGAGATCTACTTGAAGTACATTTGAGTACTTGTGGAGTGCGTGGAACACTTGTGGAGTGTGTGGAGCACAGGTATAAGGTGAACACCAACTCAGTGTGTGAGTTGGGTGTTGGGACCTAAGAGAGAGAGCTTTGAGGAGAGAAGTATTGTTCACTTGAGGTGTGGGAAGCCTCTGAAGAGGTGGTGGAGAAGAAGTGGCATCTTCTTTATTGTATTCTTTTTTGTAAGAGTTTTAATACAAGTTGTGTATTGTCTCTCATATCTTGTGTTATTTCTAGATTCTAGTTACTTGTTGATTCTGGGTATTTCCGCATATTAAGTTGCTTGGTATTTGGTAATCAATTGTGTGCTTTCGGTGTTTCATATCCCCAACAAGGGATATCAAGCATTTATCATCATGATACATGAAATGGAGGAAACTAATAAACCATAAATTTAAGATTATCCTTAGGAATTTTCATGATGTGTTTCTAGAAAAATTGTTAGGATTGCCTCCTAAATGGAAATTTAACTTCTCTATTAATATCAAATAAGGATTAAAACCTCAGTCTAAGGCTCTATATCAAATGATAACCACTGAATTAGAAGAATTGAAGGCACAACTTCATGAATTATTTTCCAAAGGATTGATTGGACCAAGTGTGTCACCATAGGGTGTACCAGTTGTTTTGCTAAGAATAAGGATGACACTCTTCAACTTTGCATTGATTGTAGAATGTTGAATAAATTAACCATCAAGAATAGGTATCCACTAGCTTGAATAAATGATATTTTTTATCAAATACAGGGAGTGAGGTCTTTTCTAAGATTGATCTTAGAGTTGGATATCATCATTTAAAGATAAAATATGAAGATATTCCAAAGATGGCATTTCAAACTCACTATGGGAATTACGAGTTCCCAGTTACCATTTGGGTTGACGAATGCACCTAAAACATTCATGAATCTCATGAACAGTGTGTTCAAATATTACCTAAATCATTTCATTTTGGTCTTTTTAGATGAAATTTTGATTTATTCCAAGGATGAAGAAGAACATCTTCAACATCTGGAGCTAGTTTTTCAGTATCTACGAAAGCACAAGCTATATGGCAAATTGTTCAATTGTGCATTTATTCAAAATAAAGTGAAATATCTAGGACATATTATCTTAGTGAATGGCATTTATGTTGATCTGAATAAGATAAGAGCCATTATGGAGTGGTCAACACTAAGGAATGTGCATGAGGTTTGGAGTTTCATGGGATTAGTGGGTTATTACAAGAAATTAGTCTCAAATTTTCTCAAGATAGTTAATCTAATTACCTCTTTGCAATGTAAGAATGAGAGTTTTATCTAGTTAGATAAGTGTGAAGTAGATTTTTGAGAATTAAAAATAAGACTTACTTCGGCACCATTGTTAAGAGTTCCTAATCCCAATGGTCAATTTTTAGTGATCATAAAAGCATCTAAGGATGGACTAGGATGAGTCCTTATGCAGGATGGTGTAGTAGTAGCTTACGAGTCAAGGAAGATAAAGCCTTATGAGTTAAATTAATCCCCTCATGATCTTGAAATTGTAGCAATTATTCATGCTTTATAAGTTTGGAGACATTATTTGTTGGGAAAACCATTTGAGCTCAAGACTGATAAATTGAGACTCAAATACATTTTCACGCAACCAAATTTGAATACTCGTCAGAGACATTGGTTATAATTTTTGTCTAACTATGACTTCAATATTAATTACATCAAAGGCAAAGAGAATAGATTAACTGACACTTTGAGTCATAAAAGGTACATAGCAATTGTAGCTACTATAAAGAATGTTTTTAGGGATCGTATGATTGAGTTCTCAATAGGGGATGAATTATATGATCAATTCAAGAAGCTTTGATTGAGAATGATCAAAATATTAGGTATAAAGGATACAAATTTGAGAGTGATGGTCTTCTACATTATAACAAAAGGATATACATGTTGCTAGATCAAGAAAATATGAGGAGAAAATTGTTTAAAAAAATTGCATAGTACCCCATATTCAAGAAATCCAGGACTAACCAATCTTATGGTAGAGCTTAGGCCTCTTTATTTCTATAAGGGAATTGATAAAAATGTAGTGGACTTCATGTCACATTGTCTAGAATGTTAGTAAGTGAAAGATGAACATGTGCATCCAGTTGGATTGTTATACCCACATGACATACCATAGTGGAAATGGTAGGTGATTATATGGACTTTGTCCAAGGATTGACATTATCATAGATTAGGCATGACATGATATTGGTTGTTGTTGATAAATTAACCAAGATAACATATTTTATCCCAAGTAATTTGAAATATGATGCACCAACTCTTTTGAAGAAACTCATAAAATAAGTGTATCAATTACATAGATTTTTAGAGAAGATCATATCAGATCATGATTTGAGAATGAATTCTATATTTTGGTTAACTTTGAATTCAACTTTGGGTACACAACTAGATTTTAGCACTGCATATCACCCACAGAATGATGGTCAAACTGAGTGAGTTAATCATGTGTTAGAGGATCTTCTTCATATGTATTTCATGGATCATCAATATAAATAGGAAGAATACCTTTCATTAGTTGAATTTCCATACAATAACTCATACTAATATGCTTTGAAGTTGGCACCATTTAAATCACTTTATGGGAGAAAGTGTGGGACACATATCAATTGAGACAGGTTAGAAGATAGGGTAGTCTTTGGACCTAAGATGCTTTCAAAAATGGAGTAACAAGTTAAAACAATCATGCAAAGATTGGTCAAGGCCAATGATAGGTAGAAGAGCTATGCTAATGTGAAGAGAATAACTAGGTAGTTATCAATAGGTGATAAAGTATTTTTGCATGTTAAAGCACAAAAAAAATTCATTAAATTCAAAAAGTTGATGAAACTTTCATCGAGATATGCGGGACCCTTCAAGATTTTATAAGTGGTTAATCATATAGTGTATAAAGCTTGCATTACCACCAACCCTAGCTCTATTGCATAATGTCTTCCATGTATCTTATCTGAAGAAGTATGTAGTTGATCCTTCACATGTGTTGGATTGGAATGATTTTCAAGTTCTAAATCTCAGGGTGGTCACGGTAGAACCAATTAGAGTAATTGACACTCACAAACTTTATTTACAAAATAGAGAAGTGTCACAGTGAAAGGTCTTATGGGACCAATACTCTAAAGATAGTGCTACTTGGGAGGACTATGATGAGTTCTACAAGCTATTTCCATATTTGTTTTCTTGATTTCATGATTGATACTATGTTTTTATTCTATTAAAAAAAACTATGTTTGTTATTTAGAACTATTATTTGAATAAGTGTCATTAGGATGATGACCAGTTTTAGGAGGGAAGGATGTTACATCATGAATCTCTCACTAAACTATTTTACCTAATTATCTATGGATTAATAAGGTTGATTAAATTAATTTCTACTTTTTAAATAAATCACAAGTCATATGTTTTTATGGGATAGATGTATGTTACTTAGATTTTATGAGTTCATTATTTTGAGATGATAAATTATGGATTATGTACATAATGATTATATTATATTTGTTGTTTTAGCATTATTACATTATTTTTATAGAATTCTTTAATATGTATCATGATATAATTGAATAACTACCTTATTTTCATGAGATGGATGTAGGATAATATATCCCTTAGAGCATGATGGAGAGAGAGAATCATCAGAGAGGGTGGTGTAGATAGAGATAGTGAAAGACGACAGAGAAATTACTAAGACCACTACACACACCATAGTAGATTAAAAATGTTATATTCATTATGTGTTTGGATTATTATATATAATAGTTTGCATATTTTAAATGTTAGTATGTAGTTATGGAATAATCTTGTATGTGATTGCATTTGTATGTAGATTCAGTACTTGATGTTGCAGTAAGATTACATGAGGTTACTTTACTTATGATTGCCTATGATTTTCAATAGTAAATTAAATAATAGATATCTAATTGATATTATATATATAGATTAGGATAATTTATTTTTAAAAAGTCATTGAACATTTAGCTTACTATTATTAATATTTGAGAATATCAATATAAGATAAACTATTAAATTAATTTAAGACATATATAGTCTATATAAACACTAATAATTGATTATAATAGTTATCTTATTATTGAAATCAATTATATATTTATCTATATTTTTGATAAAGAGATAATTATCTTTATTTTATTTTATATTCAAGGAGATTAAACTATCCTAAAAATACTAACCTAGAGTTAAGTCCAGTCTAAGCCTAGTCTTTTATTAGCATACATGAGACTACAAAGTATGGATATCGTTATGTTAATGATTTATGTAGAGTTATGTATTGGATAGACTTGGGGACTTATAGTGAAGTAATCATGCAAAAAAATTTAAACAAACTAAATTTTTTATATTACTGATAAAGTTTGAAAAGAGAGAAATTAGGGCATCTGGTTAAGTTTAATGGAGAAGATAACTACGGATTAGTGGAGTTTTAAGAAATATTGTATATTATACATGGACTAAAAAATATCATGAATAGTAGCATGCAAAGTTAGATTAGAAGAAGGTTGGTGAGTAAAAATAAAGAGTTGTAGAAGAGAAAGGGATACACGATGCAGAAGAGAAAAGAGGAAAAACATAGAATAGCGAAGCAAAGGGAAATTCAAGTTTTTGGAGTTTCAAATACAAGCATTTAAAAGGTTAGTTTAGTTTTTAAATTCAAATTAAAAAGGAAATTCTATGTATGAAACTTAGGGTCTATGAAATAGAATGTATTTTTGAATGGATACAAGCTTAGCCTTGTGGATAGCTCAGTCATCCACAGAGTTAACCCATTATCCTCAAATCCTAAGTGTTTATTATTGAAATTGAAAGAATGTTAAATCGTAGGGATTAATTTAGGTTTAAATATGAATGACATATTTCCCTAGTTCAAGAAAACTAAAACCAAAGGAAATATTTACATTTAAATAAAAAGTGAGTTTTGTTAACAACATCTCTGCTACTCAGAGATAAAATGTAATGTAGTGAATTATCCTTGTTTGGAAAAGATATCGACTAAGTTAATAAATAGTTACATAGGTTTATAATTGGGAAATTAAATATACTATTATTTTATTTTGAAGAGATTTTAGTGGCAATCAAATTATAGGTGAAATAGATTTCTAGTTGCATTGATAATGGTTTGGAAATAAAATAATGTTTAGTTATGTATATACAGGGGATATACACCCATATCAAAATTAAGAAATATTGAACGGGTTTTCAAAAGGGGTTTTGTTTTATACAATATGTGGCTTATAAATAGTGTATCATAAGAGACATATAAGTATATGTGGACTGTATCATATTGTTTAAAGTGGAGGTTATATAAATATATCTATAGGATATATATAGGAAATTTATTTTTAATGGATAATCAAAAATATATGTATACTTATGTATGTGTTTAACTTAAAATAGGGTAGACATATATATATAGTTGTTGGATTAGATATTTATATGAACATAAGTCTTTTATTTCAATTACTATGAATGGAATGCATACGAATAGATTGTGCATATATATTATGTGTATGAATGATGAACATTCCATATAGCTCATTATAGCTCATATAAATTGTCCATAAGTGTTGCCTCTTGGTTATATATTGCATTAAATTTAATAGTTAAGGTTTCATCTAATTAGGAAATGAGTGCAATAGTCTTTTTTTTGTATGTGATACATTCTTGACTCTCTATTTTGTTATTTGTGTTTAACTTGGATGAAATGAGCACAATTTTGTATACAGAGATACATCCCTATGGCAGGATCATTTTGAGAAGTCATCAACAGTTTGACGACCCTTTTTAGCAATAAGTTTTGAAGACTCGATGAATAATAGATTGAGATCTAAAGATCCTTAGTCAAGCTTCAAAGATCTACAACTCCGAAGATGCTCTGAAGATGCCTAGCCACACTTTGAAGATGCCCAGTTGTACCCTGTCGATCAAGATAGTAACTCTAAAGATATCTACTATATAAATATAGATTTTCTTTCTATAAATATCTTATTTTAGACATTAATATTTATAGTAATGGTCTAAAATTATTTGGATATAAATCTATTTATATTTTTTTAAATTGAACATAATCTCTTCGGATATATATTAGTTATTATCGGTCTATTATTAGTTGAATCAGTTTCAACACCCCCTATAAATGTGGGATCTGATTCTTATATATTTTATTTTAAATAAGTGGATTTGAATGTTTAGATCATCATATTTTGTATTCTGAGAAGATTCATTGAGATATGCTTTAAATACATGTATCCTTCTCATTCTAGTTAATCAATAGAAAATCAATCAAAAAATATGGAACAAAAGAGAGAAGGAAACATTTAAGTGTAATTTCATGCATCTTTATATATTCCTTTTGATAATGAAATAAAGTTTAGCATTCCTTTTCAATACTAATTAAAAGTTGATCTTGTTCTGAGGAAGGAATAAGGGCCCACTTCTCTCTGAAGATCAGGACAATTGGTATTTTTAGTTTATAGTTTAAAAGTATATTTCTTTAATTCAGGTATAATTTATTTTACTGCAAAGAGTAATTTCCCTCTTCAATGCAAGTGTGAATTCTCTTTCAAAGCAAAGTCTGATTTCCCTTTCAATGTAAGTGTGTTTTCATTAAATGAAAAGTTTGTTTTAATTCAATGCAAATGAGTTTTCTTTATGCAAAGTGTGTCTTTTAATTTCATAAGAAGTAAAGTTTGTTAAATCATTTTTATTTTCAAAATCTGTCGAAAGCAGTCTAAGTAATAATATATAATCAACATTCTCACTTTCTGAAATATCACACTGTCCTACCCAGTTGGGCAAGTTGAGTGAGAACACCATAGTGTCTTATGCCAGATGTTTAAGTTCTAGATGTTGATGGTGTGAACTGAAGAATCATTTTAACAAGGAATGTCATAAGAGATCTTTTAGTTAGCAAAACTTTTTAGATTTACTTTTTTACAATATAGAATTAAAATATTATTTTTTGTCCTTAAGATTTAGACATCAATAGTGGAATAAACCCCCCAAACACTGAATTGTTAACTTAAATATTCAATGTCTCATTGCATATAGCCTTAGACACTGGCCCTAATAGAAAATGATACCAATCTATTGATTGGTTAAATGAGAGGTATAATGATAGCCTATCATTTTTGGTGTCATTGTTGGTCATCAATAAGTGTTAGTGAGATCCTATATTAGAGTTATATAGTAAACTTTCATATACCCAAAAACACAAAAATTATCCATAATTCCTTAGATTTATGAACCATGCAAGAGATTCTCAAGAGTGGTTTATCTCTAAAGGATCCCAAATAAAACAAGAAGAAGAGAGGACCATATCCTTGCTAGCAATATCAAGAAGTGAAAGAAAGGCAATTGAAATTTATATACAAAATTTTTATTATTCTTCTCTTGAAAAAGGTATCTCCTCACAAACAGATCTTACAAAAAGAATTTTATTCAGGACATCTTCCCCTATAGGAAGAATTGATCTTGAGAATCCCTTTTTTGGAATAGTCAAATTTGATCCACAAGCTATATAAGAAGAAGATATAATAACCAATGAATATTCTCCTCCTGAGGAAGACCATAGGTTGAGAACCCAAGAAGAGAACTTAGATTGGATTGATAACCAAAGTTGGGAACAAAATATGGGAGATGAACATGCACATGTAGAAAACCCTGATCAATAGCCTCGATAGGACAAAAAAAAATTCTATTTAGTCAGCTTAGGTCCTAATGACATAACCTCCATGAAAAATATCCTACCATCTATTTTACTTACTTTTAGAGGTAAATCCTTAGAGGATTTACATCAGTTCCACTTTGAATTTTAGGTTCTCTGCCAAACATATGACTATGTCATTGATAATCAAAACTTGAAGTTATTCCCATATACACTTAAGGATGTAGCCATGAGATAGTTCAAGGGCCTTGAGGGTAATTTCATAATCATTAGGGATGAAATGGAAACTACATTTCTTGATAAATATCATGATTATATAGAGTCAAAGAATGAAAAGAATATTTTTCAAGATCAAACAAAATGAAGATGAAACCTTAGAAGATTACCTTAATAAGTTTTATTTGCCCATAAACAGAGTGGTTACCAACTCACTGAGGAGGTTGTCAAAACAATATTTCTTAAAATCTTAGATGATGATGTACATGATGATTTGAACCTAATGGGAAAGGGTGACATTGACAAGTTAATCTTTCTTCAATTTCAGTATTATGTACTAACTATTGTAGGACAAGAACTAACATAGGGAAATCAAGGTTAGGAAAATCACCTAAAGTTGGTCAATTAATGGAATAATTTGTTAATTTTAAAATAGATATTTGAGTACAATTGACATCCACATTAGATGGATTCAAATCAAAAGTCAATGCCACCAAATTTGAATAGTTATCAATATATTATCCTAAATGTAGACTCAAACATGCGATAAAAGATTGTCTTTTAGATAAAATAGAGGTATGTGGTATTTAGGACCTAGACCATGAAACCAAGAATTACAAACATCTTCCTACCATAAGAAACCAGGTAAAATAAGTAGTATATGTAGTTGAGGAAATGAACTTTATCCAAAGATAAGGAAACCAGTACTCCCAACCTCAAAATCAATTTGGTCCAAGATTTCCCTCCAATTTATGATGACACCATGGGTTGAACAAGTCACACCATAAATGTGGGGACCACCACCACAATTACAACCATGGGGTACTCAAGAATGGATGCCACAGGTGTGGGTAATGCCTCAAAATCCTTCACAACCTTGGACATAATAGCAAAACCAATAACCACATTAGATACAACATTCAACACCTCAATGGGCAAATCAATAATATCAAACACCAAGAAGGTTTCCTCCACAGTAGGCTTTGATGCCTTCATAACTTCAACCACACTAATTGAATAATAGGTTAACCAACCATAGTTACTTGCCCAACTAGTGGCAAATCCTAAGAATAGGCAAAATACTCTTATTTATGGAGTTGATCAAGAAAATGGTAGTATAAGTGGTTCAATTGAGTGTAATAATGTTTAGCTCAGATCAGGAAAGGTAGTAGGAGATTAACCCATTACCATCACTAAAAATTCCAATGATGAAAACAATCCTTAGTCACATGTATTCCAAGAACCAAATGAAGAAAAGGTAGAATCCATCATAACTCTAATCACACCAACCATAATTCAATATCCCCTTATTGTTCCATTTCTAAAGAGATTTAAAGAAAAAAACCTAGGGAGGATTATGAATTGATGCACAAATTAAGAGAGATGAAGATAGAAATTCTATTGTTAAAAGCCATTAAGGACATTCCTTAGTTGAATCAAATCATTAAAGGATTGTTCATCAAAGCACTAGGTAGAAAGAAATAATATTGTAAAATAATTTAGATAATTGGCAAAATTGATGATTTACTAGCAGGAAACATACTTGTTCCCAAATATTAAGACCCTGGTAGTCCTGTAATGATTGTGAAAAATGGGGAAAAATCTACACCAAATGTGATTGTATATTTAGGTGATTCTATCAACATAATGATTGTTAACACAATAGAATCTTTATCTCTCATAGGGCTTCAATCTACCACTAAAATTTTACAAATGGCAGATCAATCCACTACTACACCTAACCATAGAAAATGTTCTAGTCACCATAGAATCCTAGGAATATCCTATCGATTTCATGATCCTTCAACCCAAACCAAAAAGGGTAGGATATCCAATCATTCTTGGAAGACATCGGTTAACTAAACTCATAGTATGAATTTATTGTAGATCTAGAAATATGACTATTTCCAATGGAATTCACACAAAATAAATCTCCCTTTATCCACCTACTAGACCTTCACTGGATCTCTCTGAACAGATATGGGTGGATCAACCTCCACACAATCAAAATAGTGTGTATTCCTTAGACATGGTTACCATAAAAGAACATATCCAAGAGTTTTAGGAACAAATAATAGAAGATTTTGATTAAGACAGCCTAGCTGCAAAGTCTGAAAGCCTAACTCTAAAGACTAATAGCTTAGCTTCAAAGATTGAAAGATTAGCTCTAAAGATGAACAATCATGAATGGGAATAATTTAACTCCACTAATGAGAATCAAGAAAATGTTATAAATTCCCTAAACATGTTATCTGTTCCACAAGATATCTAACAAGTCATAATTGATTGGGCTCAAAATATGCAAAATTCATTTTTAAATGATTTTCATTATCCATTTAACCAATATGCTTTCCACAAGTGAAAATTTTTACAAGGATATGGCTAAATTTCACATGATACTACCACATACATGTCTATTTAATGTTTTGATGAGTGAATACAAATAGTTAAATTCCATTGTTCTAGGTGTTAAATAAATTACAATCCATCTTGGTAAACTGTTGAATATCAAAAACTGGTTAACTAACTAGTAAAGAAGTAAAGTATTTGATGTATTAATACGACACACAAAATCTTTCACTTGGGATTATAGTGATATGAAAGGATTACATCCCAGTGTCTATACCCATCACATCTACATCAAATATCTAGACCAGTCAAATAACCACAACAAAGAATTAACTCAGCCTAGAAAGAAATTGTAAAAACAAAGATAGAAAAACTATTAGAAGTTGGGTTCATTTACCCCATATCTGATAGTCAATGGATTTAAACTCTAGTTATTATGCCTAAGTAGAATGGAAAATTAAGAGTTTGTGTATATTACAGAGAACTGAATAAAGCCACTATGAGAGATTACTTTCCTTTACCTTATATTGATCAAATTTTAGACAACTTGGCAAAAAAGCAATACTTTTCTTGCTTAGATGGATTCAATGGATAAAATCAAATCAAAATAGCCCTTGAAAATCAAGATAAAACTACATTTACCTACCTCTAGAGAAAATTTGCTTATATAGTCCTTCCTTTTAGATTATGCAATGCACCTGCTACCTTTTGGAGAGTAGTATTGGTCATATTTTTTGATCTTACAAATGATTGTATGGAAGTATACATGGATGGATTCACTGTCTATGCTGCTACATTTGATGAAGCATTGAGCAATTTGGATAAAGTGCTCATCATATGTAAATAACATTATGTATCTTTGAGTCATGAGAAGTGTATAATAATGTTTGATGAATGGATAGTCTTAGGACATCATATCTCTTTTCAAGAAATAAAAGTGGATTCAAAGAAGATTGAGGTAATTTATAGTCTCCCCATTCCTCAAACACAAATAAATGTTAAAAGTTTTCTCAATCAAGCAGAATATTACAAAATATTTATTGAATATTTTAGTAAAATAGTTGCACCTATGTTTTCCTTGTTAAAAAAAGATAGTGAATTTATATGGAATGATAAGTGTCAAGAAGATTTTGAAACATTAAAGAACAAACTCATGATTGTTCCAATTTTTAAAGTACCTAATTTGGAAAAGCCTTTTCATATCTATATTGATTCTTCTAATAATGCACTAGGAGTAGTTATATGACAAAGAGATGAGGAAGGAAAAATGTATGCCATTTATTATATCAGTAAGAATCTTACTCCCACAGAGAAAAACTACACTACCACAAAAAAATAATTTCTAACTATTGTTTATGCCATAAACAAGTTTAAACATTACATTACTAGTTATCAAGTATTTATCTATACAGATCATTTAGCTATTAAGTACTTAATGAATAAACTAGTAGTAGGTAGGAAAATTATTAGATAGATACTACTATTACAAGAATTTGACTTTACTATTATAGGCAAACTTGGAAAGTATAATATTGTTGTTGAGTTTATGTCTAGATTGGTCACTATAGGTGAAAATGAACCTATAGAGGATTTTCTTCTAGATGAACAACTATTTTATATATCTACATACTCCCCATAGTTTGCAAACATGGAAAATTACTTGATAACAAGAAATTTTCTTCATTCTTTTACTTATAAATAAAGAAAATGTTTGATTAGAGCTAGTTCTCATTTCAAATGGTTTAAACGCATGTTATGTAAAACTAGACCTAATAATGTACTTCATAGGTGTGTCAGATAAGATGAAGTATTTGACATCATAAGAGCATGTGATAGTGAACCAAGAGGATGACATTTTTCATCAAAAAGGACTATTCATAAGATCCTTGGTGTAGGTTATTACTGGCCATCTCTTTACAAAACTGTCAAAAGGTTTGTATGGAAATGTGATCTTTGCCAAAGGATGGGTAAGCCTACTTTATCCTCAAAAATGCCTCCCCATCCTCAAATAAATTTAGAACCATTTGAGAAATGAGGTTTGAATTTTATTGGACCAATCAACCCACCATCTAAAGGAAAAGAGTATTTATTAATATGTACTAATTATGTTACTAAGTGGGCTAAAGTGCAAGCACTCACCTTTGTTAGGGAGGAAATGGTTGTTGATTTCCTATATCATAGGATCATATTGAAATTTGGAGCTCTTATATCTATTGTCTCTAATTAAGGGCCCTAGTTCATGTCTAACATGATCAAAGATTTTACATAATTATACCAAATCAATCACCAAAAATTTTCACCATATCACCCCCAAATTAATGGGTGAGTGGAGGTCTCCAACTGAGAGCTTTAAAACATTATGATCAAAATAATGAATAACAGCAAAAAAAATTGAGCAAATATAGTACCTAAAGCAGTTTGGGAATATAATACAACATAGAAGAATACCATAGGATTCTCTTTATATGAACTTATTTTTGGAAAGAAACATTTATTTCCAATAGAGTTTGAACTATAGACATTGAAGATAACAACTGATATGGGAATTGATCTTGATAAAGCATAAAAGGAAAGAATCATGCAACTAAATGGGTTGGATGAATTGAGAATGGATGCACTCACTCAAACCAACATGTTCCAAAAATAGAGAAAGCATTGGCATGATATTTATATCAGAGATAAATAATTTCAAGAAGGTGATCGGGTGATTTTATTTGATTATAAATTCTATCATTTCAAAGGTAAGCTCAGGACAAGATGATTTGGGCCATACCTAATCAAAACTACTCACATCGATGGCTTTATCCAACTTCAACCAATTGATGGTGATCAAAAGACACTTTTGTCAATGGTAATAGATAAAAGTATATAGAAGTCCTCTCAACAAGGAAGAATTCATTGAACATAATCAAGACCAATTTGACCTTGTGGAAGAACCTAGTTCTTCCACTAAGGCTAAATGATCTTTGTAGAAAACATCGAATAAGGGGGTGAGATAAAAACTGGCAAATGACGGTTATCCTCCTTCAAAAATTCAAAAAAAAAAACATGAAAAATATATATATAAAATAAATAGTAAAAATAATATAAAAAACTACTAAAAAGTGAAAACTAGAAATGACACTTTTTAGAAGAAACTTCTACAATAAACATGAAATGTTGTCCTGTTAGCTAAACTTATCTTCTCAAAATTGTTTATCCTTGCAGGACACATGGTAAATTTAGGAGATAAACATGGATCCATATAGTATAGGTATAGTTGTACTTCCTTTCCAATAGGTTAGATATTTTCTATTTTATATTCTACATGTATGACCATTAGGTAGATAGCACTATTTCATTATGGGTAAGTTGTTTTGATGCCACGTGGATGTGATAGAAGATGGTACCATCTCCTCATTTCAATATTTGATGTGAAGTTGTTCTAAAAAATCTTTTTAAAAAGATATGACCTCATGTAAAAATCATTGTGAATATTATTTCGAGTGATGCCAAGTGTGATCCCTCACACCACATCATTGATGTTGACCTCAAAAAGTGTTTTCTCATTAAAAATTTGCATGCTTCAAAGTGATGCCTTTCTCTATACTTTGTGAAATTTTGAGCTTAATTTTTTATCACATAAGCAAGTTTTTGAGACTACTATGAACAACTCCAAAGATGGGAGTTAAGAAGAAGAAAAGTGAACTATAATTGACAAAACCCTTGTTATAAGATGAATCTTCTAGGGTTATTTTTAAAACAGTGAGATGGCTCAAATTTTTGTAAATATTTTAGGGTTTTTAAGAAAATATGGTACAAAATTTTTTATAAAATTTTGATGAGGATCATTCTATTGTCTAAGGTGAGCATGTCCCTATGGATTCCTCTATGATCAATGAACTTTCAAGGATTCTTGAAGAGGGTATGGTTATCACTGATAAATTAAGCTTTGGAAATCTAATTCAAATGTTCATTGATGATAATGAACCCCATCTCAAGTTGGCCAAAACCCCACGAGGCATGACTAGAGGAATAATTTAAGACAATCTTCCACTATCATAACATAATGTTGGATATTGGGTCATGAAGTATCTCACTTGTGATGGCCAATTCACTGTGGTGATTGGTGACACCATGAAATTTCTTATTCATTTAAGGAAAGGAGCCATCAGACCTAAATTCCAAGTAAATCTAACATCTTTTCTTCACCATGTTATAATCAATGTAGTTCAAAAATTAAAAATAACTAGGTCAATCAAACATCATGGTTTGATTCATCTCATCTGTTGGCATAATTTTTTAAATATACCGAAGGGTGAAAAGGCTTGGTCCTCATTTTTGTGAAAATTATTCCAAATTTCTAGAAAGAAATCATAATGTCTTATTTCTCTTCCTCTCAAAATAGCACAAATAGAAGAAGGTCCATCTTCAATGCCTCTAGCTCTGAAGATGTTACACCGAAGGTAAAAAAATAAGGGTTTCATCAAAAAACCCTACTCCATCAGTCAAACCCTAATAAATTCATTGACTGATCCTCTAGGAAGAATAAGAAAGTGATGTACAGGCAACTAAAATTTTGAAAAGTTTAAGCTCTCTGATAGAATTCATGGATGTTGAATAAATAGTTGAATAAACCCTTGAAAAAGACATTATAGCTGAAGAAGAAGAAAGACCCTTACCCTCTATAGTTGATAAGGGTAAATCTCCCCTTATATAAGAAGCCTCATCTTTTCCTTAACCTGCTCATGAAGACAAGGAGTTGCAACATGCTATGACCTTGTGATGGCATGAAGAAACCATTCAACCACAACAAGTAGAGCTAGATTTTCTCTGATTGACACTATAAGGTAAGAACTAAACCATTTCTAGTTTGGAAATAAGATATAAAGATTTTATTTCTAAGGTTTGAGCACAAGAAGTAATCATCATAGTAGTTAATACTAAATAGACTAGAATGCACAATCAATTATTTTTCCAATCTCATGAACTTAACACCTTACATAATTCCCTTGAAATTTTTAAGGATGCTCAAATTGATAGTCTCTAAAATTCTATTTCTAGTAAGGATTCTCAGATTAATAATTTACAATATTCTATTACTGGTAAAAATGCATTTCTTGGTCAACAAAATACTCGCATACAGTATCTAAAAACTCATAATACTTAGTAAGCTTTTATACAAGCTACACAGAGTAAAAGTAGGGAAATAGTTGTACAAACTAAAGGATCCACAAGAGCTATTCCTTATTTTCCTCTACCACTTCATGAAATGATTTCAATTTGTAATAAATCTTAGTATAAGATTCAAAAATTGGAAGAAAAAAATTCTAAGATCAAAGCAGAGTCTTAGTAGTAATTGTAGAAAGCTCAGACTTCCAGTCATAATATTTGTGAAATTACTAAAAAATTGTTATCTTGTAGAAAACCTTCTTATTTTTATGTTTTATTTATTCATGACTAATTTTATAAGTGATAGATGCAATTGATTTCTATTATTTTTCCCCATGTTATTGAGTATGAATATATGTTCATGGATGTCTTTCTTAAAAGTACCATAGAAAGACAGGATCAAATTTGTGAATTTTATCTTTGAAACATGTTATTGGGTTATCAGTCTAGATTTTTTATTAATTTGTTTGTAGGGGAAACACAACTACATTCTTTCCTTTCCACTATGAGAAATCAAATGATTTGGTATCATGAACACAATCAATTCTTGGAATTATAGAACACTATAGGCCTATGTATGAGACCTCAATTTCTAGAAGCCCACAAACTTCTTGTTACCTTTCAACCTATATATCATATATACATGGAAAATAAATATCATGATTTTTTTAGAGTAAATGTATCAGCTTTCAAAGCTTTTGTGAGCCAGCATTCCTCCAGCTCCATCAATGCAAGTATGGCTATAAGGGAAACTTTGCCTATTGTTTTGAAACATAGGGAAATAATGAGTCCCACTACTATTAGTTGGAGTCTTCAAAAAACTAGGTCGATTACTCAGATTATCACTCAGCTCTTAGATGAAAGAGGATCAGATGTTTAGATTGACATGAGATTTCAGCCACCCATTCTTATTTGTCATATATTCCCTTGGCAAAATTGGCACAATCATGCATAAATATAATTTCAGGCATGGCTACATATAGTGGTAAGAGATTTGGGATTTTTTCCCAAAAATCATCATTATTGGGGACATCACTTTCAAATATATGATCCCATTCAGTAGTTAGAATCCAGACTCCTAGATTGAAGAATAGTTCTCCCACTGGTTTGCAAAAGGATTTGTAAAAGGTAAAGTGTGGGGGGCAAATGATGAACATTCCATATAGCCTCATATAAATTATCCATAAGTGTTGCCTCTTGGTTATATATTACATTAAATTTAATAGTTAAGGTCTCATCTAAGTAGGAAATGAGTGAAATTGTCTTTTATTTGTATGTGATACATTGTTGACTCTCTATCTTATTCTTTGTGTCTAACTTGGATGAAATGAGCACAATTTTGTATACAAAGATACATCTCTATGGCATGATCGTTTTGAGAAGTCATCAATAATTTGGAAACCCTTTTTGGAAATAGTTTTGAAGACTCAACAAATAATACATTGAGCTCCAAAGCTCCTTAGTTGAGCTTCGAAGATGCTCTTAAGACCTATCTAGCTGTGCTTTGAAGATGCCTAACCACACTTCAACGATGCCCAATTATACCCTACAAATCAAGATAGTAACTCCAAAGATATCTACTATATAAATATATATTTTACTTCTATAAAGATCTTCTTTTAGACATTATTATTCATATTAATGGTCTAAAATGATCTGGATATAAATGTATTTCTATTTTGTAAAATTGGACACAATCTATTCAAATATATATTAGTTATTCTTGATCTATTGTTAGTTAAATCAGTTATGATGCCCATATAAATGTGAGATCTAATTCCTAGATCTTCTATTTTAAATAAGCAGATTTGGTTGTTTATATCACCATATTTTGTATTATGAGAATAGCCATTGAGATGTGCTTTAAATACATGTCTCCTTCTCATTCCAGTTAATCAATAAAAAATCAATTAGAAAATAGAGAACAAAAGAGAGTAAAAAACATTCAAGTGTAATTCCATGCATTTGTATATGTTCCTTTTGATAATGAAATAAAGTTCAGCTTTCCTTTTCATTACTGATTAAAATTTGATTCTGTTCTAAGGAATGAGCAAGGACCCACCTCTCTCTGAAGATTAAGACAATTGGTATTTCTAGTTTATAGTTTAAAAGTATATTTTTGTAATTCAGGGATAATTTATTTAACTATAAAGTGTGATTTCCCTCTTCAATGCAAGCGTGACTTCTCTTTCAAAGAAAAGTGTGATTTCCCTTTTAATGCAAGTGTATTTTCATTAAATGCAAAGTTTATTTCAATTCAATGCAAGTTAGTTTTTTTATGCAAAGTGTGTCTTTCAATTTCATAAGAAGTAAAGTTTGCTAACTCATTTCCATATTCAAAATCTATTAGGAATTAGTTTAAATGACAATAGACAATCAACATTCTCACATTCTGAAATATCACACTATCCTACCTAGTCAGGGAAATCGAGTGAGCATATTGTAGTGTCTTATGCCAGATGTTTAAGTTCTAGATGTTGATGGTGTGAACTGAAGAATCCTTTTAACAAGGAATGCCATAAGAAATCTTTAGTTAGCAAAACTTTTTAGATTTGTGTTTCTGTAATATAGAATTACAATCTTATTTATTGTACTTAAGATTTAGACATCAATAGCAGAATTAACCCCCTAAATAATGAGCTATTAACTCAAATATCTAACATCTCATTGCATATAGCCTTGGACATTGGCCCTGATATAAAATAACACCAATTCATTGATTGGTTAAATGAGAGGTATAACTATAGCCTATCAATGAATACATACAATCATGCCCTATAGATATACTACGTATATTTTATACGCATAATAGCATATGTGATTCACTATAAGACTTTATAGTTATATATGTAAGAGTAAGATTGAAGAGCTGTGTGTTTATGAATCATATCATTCTTAAATTATGAATTAGACTTAACCTGAGAACATAAGAATTTGAATAGGTTAAGGCTAGAAATGGAAACCGTGTGAGTAATATTTAAATTGAAAACATATTTACTGTGTTAAGGAATTTATTGACTATTTCACCACAATATTTGATAACTCAGATTATTGAATAAATGACTTAAATTTTGCGAATAATAGCAATATGAGATTAGGAATTAACAAAATGGAGCCTCATTGGATTCATTATTTCTATTGTTAAATATTGAGAACAGGGGTTTTGTAATTTTATTTATTCTTGATCCTTTTCTATAAAGTTTATATCTTTTAGGCTTTACAAAGAAAAATGAAAAAGTTTTATTAATAGTCAGAACGTTATTTTTAGATTTAATTATATATATTATGGGATATATATAATATGATCATATAATTATATGGAATACATGTATAAGATAACATAAGTCCTCCTATCTGCATATATGCATATAGCGTATATTTATAGAATAGGTAGCATGCTTTAGTTAAAGTTTTTTACTAAAAAATTAAGTCATGAAATACCTAAGGATAGGGGACTACAACTATATGAACGTAGCCTAAAGTACAAAATAGATGAATAAGTGAACATTGTTAAATCTTTATGAAAATTTGTGAAAGTTGGTTATATTGAGTGGTATGAACTTTATGTTATGAAAATGTTAATTTTGTGCTTAACATTTACTAAAGGAAAATAGACTCTTGGAATGACTTGTATTATAACCATATGGTAAATAAACTTGCTTATCATAAATATTGTTTATGAGATAAATAATAAAATGAGGTTTAATCATATGTTTGATCGACTAAATGTATGTATAGTAATTATTTATATAATTAACATGTGTTTGTACTTGCTAGTAGAAATAATAGCATGAACTTGTTGGTTATAACTATATGTTAAACAAATCTAGCATTGATGATTCTAACTAAGCAGTGAGATGGACTTCACTGTCTTAGTTAGCATCACCAATTCCAAATGAAGGTAATCTGTTCAAGTGGTGTGTATGAATTTGACTGATCCTAGAGATCATATGTTATTGAAAACTTTGGCCAAAGTAATATTTAGATATACATTATCATTTCATATGTATGATTTACATGCTTGTGCAACATCATGTAGTAGAAATCTTATAGCACATGAAGTACTATCATGTTTTTCTAAATTTTCGCACTATCATTATCTACCCATCTGTGAAGGGAGGGATATTCCCTATTTGGGGGATTGTGTGGGAGATTGATGGTCTATGGTTAGTGTGTAAAAGCACTTGAATGATACTCTCCCTCCCCATTGTAGTAATTACTTAGAGATTACACTTGATATTATCAGAGATATAGGAGTTAGTGTAATTCGTGTTCCATGAATCATTATATATATTATTGTACTATATATTGAGGTAGAATGCCTAATGGATATGTAATTGATTATTATTATACATTGATATCAAATGTTATATTATTATACCAACCGTGGCTGGATTTTTATTATGATTACTTTCCTTATGCAATTATGATTATTTACATAAGTTGCTAGTGATTGGTAAATATTAATGTTAGATGTTTATATAAATTTAATATACTTGTTAGTATGTTGAAAATCACTAATTAGATTCTCGTGGTGTGATCTAATGAAAGAATAAGTGTTGATTAAATATTTTTTTTAAATATTATATTATTCTTGTAAATCCATAAGTGGACGTTATAAGTATTGTAAAAGAAAATATTTTTAAGTAAACATAAAAGGAAAAGTGTGATAATGACACACTAAGGGTAAATATTCAATGATGTGATCAAGGTGAAAATAGAAAGACCCATATTTTTCACATAAATAATGTTTTTATTGTTGCCAAGATCATTTAGATTCCTATGTGGGTACATGGCATCCACATGGAAGAAACATTGTATAAATATGACACTTTCGAGGCCACACAAATACTCTATGACTAAATCCATGAAATGTGGAAACCAAAATGAGTTTACACAGTCATGACATATAAATACTTTTGCTAAATTTGATATAGTAATGACTCTATGTGGTATGTGTAACTACAACATGTTTAAAAACATTGCAGGATTAATATGAGCACATGACTGCAGGGGAAATAAGTTCCAAAAATTTACTATGATCCCACAAATGAACATGGTGGCATTTACAACACTTAATACAAAGAGTTTCATCTTTGTATAAATACATAGTCATGCCCAAACATAATTAAGGCCCAAAGAACTTGAGTATATCCAAAGTAATATTAGTTTAGACATAAAAAAAGACACATGATGTGCTTATAGTTTTCCTCAATACAAAGAATTTGAAAAAAAGGCAAATGATTTTGTTATAATTGAAAAAAAACTTGTTAACACCTATACAAATATTATTATTGATGCTAAAACAAAAACAATATAAATTTTATGCCCAATCGATCGTTAAAATGTAGATATAGTAGGGTGTTTGTTAAAAGGCCCATTTCTTTCTTTAAAAATCCATAGAGGCTTTGCAACTCTGAGATGACACAATGAAAATAATAGTATAATAAAGTGACCATGGAGAAAAAAAATCTACCAGGACTATTCATAATTCTCAGAGCTTATACCAAAATTATAAATGGCAAAGGCAATTGAATATGTACGGTGGATAACTTTACCTATTTAATTTCACAATGGCTAGTATTTTTTCTAATCTTTGATTGCATATGATATTCACTATAAGAATTGAATATGCATGACCTAAATGGTTTATATAAATAACATAATAAAATAATGATACAAAAATCAATGAATTTGATGTAGACATTTTTTTCCATTTTTTGCTCTGACAAATACTTGAATTTTCTTAGGAAATTAGTCTTTGCATTGTCCTCTAACTAATAAAAAACCTTTAAAAAAACCATTTTTTTATTTTTTCACAAAATAATGTATTTTGCAAACTTAATGTCAAAACTTTAAAACTTGACAAAATATTAATATTGAACATTTCCAATGAAAATTAATAGGAAAAGGTGATTATAATATATAATTATACAACACGTACTAATAAATATATTTAAAAAATATATATTGGTATATATATATGATATGGAATCTTAATAAGCATGGTCGAGTTAAAACATATACCATGAACAAATATTAGTGCCAAAAAATTTCAATGCAATGGTTAGTTGGATGGTTGTGATTTATTATTATTATTATTATTATTATTGTTGTTGTTGTTGTTGTTGTTGTTCTTGTTGTTGTTGTTGTTTTCGTTGTTGTTGTTGTTTATTTTGTTTCTTTGATGAAATAGAGCTTATAGTATTAATATAAATATATCAACATTTAGAAGACTATTCACAAAAATTTGACAATAAGAGAGCACATGACAATGACACTTTATGCCCAACCTAGGAAACACAAGTGAGGCCAAAGCCAAGAAACATATAAACAAACTAGGTGAAGCTTAGAAAAGCTTTAATACATCAAAAAAAGAGTAATGAAGTAGTAGTAAAAAAGATATTAGTAGATGATGGATCATGATCAAGAGGATCACCCCATCTAAAACCTAGAAGATATTTCCATTCAACAACAAGGTCCCATCCAAAATCAGAGGCATGTTAGTCACCTTCCTCTTACACTTCATTATCCTACCAGAGTGATGGGGATAAATTACCAAATCAAGCTGAGGGAAGCCATTGTTTGGTGGTGGTTACCTACCACTCTAAGAACCCCCAAGCGGGTAACTCCACCTACACTAGTTTGTAGGAGGTGAAGAGCCCCAAATTGAGCCTATAGAGGATGAGGAGGAAGATAGAACCAACCTCCACGTTAGGCTGAGAAAGGAAAGTGGTGACATAATGAAGAATTAGTAACATGGTTATCAAAATGTTGGTGAGACTGATTACAATGAGGGCCACCACCACCTCTCAAAGATGTGTTTTGAGGTGAAAATAATGGCACATGAGAAATATTTTAGGGGGCATCACCCTAGTGGTGAAGTAACCACTGTAGGTGATCTAGCTCCATATCCACATTATTAGTTTTCACTTATTTCTATAAAAGCACATTAAAAATAACCATAGCCTTATTATTATTATTATTATTATTATCATTATTATTATTATTATTATTATTATTATTATTATTATTATTATAAATGAATATTAGTAGAAACATTAGAGAATAAAGTTGAATTCCTTTCTTTACATATCCAAAATAGAATTTCCACTTATGAAAGCATTCTAGACTTGGGTGAATTGAGGGGAATTTTTGGTCTATCACCCAAGAGTGTTTGAAACCAACTAAAGGGGTCTGGGCAAAAAAACTTAAAAAATCATGTATCTAAATTTAGGCACTTAGGGCCTTAGGGAAAAACTAGAAAAGGTGCATGATAGTATCTAGATGTCCATAGAATGGGAATCAAAGTTGTACAAACCCTAATTGAATTATCCTTCTACCTATAGGAATCCCTTGATTAAAGAAACACAAAAAATGAGCTAACTTAGGTTCAACACACACAGATCAAATAGTCTAAAAACATATCCCCCAAACTATGAGTACAGACTAAATATTCCAATAGCCATTAAGATTAAACCATAGGGATATGAAATGTCATTCATAAAATTTTTATCAATGTAATTCTGTAAAAGGTTGTAACATATCATTTCAAATATTTCCACCAAGGGTTGGAAGAATTGATTGTGATTTTTGAAGAAGTTTTGTTGGGACAGCTTTCACAATCTCTTTGGAAGATTTTTTGTCTGCAAACGAAAGTTTGTATTTAACTTTGAATTCATCCCAGTGGATATAAAAGTAAGTGTTTTTTCAAAACAAGTCTTTCATAATATGAATTCCCCTTCAAAATAATTTGAGTGAATGAACCTAAGGTACCTCTACGAGAGGAACTTCATTAAATTTAATGATAGGGGACCACCATAGTGAGTGTTGATTGATATACAGGTCATCTCTAAACCCATAGTCCCTCCATAATAGCCAAGACTTTTTCCCACTCTTTCTAGATACTTTTTATCATAAAGGACCCCACAATTTTCATAGGGGAAACAAGAGTAAGGAGGTTATAAAAACCAAGACCTTTTCACATTTCATGTTTGTAAGGGGATCCTTGAGCACTATAATTGTGGATGAGAAACTTCTAGGCTTATTTTCCTTCAATGGCATGAACTATCCATTTGACATAGATATTCAAACCTTGACAAGAGACATCTATCAATCCTATATGACTTGCCTCCTGGGGAAGACAACAATATTCCTAGGTCACCTTATAGAAACCTTTGTCAGTGAAGGGGTTAGCCCATATGAAATCTTTGAGAAGTTTTTTTAGTTTTTGGACTCATAGCTTGAAAGGCACCCATCATGAATAATAATACACATGGATGGTTGTAATCACTTTAGAACAAATTTAAAATTTACTAGCCAATGATAAAGGTTTGGTGATCTAATATAATAACTTATTTTCCACCCTGTCCACCACATATTGCCAAACTCTAGATGGGAGGCATAAAAATCACAAAAAGTATACCCAAAAATGTAAAAAAATCATCATGTTGGAGAAATTTCAACTCATAGCGAGTCATCCAAGGAGGTAGGGGGAGGAACTATTCTCTATAGCATTGAGTTTTATGCCATTAGATGCAAGAGCCAAAAGCAAGACAAAAAAATATGAAGATAAAGCATGGCATTAGAAATATTAGGTTCATCCTCAATGAGATTTAAAAAGGAATTATCAATGAAATGCCAATTAAGAAGTTACAAGTTCTCCTCAATAGGCAAGGAAATGCTGCAAGCAATGCCTTGATATTGGGCATTAGTAAGCAGATAGACAAAACCTTCAACAACAAGAACATAAAGATCTAGATTCAGCGAGCAACACTACCTAATGCATCTAAAAATACCAAAGTGCTTTGAAATAACTCCATTAATGGAAATAAATTCATAGGTATGATCACAAATCATACAGACCAATTACAAAAAAGCTGGGCCAAATTATAGAGATTACAACATAGCCAAAATAAATGGCCACTCTATATTGTTATATACTTTTTCTAAGCTAATTTTTATAAATATGGCCTTTTGATTGGAGTGGTGAGCACATTCCATGCCTTCCCACCAACAATAAAATTATCCAAGATATATCTACCTTGGACGAACCCTGTCTACTTAGGTTGAATAATCAAAGGCAAAAGGTGGCAAACCCGAAGCACTAAAGCTTTAGTGATAGGCATCCAATTGCATATTAATTTAGGGTCTCCAACTTTTAAGATGAATTTAATGTGCCCTTTATTGATATTTGGGCCTAAGGACTGTTTAGAGAAGGCTTAACAATAGACTTGATACATATTAGGCCCAACAATGTCCCACATTTTTTTATAAAATTCATAAGGATAGCCATCACAACCAAGAGATTTTTCATTGGCCATTTACATAATTAATCATATAAATCCTCAACAGAGTGTTGTTTATTATAGGGAACCCTTTGAGTAGGAGTGACTTTGCTCAAAACAAATAAATGGATTTGGTCAATAGATTGTTGTCACTCCAAGAAAGATTCATGAGTTGTGAAAACATGTTGGTAATGTTTAGTAAAGGCTCTGACCATATCAAACATTTTAGTGAGGTGGTGACCATCCTTCTGGATGGATTTGATCTATTGGGAGGGAGTTTTAGATTTGAGCATTTGAAAAAATTATTTGGAAAATCTATTTGCCACTTTGAGCCAATGTAGACACAATTGAATTTGAGCTCCTCGAGTATTGTACATATTTACAATTTAGATATTTTACCTTAAGGTTTACTCAAGCAATATCACCACATGATTCAAATCCAAGGAGGTGACAGAGTAAGAGTGCCACCGTATCTTAGCCAACTGGTAGCCATAAAGATGGAGAATTTTATTTGTCTTATTGAGTATATCAACCCACCATTGAATCTAGCCTAGCTACTAAGTAAGTTATGGGACTGGGTTCTAAACCTGCTTAATATGGGCCATAGTGGGATCATGTTCTAGTAGGGTCATATTTATAAAAAACTAATTTCTATGGATTTTGGGATTTTTAAACTACTATAGAATGTGGAAGTGGATAGGCAAATGGTAATAAAGGATAAAATCTGGTAAGGCTTCTACTAGCAAGAAAAATGTATTGTTAAAGAAGTATGATTGAGTGGAGAGCATAGCCCGATCAAGCTATTTTAACTCACAATCAAATCCACTTTTAAGGTTGCTCTAAATATACCAAAATTTATATATCGGATGAAAATCAATTTTGGGGTTATAAGCCAAAATTTATTTTGCATGAAAATTTTTGCCTCTCTTTTACCGGTGGTCCATCTCATTGGTAGAATGTCAATCTTGTTAGTAGGCTATTCAACCATATTGAAGTCACTGTATATCACCTAGTGGGTATAAATTAATGAACTGGAACCCATCACCATAGAGTCATCCTTTCATGTGCATCACTTGATGCATAAACATTAATGATGCCAAAAGAGCAATTCTTAATATTTAAAAGGACCCAAATGACATGATGTGAAGGATCACATACATAATCGACAAAATGTGAACACCATTTTGGAGAAATAAATGTCATAAGTTTTCCACAACCTAGGTCATGATTGCTTATTAGTACCAAACTATTAGGCCACATTACTTTGTTGACAATGAACAGAAGGAAACCCACAGAGAAGGAAACCCACCACCTTAATTTTTTTTAGATAGAGAATGTCCATATTTGCAAACATTTTCCTAAAATATCTCACCATGTACTTATAAGATGAGTCTATAAGACCCAAACATTCCATACATAAAAATTCATAGATTATGGGTATTAAGAGACACATTGTCAGAATAAATCCCTTCAAGGGTTTCATATTTGTTCTGTAGGAATTGTTCATTATTGGAAAGCAAATTTTCTTGACGTTGAACAAACTATTTGGTTGTTAACTTAACCACATATGTCATAACCCTCAAATTTTGAGTAAATAAAAACCTAGTTTGTAGAGATTATTCTCTCTAATTCCAATACTAGGTCAATTATTATACAAAATTTAACCACATGTTTGACTCAAATATGCACATTCCACAAATATTTAGTTGAACCTTGTGTAACATAGAGTGTGTAGTCTAGGACTAGCTAAGGACTAAGTAATCAGGATCAACTAAACTGTTTATACCAATTTCTAATAGATATAAGCAACAATAAGCATAATCTAAAATCTATAACATCTTTGAACATCTTCCTAGCAGACCACGTCATTAACTTTTAAAGCATCTGACTTTGAAAGAGGATAAAATATAGTTAAATTTTGAACTCCATGTTATTGTCTCAAATTAAAATTTCCATAAAACTCACATGAGTTCATCAGTGTCAGTTTTGGCCATAACCACAACTTGTACCACCTTACTCATTGATTGAAATCAAGTAAATACAACTTTGGGTTCTTAAGTGTTTGGCATAAGACTACCATGCCACCTAGAAATTACTTCTATCACACTAATATGGTTTACTCTTAGTATATTTATATAGCTTATTAACCATTCATTATAGACATTTGTAACATAATTATACAATCACTTCATTAATATACTTTGTTTTATATAATACAAGTGTTAAATAATAATAGAGACTATTATCTTTATTTCATTACATGATTTATGAAATGATCTCATAGCATAGTAACACATCACAATTTATCCCTCTTGTTAATAAAATTTGGAATTCATATTCAACCCAAACACTTTATATAAGATCAACTAAGAGTACCTATGTGTGTGTTACTTAATTAATCGTATTCTAGATGAGTATTGACATACTCATCTAAAAGGCCATCTTCAAGATTGTTATGACTATCTTCCATTATGTTAATGAAATATTAACATTCAATTTCTATACATCATAAGGTATAAAGTTCTTATAATAAATATCAATATAGGAAATATACATATTGATGATGAGCAATATCAATTATTACTCCTTGTCATTATCACACAACTCAGAACTAAAACAACACATAATTAATTTAATTAGGTGGATCCTCGATACTTAAAGAGTCTAAACAATAAATTGAAGAAATATAAAAACCTTTATTAAAATTGACTCAAGTTATGGAATTGATATTATCCATATTTCCACTTTAATCGTGCACTAACACAAGACATTTATACACTTTCCATAGCCAAAGTGAAACACAACACTCTGCCTAATTGAGTCTTAACCAAGCACCAAAATAATTATGCTAACATATTTAATTATCTAACTCGCATTGCCAATCAAAATCAATTTCTATATTCTTTATATAAGAATTCAATCCAAGAACCAAACTATACAATTATGCTTAAAGAATTGTTAAAAAACTATATTAAGTGCACCAAAATTAAAACAAATTCATACCCTTAAGTAATCAAATGATCATACAAATTCTTAATATTAGCAACATTGATTTCTAACCACTTAACACTAAAATAGTTGTACTTCACCATTCAACTCTATGTAAGGATGCACATGAAATTACCATTTTTAGAATGAGTATATTTTTCCTAAAGCTATAGTTGAATTTATAATCAACTAATAGTCAAACTTTTTGTCAAGAGAGCATTCATATGAACATACTATGCAGTGCCAATCAATATTTAATTTCCTATGAATTCAAGTAACTATATCAATTAAATAAAGTATAAATAAATAATCGATTATGCCTAGTTATATGCTTGAACAAATATGTTCACACCTTTTAAATAAAGAATCAAATTGACCATTATAGAGTTAGTGTGCCACAATTTTCAAACACAAAAATATACTTGCTCAAGTTTATCGTTCAACTAGACCCAAATGAATTGAGAGATAAACATTCTTCATTACAAATAGTGAATTAATTCTTTCAATATAAAATAACAACTTAAAGATATAATCCCATAATCATAATACATCGAATATGAATTAACTTCAAACATACATCCACACCATCGATATCTCGAGGAAATTAATGTAAGGTAGATCTATTTGACCATAATAAAGTCATTTAAAATAAACACATAGAATTCACCAATCCTTGTTCTGATATGAAAGAAATACAAATGAGGGTGAATATACAACTAGATGTTACCCTAATAGTAAACAAAACATCCATATTAATATGAACCGACTCTATAGAGTTTAAGAAGATAATCATAAAAATTTTAAGCATGACTTATTTATTAAATCAACTACCACTTTTGTATTTCTTTCAATAAAAAGTAAACCGATTGAGTTAGATTAAGTAAGTAATCATTATCCAACTAGCATGCAATCATAACTATTCATAATAGTATTTGACATTTGACTAGGATCCTTTCCCAATGATAAGGGATCAAGTCAACAAGTTAAGGAAAATATACAGTTGATATCTTACACAGGTTTATGTTTACATGAGCTTTACCTTAAGCTATATATTGCAACCCAGAAGGATCGATATAATGACCACATTCCATATTAATAAATAATCAACTTGCAATTTAATAATAATTTAAGTACACATCATTATGCATAAATAGTCAACTTAAAACTAATCATCAAGTAAATGATTCCAAACCATTCTAAATTTAATTGCCTTATATAAATACATCAATGGGAGCAACAAAACCTCCTTTCCAAAATGTTCTATTAAATACTATTAATCAATTCAGATTCAAATATACAAATTTATCTTCTTAGGTACTTACAAAAATAAAAAATTAAAAATAACCAAGTTCCATTTACCAAGTAATAAATCTTTAGAGGCAAATCATGTCCATGTGCCTAGTGAGCTCATCCATCAGTGAATTTTTCCCTACCCACCCCAACCATCGATTGGTGAGGTAGCAAACACCCAATAATGAAACTAGACCATCTAGACAACATAGCTATCATGATGCAAATAGAATTATAGAGGGGAGGTTAGGGTTTCATCTAAACAACCATCGCTCACACAAAACATTGGTTAGCAGAGGTTCCTAGAAAACTCAAGAACATGTTAATTACAGGGATATCTTGTGCAATTTATAAAAAAAAGGAATAGTTCTCGATAATTTAGACTGAATCTAACCATTAAAGATTAAGTTGAGCTCATTATATGAAGACATACAAAATTAATGTATACATAATATTTAGCATAAACTATATGAATAACAAATTAAAACATCCATACTACTCATTGCACACCGATCATAAGTAAAAGATATATAGGAAAACCATTCATAACATTATATTAATCTCTATCACATTTGGAACCATTCTCAATTATAACTTAGCCCTATTTATTAATTTTTTTTACAGGGCATTGTCTCTTCATCTTCTAACCTTTTATTATGCCGAAAAGAAAGGACTCTTCACATTCTGAGATAAAATACTATTCTATCAAAAGTCAAATGCATACAAAAAACTATACAAAAGACAAAATAGTGTGTTATGCGCATGTGGCTATCAAATATATATTATGATTTTAATAGGCCCTGTACTATGCTCAAAACTTTCCCAGACTTAATTTTTTATCTCATCCTGAGACAATGTCGTAACAAAATACTCTGATCTGAAGCTGAAGGAATAAACTATAAAAAAGAGTCACGATTATCATTCCAAGTGTTTATCAGTTTTCACCCTTTATGCACTACTTAGTCTCCCTTTTATCTTATCAACTAATTAGTGTACTAGCTTACAACCCTTTCATGTTTCTAATAGACTAGCATAACCAAGTGGCCTCCCTTTACATGTTTTCAACCATCCTATCCCTGCTCCTAATGCTTAAGGCTATCCAACAAAATTATGTAAAGTTTGTGAAACCTGTAAAATTGGAATATGTAGTACCTATTGAGTGGATGGTGCCATGCTTTGAAGTGGTTGCTTAGTAGGTTATTTGTATGTTGGTTATGTTTTCACTATAGATGAATCACTTGGTTCGCTTAATTTGGTGGTGGAATTTATTGCTATCAAGTGTCTACTTTTGTATTTGTGGATATCTCATTTTATTGTGGGACTTGTTGGAGTTGCTATGGTGGAATTAATTGAGGCTCATCCACAAGTTAACCAATAGAGGGATCAATATAGGAAAGATATTGATTAATCATATTCTAGTCCATTAATACTTCCCACACCATAGTAAGCATTATGTGTAGCGAGATTTGAATTACCATCAAGTTCTGCACATCTTCATCTTCTATGATAGTAATGAGTGCTTTAGCACCTAATAACTTGAGATGGAATCCAAAATTAACTCATCTAATTTATTTGCATGCCTTTAATCTTGTATGACAATAATTATAGTGTGCAGAGTCTCATTGTGTCAAGCCTAAATTTTTTGCAAGGTAGTTCCCTTGAATCTATTAATTGGTTGAGGGCATTACTCATAGTATCATAAGTAGTTATTTTAGAATTTATTACATATTTGGCTCTATCTCTTATTGTGAACTCTGATTGAGTGGTAGATAATGAATTGTCAAGTGTTGCCTCCAATTCAATATCCCTTGTGCTATTTGTTTTACTTATCATGCAATAATATCCAAAATTTGATCATATTCATCAAGCAGTTCACAGATTGCCTCCGTCTCTAATTTTATATTCTACCCATGTGCTCTCAGTTCTTTCAAGTTTTGCATAGCCATCCAGTGCTTTGTGAGTTGATTTAATAAAGTTTTGAGTTATTTTTATTCAGACATCACTTGGTCATATAAGACTTGTGTAACCAATATGGAACAACTATTATTAATTATCTAGTGTATTTTTGTATGATAGTTGAAAGACTTCTTGTTCCAAGTCTAAATCATTTTGTAATATGGACTCCTCAAACAAAGTTTCACCCTTAATTTGCATAGTCAATGATAACTGGGAAATAGCCAAATATGTTCTAAGCACAGTGGTAGTAAATGTCATGGATGTGGTTAGAATCATTGCAGAAGCTGTTATGAATTGGGCCAAAAGAAAAGAGAAGGTGGTGCATCAGGTGGATGATGTGGGAACATCCCACAACTAATAGCTAGTGATTTAATGTTTTGACTGCTTAGCCTCCTCCTACATACCTCTTTGTGTTGTCAGTTTGTGTTATTCTACACACTTTGCTTCTTCATTAGCTATACCCTCTTTTTTCTTTTCTGAATTGAACCTCAACTTCAGTCTTAGCCTTAGCATTTACCTCAACTTGTAGTTTGACCTTAGCCTTAGTTTCATCTTTAACTTTGGCTTTAGCATCTGCCTAAGCCTTAGCTTTGGCTTTTGCCTCAACCTTAACTTTGGATTCTACATTGACCTTAGCCTTGGCCTCAAATTTAGCTTTGGTTTAATCCTTGGCTTCTTGTTCTTCAGTTGTATACTTGGATTGTTCATATTTAATGCACTAATCTTCTTTGGCTTTTTTATTTTCTTGAGCCTTTACTTGTGTTAGTGCATCTTCCTGCTTGTGTTATGCAGCTTGAACTTCCTGATGTTTTCGTGATACCTCTTCTTGCTCCCTTTTCTTTACCTCTACTTCTTATGCTCATTTATTGTGAGCCTCTTATTCCTTGGCTTACTTATTTATAGCCTATACTTATTTTTATCATTTTACTTTGAGCCTCTACTTTATTGGTTTGTTTCTAGTGTGCTTCATGCATAACTTGTTGTTTTCATTGTTCTTCTTGCACAACTTCCTATTGCTTGTGTTGTTCTTCCTCCATAGTTGCCTTTATCTTTATTTATTTCCTCTTTCTCTTTTTCTCTTCATTTTTATATTTATATTTAGCCTTCCTTTGATCATCCTTTGGATCCTTTGGCTCTTACACAGCTTCGATTTGTATCTTTGTCTGTGATAAACTAGTTTCTTCTGATTTTTCCATAGGGCTTGTCAAGTCCAGTATTGTCATTGATTGTGAATCTTTTGAAATAAAGGATTCAAACACAATACTCTTCTTCACAACCATATTATTTATATATGTAGGAGGGGAAGTGAGGCTCTTCATTTGCTTCTATGTAGGCTGGCTTTGGGGTTATGGCCATGTTTCTAGTGCTTGTTTCACTCCCCTCTCTTATGTTTGTTATCCAAAATTTACCATTCTCTTTTATTATTTGGGATATCCTTAATGAAGGATTAATCATTGGTTTGTGCAATAAGGTTAGAGGTGGAATCTCTTATGTTGGTTATTCTTCTTGGTATGTAGCACAAAATCCCATAGTTGGTTCTATATATAATATTTCAACCTTCAACTCTTGTCAAGCTACTTCATGCCCTACAATGTCAACCATGATATAAGGGGGAGGTTAAATGATTTCAACCCAAAGGTCTTGCCTTACCTTATTGTATACTTGGCAGGTGTGTACTACTTTCCAAAAGAAGAATTTATTTTCTTCTTCATACTCATAATGATCATCACCAATGTATTCCATTATAGACATCAGAACTCCCTGCTCCTTGACTCATAACTTTTCTAGGTTTGCACTCACATGTTATCTTCATAACATTTGGATTGTCCAACCAAAACTTTATTTGAAAAATTCTCATTTTTAATGGTGGTGGTGAGACTCTCTATACTAGTGCCTTTCTCTTGACCTTGTAGTGTTTCAATGGAGCCATTGATGGTTGCAATGGATCATATGGTTGTGTTCATGTTTGTTTAAACATGGATAGTTATCCACCTAGAGGCATAGAATGTAGAGGTTATACTCACCTTACAGCTAGGAATTTATATCACCAAACTTTTGCCTATGCATCCAACATAATGATGAAAAAAGGCAATGAAGTCGCAGTTGGATTAGCCAAGTTGTGCACTTTAATTTGGACTCTATTATGCAAATTAGTAATCGATACATGTTACCATAGATATTGCATGACAACTTGGGGTATTGTAGGATGCAAATTAATAAAGGTTAAGGCCTCAATACACCATGTGTTGAATCTCCCCAATTACTTATATTATTGCCCATTTTTGTTCCATGTAATGTTTGTGAATATGATAGCAAGAAAATAATTTATAGCTAGGTTGATTGGTCCATCCGATGATTTCCATTGCACAAATCAAATAAACATGATAAAAATTTGATATTGGAATGCCTGGGAGGTTCCTATGAGTATCTTGTCAATATTGGTGGTTAGCTCCAAGGCCAAAAACTTGGGCCAATTGAAGTATTCATGAGGCATATCATGCAATATATAATATCTATAACCCCTTTTATTACCTACTTATCTTATTTTATTATTTGATAAAACATTTTGGTAATGCATTCAACTAGGTTACGTACCAAATCATCATCTATTGAATCAATTAGTATCCCTCTATCTTTCCTTGTCATATACTTCTCCCTGGTGTCAAAATGAATTGGTGGAGCAGTAGACTTTTAATGGAGAAGGAATTTTCCTCAAGCTAAGAGGCATGTTGTTCATGCCATAATCTGAAGATTGATCCAGATTATAATATCCTAGGATAAGTAAATAGCCCCTTCATTATACCTACTCATAATAGTGAACATTACCTCATACATATGTATAAATGTAGGTAGTTTGATCAATATTTCCACATCTGAGCCTTGTAGTGGATGTGGGATCATTAGGACACCTGCTTGTGCAGCTTCCTACAGCCCAAGAGTAAACATAGTAGTTTTTGATTAATCAATGAATTTGAATGAGTCAAGGTCATTATATTTAGTTTGCCTAGGCCTAAGCTAATCCCCATTTCCTTTTTTTATGAATAGTTAGTGGGATAAATAATTGAGATCGATCCTTGGTTGCTAGTGTGGACTGGTTTGAACACCTCCTTTATTTGGTCTAGTTAGGTTGAAGACTATGTGCATAAATAGCTATTATTAATACAGATCACAAGATTCACTTGTTAGAATAATTGTGTAATGGTTGTGTGTTATCCATGCCCTTTTTTATATGGCTTTTGGCACCCATATACATATAGGCACCTTGTTTAAATGCATTGCATTGTTTGAGCACAAGTTTACCTCCCAAATTAATATCAATCGACTACTAATTGATATGACAACTACCCTTTTCTATATAAGTTATTTGATATATGAATTTTTAAGTAATTGATGTGTCTTGTCATCCTTTCATCTATCTCATTTATTTTATGACCCAACTTATCATTTTACCATGCAATCTACTTTAAGAATGATGCAATCTACTCAAGTGCCTTATCATTAATAGTATTAAATGATTTTTATATGTCATTTTTCCATACCTATCTTGTTAATGTTTTATTATTGAACTTATTTGATGACCATAGTGTAGTTGTTTCTATTTGTCATTTCCTTTGGCTATCTCTATTAATCAATCACAATCTGTGATGCTCATTCTTTGAGCTATGTTCCATTGTGTTGTGATCTAAAGATTGCACTATACAAACACTATAATCCTAATAAATCAAACAAAAACACAAAGAAACATTAAAAAAAACCTTAATCTACATGGTGCTACTTGGCACCCTCTCTTTTTAACAACAAGAAGGATAGAGACTAATGATAGTAAGGCTTAAGCCTATATCCATTAACACATCCTAGTAATATGGTTCCCAACAGATCTTTTAACACAATAGTACTTTGTTGTGAGACTTCATTAATAATGTAGGGTCCTTCCATATAATTCATATTTTTCTCAAAAATGCTTTAAACCTGTTATCATACAGTAGTAACACTTATTCTAGATGAAATTATTTAGATCACAAGTTGCTAACATGTCATGTCTTATAAATTAAATTATGGATCTATTGTGTCCATTGTGCCCTTTGTTGACTTTATTCCATTCTAACCAAGTCCATTAATCATTTATTTAAGGAGTCTTGGTCACCCAACCTCATAACCATTGTAATGTGTAGACTCGAAACAATCTATTCCATAGGCATTACTACCTCAGAGCTTCTATCGAATGTGAAAATGGCAAAGGTAATTGAATGTGTACAGTGGGTAACTATACCTATTTATTTTCACAATGGCCAATAACTTTTATAATCTTTGATTGCATATGATAATCACTATGAAAATTGAATATGCGTGACCTAAATGGTTTATATAAATAACATAGTAAAATAATGATACAAAAATCAATGAATTTGATGTAGATATTTTTTTCTATTTTTTTGCTCTGAAAAATACTTGAATTTTATTAAGAAATTAGTCTTGGCATTGTCCTCTAACTAATAGAAAACTAGCAAATATTTTTTTCCATTTTTTTATTTTTCCACAAAATAATGTATTTTGCAAACCTGATGTCAAAACTTTAAAACTAGACAAACTATTGGCATTGAACATTTTCCAATGAAAATTAATAGGATGAGGCAATTATAATAGATACTTATACAATATGTACTAATAAATATATTGAAAATATATATACTGGTATATAGATATGATTTGGAATCTTAATGAGCACGGTCGTGTTCAAATATATATCATGAACAAATATTAGTTCCAAAAAAATTCAATGTAATAATTAGTTGGATGGCTATGATTTTTTTTTTTTTTTGATGAAATATATATTATATTATTTATATAAATATATCAACATTTATAATACAATTCACAAAAATTTGGAGGTAAGAGAGTATGCCACAATGACACTTTAGGCCTAGCCTTGGAAACACAAGTGAGGCCAAAGCCAAGAAACATGGAAACAAACTAGGCCAAGCTTAGAAAATCTCTATTACATCAAAAAAGAGTAATTAAGTAGTAGTATAAAAGAGATGAACAAATGAGGGATCATGATCAAGTGGATCACCCCATCCAAAACCTGGAATATATTTCCATTCAACAATAGGGTCCCATCCAAAATCAAAGGCATGTTAGTCACCTTGTTCTTGCACTTCAATATCCTACCAGAGTGATGGGGAGAAATTTCCAAATCAAGCCTAAGAAAGCCATTATCTAGTGGTGGTTATCTACCACTCTAAGAACTCACAGGTGGGTAACTCCACCTGCACTAGTCTACAAAAGGCAAAGATCCCTACCCTAAGCCTGTAGAGGACATGGAGGCAAAGATCACCAACCTCCACATTAGACCGAGGAAGGAGAGTAGTGCCATTGCATATAACTAGTGACATGGTTGTCAAAATGTTGGTGAGGCTGCCTATGATTAGTGACACCCTAAAGAGGGCCACTGCCATCTCTTAGTGATTTGTTTCAAGGTGAGTAGAGTGGTACATGAGAAACATTATATGGGGTGTGAACCTAGTAGCGAAGAAACCATTGTAGGTGATCTAGCTCCATAGCCACATTGTTAGTTTTCACTTATGTCTACAAAAGCACATTAAAAATAACCATATCCTTATTTTATATGTATGTATGTGTTTATATAAGTGAATGTTAGCATAAACATTAGAGAATAAAGTTGAACTCCTTTCTTTACATATCTAAAATATGATTTCCACTTCTAAAATCATGTTAGACTTGGGTGAATTGAGGGGGAATTTTTGGTATATCACCCTAGAGTGTGTGAAACCAACTAAAGGGGTATGGGCAAAAAATCCTAAAAAAATCATGTATCTAAATCCAGGCAATTTGGGCCCAAGGGAAAAAATAGAAAAGGTGAATGATAGTCTCCAAATGCCCATAGAATGGGCATCAAAGCCACACAAACCCTAATTGAATTAGCCTTTTACCTACAGGAATCCCTTGATAAAGTAAACACAAGGTAAAATGAGTTAGCTTAGGTTCAACACACGTAGACTAAACAGTCTGAAAACATCTTCCCCAAACTATGAGGAAGGACTAAATATTCCAATGGCTGTTAAACTTGTCAAGCATAGGGAGATGAGGCCCATTGATAACCTTTTTGATCAGTGTATTTCTATAAAGGGGTGTAACATACCTTTCAAATATTTCCACCAAGGGTAAGAAGAATTGATCATGATTTTTTGAAGTAGTTTCATTGGAACAGCTTACACAATCTCTTCTTAAGATTCTATCTTAGAGGAAAATTTTTATTTAAATTTGAATTCATCCCAGGGGATCCAAAAGGAAGTGTTTTTGTAAAATAAGTCTTGCACAATATGAATTTCCCTTCAAAATAATTTGAGAGAATGAATGTGAGGTACCTCTACAAGAGGAAATGCATAAAATTTAATGATAGGGGACAACCATAGCGAGTGTTGATTGATGGATAAGTCATCTCTAAATTCATATTCATTCTATAATATCCAATAATTTTTCCCAAGCTTTCTAGATTCATTTTATCATAAAGGACCCCATAACTTTCACCGGGGAAATAAGAGTAAGGAGGTTAGAAAAACCAAGACTTTTTATGTTGCGTGATTGTAAGGGGATCCTTGAGCACTATAATTATGGATGAGCACCTTCTAGGATTCTTTTCCTTTAATGGAATGAACAATCCATTTAACACAGAGAGTTGAACCTTGACAAGAGACATCTATCAATCCCATACCACCCACCTCTTGGGGAAGACAACAATATTCCCAGGTCACCCTATGGAAACCTTTTCTAGTGGAGGGGTTAGCCCATATGAAATCTCTGAGTTATTTTTCAAGTTTTTGGACTAACTACTTGAAAGGCAGCCATCATGAATAATAATAAACATGGGTGGATACAAGCACTTTAACACAAATTTAGAATTTATAAGCCAATGATAAAGGTTTGGTAATCTAATACAACTTATATTCCACCCTATCCACCACATATTACCAAAGTCTATATGGGAGGCTTTTAAAGAAAAATGGATAAATAAAAACTTTAAAAAAATTGTCATGTTGGAGCAATTTCCATTCATAGCGAGCCAACCAAGGAGGCAAGGGGAGGAAAGATTATATGTAGCATTGGGTTTTATGTCATTAGATGGAAAAGCCAAAAAGAAGACAAAAAATATCAAGACAAAGCATGGAATTAGAAATATTAGCTTCATCCTTAATGAGAATGAAAAAGGAATCATCAATGAAATGCCAATTAAGAGGTTACAAGGGCTCCTCAATAGGTAAGTAAATGTTGCAGACAATGCCTTGAGATTGGGCATTTGTAAGTACATAGCCAAAACCTTCAACAACAAGAACATAAAGAGCTAGATTTAGTGGTCAACCCTACCTAATCCATATAAAAATACCAAAGTGATTTGAACTAACTCCATTAATAGAAATAAATGCATAGGCATCAGAAAAAATCATATGAACTAATTGCAAAAAATTGGGCCAAACTCTAGAGTTTATAACATAGCCAAAATGTATGTCCACTCTATACTATCATATGCTTTTTGAAGCCAATTTTGATAAACATGGCCTTTTGATTGAAGCGGTGAGCGCATTCCATGCCTGCCCACCAATAATAACATTATGTATGATGTACTTGCCTTGTATGAACCCTATCTACTCAAGTTGAATAATCAAAGGCAAAAGGTGGTGAAATTGAAACACTAAAGTTTTAGTGATAATCTTGTAGGAGACATTAATTAGAGTGATAGGCCTCCAATTTCATATTAATTTAGGGTTGCAAGTTTTTAGGAGGAATTTGATGTGCCCTTTATTAATATGTGGGCCTAAGGATAGTTTATGGAAGGCTTAAAAATGACTTAATACATATTAGGCCTGATAATGTCCCACATTTTTTTTGTAAGATTAACAAGGACAACCATCAAAACCAAGAGATTTTTCATTGTCTATTTGCATAACTGCTCATATAAATCCTCAACAAAGTGTTGTCTATCATAGGGAACCCTTTTGAGTAGGAGTGACTTTGCTTGGAACAACTAAAAGGCATTGGTCAAGAGCGTGTTGTCACTCCAAGGAAGGTTCATGAGTTGTAAAAACCTATTGGTTATTTTTGATAAAGGCTCTAACTATATCAATCATTTTAGTGAGGTGGTGGCCATCTTCCTAGATGGATTTGATCTATTGGGAGGAAGTTTTGGATTTAAGCATTTGGAAAAATTATTTGGAAATTCTATCCCCCACTTTGAGATAGTGTAGACATGCTCAAATTTGACCTCTTAGAGCATTGTACATGTCTAAAATTTAGATATTTTACCTTAATCTGACCTTTACAATTATGAATTTTCACTGAAGGGGTTTTGTTGAAGCATTGCCACTATATAACTCAGCTTTGAGGATGTGGTAGAGTAAGTGTGCCACCATATCGTAGACAACTAGCAGCCATAGATATGGAGAAATCTAGCTATCCTATTGAGTGTGTCAGCCCACCATTAAATTTAGCCTAGTTATTGAGTAAGCTGGGGGACCAAGTTCCAAACCCATTTAATGTGAGCCATAGTAGGATCATGGTCTAGTGGGGTGGTATTTATAAAAAAAATAGTTTTTTTTGGATTTTGAGATTTTTAAACTACTAGATAATGTGGAAATGAATAGGCGAATGGTAATAAAGGATAAAATTTGTCAAGGTTTATACTAACAGGAAAAACATATTGTTTAATAAGTACAATTTATTGGAGAGCATAACACAATCAAGCTATTTTAACTCTCAATCAGATCCACTTCGAAGGTTGATCCAAATGTACAAAACTTTATTTGTGGGATGATGATCGGTGTTGTGGTCATAAAACCCAAATTTATTTTACATGAAAATTTATGCCTCTCTTTTGTCAGTGGTCCATCTCATTGGTAGAATGTCAATCTTGTCAGAAGGCTATTCAACCATATTAAAGTTGTTGTATATTGCCTAGTGGGTGTCAACTAATGAATTAGAAATCCATCACCTCAGATTCATCCTTTCATATGCATAATTTGAGGCATAAATGTTAATGATGCCAAAAAAGTGGTTCTCAATATTGAAAAGGACCCAAGTGGCATGATGTAAAGAATCACATACAGAATCCACAAAATATGGTCACCATTTTGGAGAAATAAATGTCAAAAGGTCACCACATCTCAGGTCATGATTACTTGTTAGTAACAACTATCAAACCGCGTTACTTTATTGACAATGAAGAGAAGGAAACCTACAAAGAAGGAAACCTACCATCTTAATTTCTTGTAGGCAAAAAATGTCCATATTTGTAAACTTTGTCTGAAATCTCTCACCACATACTTACAAGCTGAGTCTATAAGACCCCAAACATTCCCTCCATAAAAATTCATAGATTGTGGGTGTCAAGAGACATCCTCAAAATCTATCCCTTAAAGGGTTTCATATTTGTTCTTCAAGAATTGTTCATTAT